>CM057811.1:17064985-17544985 GCA_030067965.1 Latrodectus elegans
CTCCCAAAATGGACGGACTTCAAACAAAACAAATTCAATGTTCAAACTTCAGAAGTTTTTCGTATGTTATTTAGTGGCTTAACTTTTTTGTTTATATTAATGTTGATTTAATCAAATTAAGATTTAAAAGAGATTGTTTATAAAATTTGCACTTATTTTTTTATTAATTAATAAAATTTTAAAAAATTTAAATCGTCCTTGCCGATTTAAACGAACTATAAAGTGGATGTTTTGTCCACTTTATGGTTAGTTTCCATATTGCTTTTTCTTCTGTTCCATTGTCCATGTGTTAATGCATGGCTTGAGTCAATGGAAAATGGCTTCTCAAATCGATGCTTTGGTCCTTATATAAGAAATCGTTTTAATAACAAAATGAACTTGACACTATTCTGAGACAAACTCTTCTGAACTTCGCCTTGCTTTCTGCCAAGCGTAGAATGCGATTTGAATGCAAACAGCAATATGGAAGCATTAAGCAAATTAACATAAACAGCAAATTCGTTGAACAGAAATTACGACGTAGTTTCAATACAGTGTGATGTAGATGAAACGATGTCTGACGTCATGGATGATTTAAGCCAATGAGAATTGTAATAAAGTGATGGAGTTATAATCTTAACTGGAACGAAAAAAACTACTACTTCATGGTAAAAAAAATGGTGGTAGGTATTTAAATTTAAATAGGATTCTGACCTACTAGAATTATTTACATTCGAGGAGCATTTGTCGATCATTTTTTTTGTACATGAGGGATAATCAAACCAAAATCTACGAACTTAAAGTTTGTAGATTTTGGTCTCATTATTTTGTCGTTCAACAATCATTTTTTGAACAAGAGGGGTAATTAAACAAAACCTGAGTCCTTAGTGTTTTCCAAACCATTACCCCAGAAGGACGACCCACGAGCTGTTGAACTGAAGTTCAAAGCGCTAACCATTCAGAGAGAGCAGCCAGTTCACAATCTTAAAATTTGATTCCACACAAGTTATTGCGAACATTTTTGCCTAGTGCGAAAATCGTAGTTACGAAGTATTAATCTATGGTTAGAGTAATAACATTTCCATAGCATAGAAGTTCCGCAACAATCTCAAGCTGAAATTCAAGCCTACGAACTGATAAACTATATGGCTAAGGGCTCATTACTCTAAAAAGTATAACAGTTTGTTTACAATAGCTTTGAATATTAGGTTATTTACTCAAGCAGGAGTCAGACACTAGCCATTGTAATTTCCTAACAAAAAAAATATATATTTCAAATGGAGGATGCCTTTTTCTTTTCATACCACATAATTTTAAAGAATCCTTAGAATCCCAAAAACTACTTTTTCTCATTATTTTGGTTGAATTAATTACTAGACACATTTTAACTAAGTTAATTAGATGTGATATTGTTGACAAAGCAAGCAAGCAATTTAAAACGAATAGCAAGTCCATCCCCGCTTTTCCTAATCTAACAGCCCTCTAATTAGCGATAGTAGATGAAAATTGGCTCTTTTGTGCAAGGTTTCTACGTTGCCAACGCATGATTTATCACTATATAAAACTGCTGTGAAAATGAAGAAATAAAAGGGAAGCTTTTAATTAACCAAAATGGCTACGCTGCTCAATAAAGGCGGACGAAAGCGATGCACTTCAGTTAGTCCACAATTGATATTTCCCTCCCTCCGATGTCGAATAAAAACTGCTTAATAAATGGGATATTAAGTACGTCCAGTTTTTGCCGCATGAATAACTGGTTAATGAATAAATAGTGTTAAGGATTTAGCTGTTTTTGTGGACAAATTTTCTTTTAAATATTACATTAAATTTTTTGTACCATTTACTCAAGCAGATAAAAATCTGTTAAATGTCATTGTACGAAAATTTGCCTTTTTTTAGTCCAATTTGATTAATAAGTTTGGTCACAAGTGTAAACAATTACATGCTTAGACTTTTAATAAGATGATTAAAATCTATTTTATATTCTGATATATTTTTTAAATTCTAATTTTCGAGATAATTCACAGACATTTTTCATCAAACAGAAAATTATTATTATGTTTTTTTATCTAGCTTAAGAAAAGAGATTTTAATATATTTAAATCATTAATAAAACTATAATGGAAACTGAGAAACTGAGTGGAGAGAGAGAGAGAGAGACTTGTTAATAAATTATAAAAAAAAATATATTAATTTAAACACTTTATTACAGCTAATTTATTTTCTTCACAAAAATATCGTCCTCTGTTAGCTCTCACATAGAACAAATCTATTTCCTCGTTTTCATATTGTTGACAAAAGAATTTTCGAAATTTTTAATCGTTTGCGAACAAGATTAAAAAGTTTTTATTTTGAAATAAAGTAATTTTAATGTAGAAGCAAATACGTTAATCCCCATTCAAATATAAATATTAATATACACTATTATCAAGGGTTTTTCTCTCTATGAAATGGATTTTTATCTACATAAAATTCGCACAATTTAAAATTCTACTCCTTAATACAATTATAATAACGAAAAAAAATAATAATTTGGAGTAAAATAAAAATTTACAAACTAAAATGCTCAAGTGGAATTTTTAACCAACCAAATCTTAGAAAATACTGAGATATGCAATTTTCGATGTTCTCATGAAAATTTGAATATTTATACACCAGCAGCTACTATGCTAACATTCTTACAAGCATAAATATTTCATTCCACAATCTAATGGGATAAACTCATGCCATTTATTTGCGCAGCTTGAATATGCAAACCATATTTTCAATCCATCTGGCAATATCTTTAAAACGAACATTAAAGAAACTTTCAGAAAATTTATTGTTTATTATTTAGGCTACTTGTTAACTTTTTAATTTTTAGTACAGTTAAAATGAACCAATAATGAGATTGCCGAATGTAGAGATGGTAACAATTCGAACAAAAGAATTTTTACAATAATTTATATTAAATAACAGCGATACACAATTAGTTATGAAAATTCAAATATTATAAAATGTATCAATAAATATAAAGTTTTAAACGTTAAAGTACTTGGAATCAGATATTACATGTTTAGTTATTTATGTAAGCCGCAGTGGCCAGGTTGAAAAGGATTGAGTTTGAATCCCGATCCAAAGACACATTGTGTTCACTCATGGCGACTGAGATGCGTAAAATATATCGTGGTGGCAATGCCTTTCATATGAGATACCTGTGGAGAGGTAGGCCAGGTCTAGGGTCTTCTGATTAGTCCCTGACGTGGAATCACTTCTGGAGCCCCGATGGTGGGTCTTCTGGAGTAAAGGCGCCAACACTTTCGCGCCAAATAGCACTGCAAGCTGAAAATCATAATAGTCCGGTACAAGAAACAATTATTTATATTTATATTTCATTCATTAATTTTAAAAGTAAGTAAAACTTCTTAGTAAAAGACTAATTTTTCGTAAAGAAGCAATTTCTGCATGTTTTGACACAGAGCAGCGAATATTCTAACTGAAAACTTCACAAGCCATTTGAAAATCTCTGGATTACCGCCTTTAAAGATAGCTTTACTTAACTGGACCATATTCATGAGTTGCAAAGTAAACGTCATACCCATCAAGTAGCAAATAGTTTTTTATCGTTTCTATTAATTTTCGCATATGAGATCTAACATGATCTGAACGGATTCCAAGCTACTTATACCAGTGATTCTCATAGTGGGGTATCAGCAAGCATGGATCGACGCGTCCGATGGAGGCGGTGGTGGTACCGCAAAGAACTTCTACCGAAATTCTGTAACATGTCCAAGACGTCCTGGTTGCTCCCACATCGAGTAGAACCATTTGCCGTCGATTAGTTGCTCATGTGGTGTCCATTCAGAAGATTGACATTAATCCCACAGCAGATGCCAACGTCTGGAATGGTGGCAATTATTGCAATGTAGACGACGGATAAGGTACAGAATAGTCTTCCGAGATGAGCCACGATTCTGTTTCTTCAATAATAGTCACCGCGTACGAGTGTGGCGTCGACGTGGAGACAGGTCCAATCCAACAGTAATTGTGGAAAGTTTCACCACTCTGGAAAACGAGGCATCATGGTTTGAGTCGCCATGAAGGTCACCATTCCAGGTCACCTTTAATTCATATTTACGGCACTATGATAACCTAATGTTACGTGGATCATGTGCTCCGTTGGTCATTGGATATTCCACTTTCAGAGTGTGCACACTGCTATTAATCAGTAGGATAACGCCCGACCGCTAATTGCGCAAATCAGCTAACATACCCTGCAAGGTATACAGCTTTTTCCTAGGTAGATATGCTCGCTAGATCTCTCACCTCTCGAACACATTTTGACTATGATTGCACGCCATTTGCAAACTTTGCAATTGCATCCTTCAGAGGAAGCACTTTGGAAAATGGTTGATAGGTAATGTAGAGCCATTCCTCAGGATACCATCCGTACTCTCATTGACTATGCCTAGACGTGTTGCTTCGTGTAACGCCATCTACGGTGGTTCTACAACCTATTGACTCGATCCTGTTCTCACTCTGTATTATGCGCATCATTTCAAAATACAGATCACTCGTTCGTATCTGTCTCTCTCTGTTTATCGAGTTCCGTGACTTTTTGACAACTCCATATTGGAGTTGTATTTTCAATGTCGGGCAGTTCATATTCCTTTTGTAATTTTGATTAATTTTTGCATATGAAGTTTAATTCGACCTGAATGGATTCCGAACTACTAAGACCATCCACACCCAACACAAAAACAAATCCACGAACTTTATATAAAAATTGACTCATTTCACAAGAAAGAATGCGTTCGTAATATTTGACCATGGGAGAAACATTTCTGCAGATGAATTAATCAGATATCTTATAATTAATTTACAATAATTTTTGACTGAAAATATAATCTCCAACTTACATTCCTTTAAAAACGTACGCTAATATTCTTATCAAATTAAATTAAGCAATGGCATATAAATTTAATAAAGCGGAATAAATTGGGAATTTACGATGAATGTAAAAACAGGATCGAAACTGCAGATCCGAAAAGTTTCCCTTTTCCGGTCCAACTCGAAAGAAAAAAGGATATTCAGAATGAGAAACCGAGAATAAGTACCCAAGACAAATACATAATTTCTTGTTTCATGTAGACGCGACTCAAGCTAATGAATAGATAACACGTGTCACATTCCAGGATCCGTCCTTGATATAGCAGAGATTAATGGGCCTGGTCACACCGCGGCCATTCTCCGCGAATTTCGTTAAAAGACGGAATAACTCCATCTGGCAGCCACCAATGACGATGGAGTTCGCGTGCCAGTATTCCATTAGGGTCCTTTCGTTAACTGAAAACTGAGATCAAGAGAATCCCAGTATTGATTTTTATTATCTTCCCTTGTTGCCAAATCTCAGAATGAAAAAAACTTTTTGATTCATGCGGTCATAACGGATTTGAATATTTAATGCGCGTTAGTTTTCTGTGTGTGCAATTATATTGTCATGCTTCCAGATCTATAATATTAAGAATCCCATTCTCTAATGAATTTCTTTCAAGTTAGGAATTATTGCCATAAAAACATTTTTTTTTCTTCCTACTACTTGGGCTCTATTTTTGATAGTTCGTCTGTATTCATGAATTTAGATTTCATCATAATTGATTTTTTCTCAATGGTGATAGCTCACATCGAAGTTTTAATATTCCACTACATAACATTATTTAATAATTTACAGTTTTCAACAATATAAAACTACAATTTCATTGTGAAACACAAACAAGCAACTTTTGTGTTTTACAATGAAGTTGGAATTTTTTTTTTTGGGGGGGGGGGGAATGTAAGCAATAAAAATAATGTAGATGCAGCAATATCTAATTTAAAACGGAATTAATTTAATGCAGTTGAAGGAAAATTCACTCTAGTTAAGACAAAATGTTTATATTATTGATGGGGTATAAGACTAAACATAATCTAATTAATTTTTTTAAAGGCCTTTTAATGTAATAGAAGCAGAAAGATAAAGCAGACAATTTGGGTAATTGAATGTTGATACAGCTCAAAATCTAAACAGTTATATTTTAAAACCAGCCATTTTTGCTACAGAATTAATGATTTAGAATGGTACCTCATGATTACTGAACTGAAAAAAATCGTTTTTCGCCACAAGATGGTTAATTAGACTGAGAGGTATGATATAATCAAAAGTATTACTAAATATACTGTTAATTTTTTCTTCAGAAACAATTTAAAATAACTTAATGGTAATTTTTTTTTCATTTTGTAATTTGTTGTTGTTACTTATGACACTTGGACAAGCCAAGCTCCGTTATGCTTTTGGCTATGCGAAATTAAGTCAGAAAAGTGACAGAACACCAAGAAGGCGAAACCTACGACTTGCTCTAAGCTCTTCCGATATATAGCAGCACCAGAGGATCCACTTCCTCAATTTTGATATTGATATGGAGGGGGAGGAAATTTACTCCAGACCATTACACCCATGATAACTGCTCAATGACCGACCACAGGACTTTTAATTCCATAGATTTAACGTGCACGTATTTATAGTTTGTAAACCAGTCCAGGGTACACATCAATTATAAGTGTTTTCTGCTCGGTCCTTATTTCTGCAATACAAAACTCAACCACATATGGAACAAAGATAGAACAGCCATTTAATGGTTGGAGGCCGAGTGACCTAGTTGGTTAAAACCTCATTCCTGTTATCACAAGAGAGTGAATTTGAATAACAAATGAGCCGATGATCTGTCATATTCACTCAAGAAGTCTGAAATACGTTAAATAGGTCGTGGTCTCAATGTCCTCCAAGTGAAATGATACCTCTGGGTGACAAGTAATGGAGGATCTCTGCTCGGTTCCCTCTTGTAAATTATGAAAACTTTAACTAACTGGTAGAGAGCCAAACATGGGACTAGATACAAGGAAGTATGTTGCCTCAACAGCTGGGTGTCCCCCAATCTAAAATGCTATCAATATCCTCTTTCACAAAGCTGAAAAGTTAAATATTCTTAGTGCCCGGGTGCATTAGAAAGAAAAGTTAGTAAAATACTAGTATTTTTTTTTTTTACAATAATTGTTTCTTCGTTTAAAATTGAACTTATTTCAAAAGATCACTTTTTCTCCGATGGTTCCTCCAAAGAATACACATACGTATACAAACAGGCCTAATTCAGGCAATGCCACCCATGAAAAAAAAAATAAATTTTTATTTAGCCAACACATAAATAGAAAATCTATACATAGTTTAATCATTCTTATTGGGTTATTTTTTAATATTAACATAAATAAAGTATCAACAAACTATATTTAAGACAGCATTCTATAGCATTAATGTTTTGTGTGATTTAAGATGCTTACAATATATTTTATATTATGACAAAAAGAATTTATTCAATAATTTTTTCCAGCGGCATGACGCCCTCGTGGGGTCTAGGATTACGATGCCTAAACCTGCTTTCGTGATCGAGAGCCCTAAAGTGCGAAGTATGTCCAAATTAGGTGGTCAACCCTAACAGGAACCCCCAGTGTTTAGTTCCCAAGCACGTTTGGTACTTATCGATCCAGTGAAACGCTTGAAGATATATATTTAATTTAAAAAATTTTTATTTTACATTTATATGAAAATTATATAAAAAAAAAATAAAAATAAAAAAAAAACATTAAATGATTTATTTGAAAGATTATCTACGTAAACGGGAAAAAAAAAAGAATGAGAAACGAGCTCGCAGAATTAAATTTAACAAATTTACTTAACAGTTTTCCAAGGTTGCATCACAAAAGAAAGTCGCATAACATCCAATTTACGACGCTATTTTTTTTTTTTTAACTTCTTTTAAATATTCTACGGCCACGAAGTTATGGGTTCTGCTCGAAGTTCCTGTGTTTTGTTTAAAAAAGATGAGGCATTACACACAATCTACTGCTTTAAATTGGATATTTCTCCCAGTTAAGTTCTATTTTGACATAAAACGTCTATTGCTGATGTACTTAATACGGGATTTATTCTATTAGTCAGATGTTATACTACAAAAGTATTGATTGAAAAAATAATCATGAATAATTTGCGCAAAAATGTTAGATTATATATATATATATATATATATATATATATATATATATATATATATATATATATATATATTGCTACAACCGATTGTTTACTAAACGTTTAACGGTCAGTTTTTTCACAAGGGGCTAATTAGAAGTTGAACTTATATTTTAAAGTTAATTCAGAGTCACTATAAACATTCAAACATGGGAGGAATCGAACCCACGAATTGCTGAACCAAAACCCAGAGCGTAAATGATTCCGCAGTGAACTTGATTTTTTTAATTGTAATATATATTAGTTTATGTAAAAATTATGTAAAAACTAGCTTAATTAAAAAGTAGATTTTTAGAGGTTCATTGAAAATTAATAAAGTAACTTGAAATACACAAAATAAGACTTAATTAGAAGAAGTTTCGAATGAAAACAATTAATAGGACAGTTTTAACAAGATAATTATGACTAAACATTAATAAAATAAAAGAAGAGAATTAGAGTAATGGTGGAATAAGCAAAACTGGAAATTATAAGCAAGAGAATACAAAGAGAGGAAACAAAAATTTAAAAAACTAAAGAAATAAAATGTGTCTTTTCTCATTTAGGGAACACAGTGGTCAAGGGGAAGAGATCTCAAATTCATTTGCGTAATGATTATAGAAAATATACAATATAAAAATGAACTGGTTCCCGATGTTTCCGAAAAAATAAAATAAAATTTATTGTTAGCGTAAGCAAGGCATTCGTCTTACATTCAAAGTGATTGTTTACAAATATTGCAATTTTTAGAATTCTATTAATTAATGAAATTTTTAAATTTTAAATCGTCCTTGCCGATTTAAACTAACCATAAAGTGGATGTTTTATCTTGCCTTTGACACTTTGCTTTTTCTTCAGTTCTATTGTTACTATGTTAATGGCTTGAATCAATGATGAATGTCTTCTCAAACCGATGCTTTGGTCTTTATGTAAGAAATCATTTGATTCATAAAAATGAACTTCAACAGTATTCTTAGACATTCGATGATGAATTTCGCCTTGTTTGCTACTGCTGCTTGAAGATTGCCATTTGAAGACAGGCAGCAAATTCATCGATAAATCGGATTTACGCCGCCTTCTCATTGCAATGTGACATAGATGAAACGTTATGTGACGTAATGGATTAAAACAATGGAAATTGTAAAGTGATGTAGCTAGTCATAATCTCAACTGGAACGAAAGAAACAACATCACGGTTAATAGATAAACTTTAAAGCAAAAATTTGAAAGCGAAATTTTCATACGAAATTCCGAAAACATACTTGACTTACTTGACGAAAACATACTTGACTTACTTGACGAAAACATACTTGACTTACTTGACGAAAACATACTTAATACTTGACGGTGTAAAACGTTCAAAAAAAAAAATTTTTTTTTTTTTGAAAGGCAAAGTTAGTAAGTAATAATTTAAGAAATAAAATGAGTATAAAGTAATAGAAATTTTAAAAAATAGGAAGAAAATGTAATTAATAAATCAATTAAAAAGAAAATTGGGAAAAGAAACTAATTTAAAAATTCACTTACAAGAAAATGCTGGTAAGGCAAAGTTAGTTCATTGATGGCAACGGACAGAATAAAAATATAAGTTAAAAAGCGGATGCCAAAATGTTCCAGTATAAATCGTTTTATGCATGAAATCTCATATTCAAGTTAATTTGGATTATTTGAGATCAGCTTATAAACTGATCTCAAACAATTTAAATTAACTTGAATATGAAACACAAATTAGAATTATTAGAATTCTTATTTGGTCAGTATGTGTTTACATAACAAAAATTAAAAGCATACAAATTCTAATATAAAACCAATAAAAATTGGTTCATAAAACATTTAATCTAGTAATAGTAAAATACAATAGTTGGAAACTTAAAAACGTAATTACAACACATTAAATTATTGGAAATTCCCAATATCTTGGTAAAAAAAAATAATTTTGCATAACACATACACGTGCGACAACGTTATTACATAACATTAAATCATTTGAAATAACCCTCGGGAAAAATTTATTTTGCCTAATTAGGGAGACAGTTTTCAGCAATTTATTTTTCGAAAGTAATAATCGTTTAATGTGTGTTACAATCGAAAAGCAAATAATTTTAAAGTAGAAGGGCTTGGTGAAATAAGCTCTATAAATGTATTTTCAAATCAATACACATTTACTATCATCTGAATCCAATATTATATTTTAATATTTAATGGAAATTTTGCGATTTACAAAAATCGAGTCAGAAAACCCTTTCACTAACTTCAATATAAACATTTCAACGTGTTGACTTAAATGATCAAATTTTTTACGTAAGCTCTTTTGTAAGGATCATTATGGTAACAATGAGCTTGATCTTAGCAACAAATCAGAAAAGCAAGCATCTCGTGTAAATCAAAATAGAGCATTGAGCAAAGTTGCAATTAACGATAAAAAAATCCATAAACAAAAATTTCAAGTTCGTCTAAGCCGTTCAGGAAATTCATACTTTCACAAAAATACGCTAATAATGCATTTTCTTCCCCTTTTAAGGTTTGGTTTGACATTTGGCGGTAATCTTTTGAATGTGAGTGATAATTAGACCGGGAATTAAAATTTAATGGGATACTAAATTATTAAAAACACTGAAATCAGATATGGAAATGGAACTTACGTGAAGTTGAACCAAAGCCCACGGTACTTACTAGCACGGCCTCATGAAATGTTGAACGGACCAAGGGATAACCATTTAGCTCAGAAAAAATTTCAACTGAAATACGAAGAATATTACCGATACATGCATGCATACATATATAGCGGTGCAGGCGAGACCCAGACTATACCTAAAAGCTGATGGGCTTATAATACTCGCCCATCACCAAGTGCCTCGTCATTTTGAGCCACGGTCTGGTGACGAAGTGTCGCCTGAACTGGCATTTTCTTCTCTACATGCACGATACCTCGGCGATAGGAGCCTCCACCAACCCACGGAGCTCCACAGCAAGCCACTTGAGGGAGAATGTGATCACCCTCCCAATCACAATTCGCGACACACGAGGCTTTACTTCGCTGATTTTAACCGAGAGTATCGTGAAGCTACTGATGATGCGTAATGTTACCGATAATAACAAGATAAAAATTTCAGGAGGATATGTTTCTTCAGGAAAAGGTAAATATTGCATACTAGTCGGCATATATGTTTAGCCATTTCTCCATCCTCAACAGTGGCAAGCAAAGTTTGCTATATTTTTCGGTCAACAGTCTCATTTTTCGCACACGAAGACATGAATTGCAGTTTAAAATGGATTCTGAAATGGATTCATGAATAATCGTATTCATTTGGACCACCGCGAGATGGCGCTGTGGAGGTAGAAAAACGAATTTTGAAAAACAGAAGATGAATAGTTGAATCAAAAGCTATTTTGATCATTCGGTTGCAGGCCTGATATATTTTAGAAAAAAGTACAAATTAATGAGAATATTGATTATAAATTAATTTCATAATATTCCAGAAATATTTTAATTTACTATAATATGTATGCAATTGGAACATCTAATTGGAAAAGTGCTGCTGAGTAAAGGCCAAGATGGAATAAGCTCATTGAGAAGGCCAGGGTTGTAGTGCCATTGTTGGTAGATTGATAATATGTATGCAACATGTTGATATCCAATGGTTACTTTTTGCACACGAGGACTAATTAGACGCGGTGATGAGGATTAAAAAGTGGATTCCGAATCGCTACAAATATCCAAACTAGAGGTGGGAATTGAACCCACGAATGGATAATCTGAATTGGATTCTGAGCCACTGCAAAATCCAAGCCTGAGGCCGGAATCAAATCCAGTAACTATTAAATTGAAAGTCAGAATACCGGCCATTCAGTTGTCAACTCGGTAGCAATATCAAGTTAATAATGGCATTAAAATATGTTAATGCTTAGATTTTTTTTTTCTCGCTTATGAACAGTAAAGGGTTTTAAAATTTACGAGCAGAATAACGTTTGTTTAGTAAACAATTAATGTGTGATTGGTAAGCATTGTTTTTGCTAGCTCAATAGTAATTTTTTGTACAAGAGGATAAGTTAGATCAAGATCACTACGAACATTCTCAATGATGCAAAGAAATTGCATGTTCATTTCAACTTATCAATTCACGAGTTAAATCAATTATTCAGTTCTCATCCTGGACAAGGTTAAAATTATCACTTTTATTTTACATACAGCTTAACAAGGAAGAAAAACATTTTACCGGCAATCCGCATTCAAGCGTAAAAAATATACAGGCAGATGGAAAATTTTGTTGTTGTTGCGATAAAGGTAAAAAGCATCAACAAGCACAAACAATGCCTATTAATCAATACGAAGAACCCACTGTATGATGTTTATGGGTGGCAATGCAATTTATTCATTAATGCATCATATAAAATTCAGCAAAGATACGCGTTAATTAATGATTTTCAGAGGAAAACGTCAGCTAATATAAATCGGGGAATCAACGTTACTTTTCAAACACAATCATTTCAAAAGGATTCAAATTACAAACAATGACGGAGTAAAAAAGCGAATTCTTTCAAAACATTCAGACTTATTTTGTGTTGTCAGAGCAATCACTTCAAATTCATAGCAACTCTCTCTCTCTCTCTCTATATATATATATATATATATATATATATATATATATATATATATATATATATATATATATATATATATATATATATATATATATATATATATATATATATATATATATATATATATATATATATATATATATATATATATTACCTTATGAACGAGTATAATGGTAACACACAAATATCTTTAAATTTGTAGATGTAATAAATACTCATTTTGTGATTCGAAGTTTTTTCCGAATTTAGTATTTTAATATGAGGCGTCTCACTTTATTTTCGAAATAACTGAAAAAATTCTTGTGAAATTAGTAACTAAATAAAAATTTTATTTTTTCATTTAAATCACAAAGTTTTTTTTATGTACTGATTAGAAACACAAATAACTACCTACTACAACTACAATAATAAATTTCCACAGATATATTATTTACAAGATAAAATATATAATTAAACTATTAATCTGTCACTGAATGGTTACTTTCCCCACAT
Source organism: Latrodectus elegans (assembly GCA_030067965.1). NCBI lineage: Eukaryota > Metazoa > Arthropoda > Arachnida > Araneae > Theridiidae > Latrodectus > Latrodectus elegans. The sequence continues at coordinate 17,078,136 of CM057811.1, forward strand.
GAAGACTAATGTGATTTAAACCACGGTTTCAAATAGATTCCGAATCACAATAAACATCTAGGTTGTTTAGAATTGTTTAAGTAAAAACTGTACAGCTGAACGTTCAGATACAACCTCAACATTTAATACTCGGCAGCTTACTTCTTCCAAAATAAAAGCAAAAACTTCAACGTAAAATCTACGTACGCAAACCAACTTTAAGCTTAAAATTCCTGCATGTCACACTGAATAGGAAATTCTTTTAGAGCAGTAGGCAATTGAATTTTTAATCCCACACATATCAAGCAATCTTTGAGAATCTTTGTTTTATGAATCTATACAATTTCAGCGAAAAATAAATATGTTAAGCTCCTTTTTAAAAAATTCACACAAATAAAGGTTCATGTGCAAACATACTAAAACTAACCTCACAATTTGCAAAGTAACGCACCACTTTTATAAATACATTTTTGCCTGTCATACTTATCATACGCTTACAATTCATTATACATTGATTAAGCATCGATGCGATCAACTTGCATGTATGACACACACACATATATATATATATGAATGCAATAAAATAGAATGGAGATATAAGAAAATGGGTACACAGAAAACTACAAGACACGAAAATGCTTTCTTTTCAGAATGAAGCTATTTAATATTGATAGTGGAGTGAGTGTAACTGCTTATTCCATACAGGGGAAGAACACATTCCACGAAACAAGCGAAGTGAAGACGAAAAAATATGTCCAACACACATCCGAGAGAAAATCGCAGCTGTCACGCTTTGGTGGCATTGTTGGCGAAAAGCAGCCAACTCAGATGATATGAAGATAGATCTGTCTTCTAGGGCATAATTTGACGCTATCAGCAAAAGGAAAGGTAATGCTGTAGGGTCAAGGTAAGATGTCATATACAATGAGTCTCTTGTTCTTTTCTTATTCCACTGGAACACATTGTTATGATTGAGAATTGAATAAAAAGAAATTTACGTGAATATTAAGCGATAAAATTATATACTATGTTCACCGTCATACACACACACCCAACATTAAGTAATTATATGGTTATTGTAGAGATATTAACTAAGTAAGATACTGATTACTAATAAAATTAATAAATACGCAGATTAAAAAATAATTCAAGCATTCTTTAAAGAAATAAGAGCACACATAATTTAAATATTTAAGTTTTTAAAATCCTTAAAAAAAGCATTGCACTTCAATAGATTTAATGTTAAACTGGTTTCATTTCACTTTGAAATAGCATAAATAAATTTATTAAATTACATTTTTTTTTCTAAATTAATCGCAAAAATCAAGCTTTTAATGTTAAAAATTTATATATAAAATTTTTTTTAATTAATATACTTTAAATTATAAAGCTATAATATTTGAAAATTTATAAGAAAAATACATATGCATACAGCACACTTACTTTTATGAACACATATGGACAGGTAAAATAGTTCTTAAAATCTAATGTTCGTGAAGTAAAAAAAATAAATATTTGATTTTAAAACTATTTTTGTACCACATTGTTCTTAAATATTATAAAAGAAATTATTGTTGCTGTTATCATTTATGACACTTCGACAAGCCAAGCTCGCTAACGGTCGAGTAAGCGAAATTAAGTCATAAGGATAAGCCTTTTGTTTAAACAAAGAACCACGAATGTGAAAGTAAATCTTTGCTCTATGACTCCTCCGATAGATGGCACCACCAAAGGTACCAGTCCCTCAAAAAATTTAACATGCATTACACAAAAAGAAAATTTATATTAAAAAGAGTTCTTATTTTCATTTTAGAGGAAAATTATCAGTGGAAATGGAAAAAAGCCACTTTTTCTATTTCAAAATATTATATTTTTTAAAAACACCTTTATTTGATGTAGAAGTATTTCACTAATGTTTTCCTGAAGAAAGAAAAAAAAATCTTTAATATCGTTAGTTACTTATCAAATATGAAGAAAACGACTTGTAGATATCAGAAAGCTCTTTTTTCATTCTTATTTAATCATGTTCTCAAATCATTTTATCATCTAATAATTTTTACGAACAAATTCCATCTGAATCCATGTTCAGAAAGTTCTAAAGTGAAATTTCGGTGAGCAGTGGATTTATTCCTCGAAGCTCATACAGAAATAATTTATCTTCACTCAAATCGTCAGTAACCGCCAACGAAAAATGCATGAAGTTTTCAAAAATGTAAGTTTGTAAATGGGAATAAAATTAATCATTGCGTCTATAGATCTTTTTAGGGACCAGTAACAAATTCATAACATCGAGTGTCTACTGTAATTTATTTTTGGAAATTATATTCTTCAAGTTTAAAAAAAGTAAATATCACCGTTAAAGTATCATGTAATGAAGCTACAGTTATTGCAATTGCGAAATTTTAAACAAAATAATGAACTTACCTTTAATGGCAAAAATTTGAACGATAGTAAAATATGTCCTGCAATGCTACTGAAGTATAAGTAGACTTGAAAATACATGTAAAATGTATGTGTCTAACTGCTTCTAAATCGCAGATCTCAGTAGTGTAGCTAAATAGAAGCAATCGTTAATAAAATAATGAGGACCATTTGTAAAACACGTCAGAATAAATTATTGAATTACACCTAATCACCCAATAAAAGCATACTCAGCAACGCGAGAAAGATTGAGTTGCAAGGAAAGCGGAAAAAAAGAGTACTTAAATTTAAATTCTCATTTTAACACGTTACGAATCTAAATTTTGATTTTGGATGACCCGTTTTATACCTATAAATAATGTATGAACTCAGCACATATTTATAGCAAACTATTCATCATAGTTTATTCTTTATAAACTATGGAAAAGGATGTGAAATTAAAGCATCTATTTTTCATAAATATGATCATCTATGAAAAGGAAATGATCATCTTCACAGTGAAATGAAAAAATAAAGCAATTTTCTCCAAATATAAATACGCATTATTTCATTACTTATTTAAATTTAATCTTGGAACTGGTAATAATGCAAATTTGATACTAAAAAACAAGATTTTTTATTTTATAGAAATAATCTCAAGTAATTTAAGAATGAATTATAAAGAAAAACTAATTTACTAAAGTTAAACTATCTAAATAAATTCTCAAAGTAAGCGAGATAAAACTGAGATAAAGGTTTCAAGCTTCAACAGGGACAATAATATTTGTAGGAAATTGATCACAAATACTATTCCAATTTTAAGAATCGAAATTAATTAAAATCACATATTATATTGATGATTATATAAGTACAGTATCTTGGGAAAAAAAACCGAATATATTTTATAAAAATATCGTATGAAACTTTCTTAATTTTCAGCATAAAGTACAATTATCGATGAAAAATTAAAAATGCTAATCAAAGAGGTGGTAAAAGGTAAAGCGGTGTAATGAGTTCGACGAAGCGAGGTGGCGCTGAAGAGACAACTACACGAGAATTAAAATATACAAACGCTGTCTGTTCTCCATTCTAAAAAGAAGAATGATGGGGCAGTCAAGAATGCTAGAAGTGTATGTCTTTATTTATAAAAATTTCGTGTAATTTAATAGTGATCTATGCAATTCTAAAAGATAATATTTGATTGTTAAAATAATGTGTTATAAATTCGCGGACCAGAATTTAGCTCGGACAAGTACTCCTGTCTCTATATACGTAGGACCGTTCTACTCTTCAAATAATCACAGATTATAACAGCTTTATATTGTCCAAGGAAACGAAAACATGATCAATAGTTTTCATACCATTTACAATAATGATAAGGATTTCTTTCTTGAATATTGTCGTTGCAAAGCTCCTTCTCGGTTCATCAAATCGGTGAGATATTTCAACCACATTTCTGCCCAAACCATGCATTTCTACATTAGAATCCCTCGTTATTCGGGTAGACTTTAATGACGACAGCTTTATGGGAACAGTCAAGTGTACATCCCTCGACATTCAGATAGATTCTAACGACGACAGCTCTAAGGGAACAGTTAAGTGTTTAATATTACGGACCAATCGTTGCAGCATACAGGCAGTTGTCGAGAATTTCATTCCGATATCGTTCGTACAGGCATTCAAAGAACGCACGCGGATATTTCAAACCATGAGTCATCTTCTGATTGGGTGGTATATAATAATGTTCAGAGGATGATTTTACAAGTCCTTTATGGTTCCCAGTATACGTTCATCAACGAAGTGAAATGTGAATCTCGATCCATACATCAACATATCTTCCTGAACATACTCATACTACTGAAAGCCCGCATGTAAATTATTGCACATAGTTCCGTAATGTCTTAATCAGATAGTCCTACTGACACGACTGACTGTGTGAAGTTTAATGGCACAAGGTACTGACCAGGACAAACTGCGCAAAAAGCACACATAAAATAAATTTATAACATTGTTACCTACTGACACAAAGATAGGACTACTTTAATAAAGCTCAGACGGATACAGGAACATCAACTGTTATCAACCAAACATTCGTTTCGATGTCTCCTATTCATAATAGTATCAGATGTCGTTTAACAATGCAGCCATAGATATACCACATTTGGATGATTGTCCCTCAACCGTCATTTATTAACGAAAGCTCCATAAACTGGGGTCTACATCGCTTAAAATGAATCCCGAACCATTACAAACATCCATCCCTGAAGTGGGGATCGAAGCCATGAACTGTAGAACCGATGTCCACAGCGGTATTCAATCGGATGCCAGATTGTCATCACTTGTGCGGAAGTTATCCTTCGATTTTACTAGAGTATAAAATTTGGTCTATTGCAGGGGTAATAACCCTTGAGCGACCGCCAAGACAGGTACCTGGACAATTGTTTGGCGAGTTTGGAATTCTTCCCATAAAAAAAATCGTAAAAATGAGGGATGATGAACGCCTAAAGTGGAAAAAATCTTGTTTGTTCTGCTTTAATGCATCTGAAGCATTTATCTTTCAGAAGAGAAAAGGAAGATTCTAAGCATTCTAAAGTTTTAGAGAAACGTAAATTAATACTTTGAAAGGGAAAAACATGCTTGTATTGAAAACAAATCATGCAAAATTCTAATTTCTATGCTGTGCATACTTGCGCATGAACAGCTTCTATAACTCAACACAATGCAAATTTTTCACAATATTGTCTCGTTTTGCATGGTTCCAGAAATCACACCACAAAATTTTCATTTATCTGCAAAACGAACTAATTTTTCAAGTCAATTTACTACAGATAAGAAGAAAACTGGATTAAATCAGACAGAAGTTTAAATTAATAAATATTAAGAATGTAGTTAGGTTTCCTATGTCATTTTACGGTCCCTTTTAAAACATAGCAATTGATTTAATAGAAATTCTAAACCATTATAAGCATCTGTATCACGATAGGATTCAAAACCAAAAATTGCTGATCTAAATACCAGAAAACTTAATCAGTAAATGCTTCTACGATTTAGTAAAACAGATAAGAAATTTGTAATTGGCCATTCAATACATACTAATCAGTAGGCAAATAAAATGTTCACATGCTTTAATAATTTTTTAGTATATAAAGAAATAAAAATTTATTATGTAAAAAAATACTCTATTGTGTAAGAATATTTCTACAGAAATTTCATTTAAAATCTAAAATTATGCCTCGAATATATTTGGTTTGTCGATCAATAGTCCTTTTCTACATACTAGGGACCGGAATTTATATTTTAAAATGGATTCCAAGCTTCTAGAATAACCCGAGCCCAAGATACGATTCGAACCCACGAACAGTTGAGTTAAAGACCAGAGTGCCAACATTTCGGCTCCTTGCTCGGTTGCTTGATAAATAGAGAACATAAAACAATCAAACAATATTGTCGGTAAGAACTCAAATGATTAATAACCGAAAAATTGAGGGAATAGATCCTCTGGTGGTGCCATCTACCGAAGGAATTTAGAGCTTAAGTCGTACTTTCTGTTTCATAGTGCTCTGGTTAAACGAAAGACGTACTCTACTCACTTAAATTCGCATAGCCAACGGCATAAAGAGTTTGGCATGTCCAAGTGTCATAAGTAACATAACCGAGAAACTAAACACATTAAGAAAAATTAATAAACATAAAAGCTTTTTTAATTATTAGTAATGTTATGACACTTTCGAAAAAAATACTAACAAAAAACATCGGTACTTACGTATTATCGCAACAATGCCAACTTCCGGGATAACTTGTCAAATTGGCAACCCCAATGTCGCGCGCATCTAAGGCGCTGAATTGGCAACCATGTGCTTCTTTTTCAAATTTCCCCGCTTGCCACCTTTCTCAGATTGTTCTTTGAAAATGGCAAGGTCGAATATTAAAATGCAAATCTGGGATTTACCGAAAAAGACGACGTTACACTTCTACAAAAAATTTAACGTTTTACCAGACGTTAGGAAATGTACCAACTCTCACCCGATTTTGGAAAACAGATTTTTCGGGGGTGCAAAGTTGTGACTTGTAATCAACGCTCGGGAATAAGAAGTGGTAACTGGTTAGAGGGAATCCCGTACCTCGTTATTAATGGCAGTAAGATTCATGTATTGCTGGTGCAAAGAATTAACACAACCGACACATTTTGTGACGGAGAACTTAATTTACCAAACAAAACAGTAATAGACTGGAATAATTATATGAGAGAGATTTGTGTTCTCCACACTTGGAATGCAAAGAACGAAAATAGGTGGACCTGGCCACATGGTGGAAACAGATGAAAGCTTGTTCACGAAAAGGAAAAATAATTCGGGTCGAATATTGCCAGAGCAATGGATTTTTGGTGGCGTCAATCGAGAGACCAAACAAGCAATTTTAATTCACACTTTTCAAGAAAATTGTTGAAAACATTGAGGTAGGGAGTACGCTTTATTGTGACAGTTGCAGAGTGTATCATACTGATCAATTGGCAATTTCTGGATTTAATCATTTAAGAGTAATTCACAAATATAATCTTGTCGACCCCGAAACGGATGTGAATACCCAAAGAATGTGGGGTTCCGCGAAGTAGAGGAAGATGAGAAAACGTGGTATAGCAAGACACCATCTTGAGTCTTACTTGGCAGAATTCACATGGCGACAAAACCAAGAAAAGGATAAAAAAATCGCTTTGATTCTATTCTAAAAAAAACCATTTTGCAATATATTCCATCAAAACGTAATTGATATATAGTCAGGTAAGAATTATACATATAACAATTACTTAATAGTTTTCTTTCGTACTGTGTCTCTATTACATTGTACTTTTCAACTACGCGCTCCATGTTCCGCCAGCATATTCCATTTTTAGAATTGGCCCGGTCTCATGTAATGCCGCCAATATGGTTGTGATAATACGTAAGCACCAAAATATCATTTTTATAAAAATGACATGATTTAAAAAATCTGATTAACCAAATATGTAATCGTAAAAACGTTTAATAAAAATGCTGTCTTTAGTTATTACAAAAACTCTAATTCTAATTCAAACGATAAATTTCAAAAAAATTCATTTTTATTTATTTATTTAAACTTTCTTACAAATCAAATAAATATAAATTTTAATATTAAAAACTCAGACGAAATTACAATGATTTTGAACTTTTAATGGCGATAAAACTTTTTCAAACAATATTAAGATATTTTTATAAGTTTAAATGTATTGGTTTAAAAAGAAAACCTTTTTTCCCCAATCTCTTTGATCCAACTTTAAAAAACTTTTTTTTTATCACAAAACAGAAAAAGGAAATGTTAAGCGTACACAATATCAGTTGTTTCATTCCCCTCTTTTTTTCGGAGTTAACTTTAAAGTAAAGTTTCTTATCTTACAAAAGAAATAAGAAATCACTGAAAACTTTAAAAAGAACTATCGCAGAAAAAATAATTAATTGAATGGGAAAAAAATAACTAAGCGCAAAAACATTCTACCTTAAAGAAAGCTGAGAAATCAAAAGGCTTCTGACAAAGCAGATTAAATTTCTTAACAAAGAAAAAAGAACAAAAGTACGTTTCAATTCAGGAACTTCTAAATCTGAACTTTGTTGTTCTAAAATGCGTGTCGCAGATGATTGACATTTGAAAAAACATTTAAACATCAGAATTAGGAAATTATTAAGTTTAAAAATTAACCAAGTAAAAAAATAATATAATCTCATCTTTCGAAAGTGACTAGTAAAATAAGTCAATGCAGGAGGTTTAAAAATAAAAATCCATTCCTTCTACTATGATACAAAATCAATAAAAATAGAAAATATCATACAACATACATACTAATATGTTACATCTCCACTACATTTCCAAGTCCACTACATTACATACTAATATGTTACATGTCCACTACATGTTTTCAGTTTTCCCATTGCAACACCAATTGGTGTTGCAATGGGAAAACTGAAAACATGTTCGATGCAGTGGGCGACAATATTTTATCAGAAAAAAAAAAAAAAAACAATAAGAAAGTAGGAAAAAGAGGAATTTGTAATCGAACATTTTTCTCGATCCAAACGATAATTTAGCACCAAAATATTGGAACATTCTCAAAGTTTCCAGTCGACAGGAGGTGAGTTAGTGATTATAGATAAGACTGCTAATATCATTATAGATAAGAAAACTGATTAGAAACTCAAATATTTGTAAAGCCTCCCCCCCCTCCTTTAATAGTAAAAATATCGTTCTACATATCTATCAAAATATCGTTTTGTCCGTATCCTTGATTTTCTGAGCATTCTATGTCCATCATTAAAAGGATGCCGCATACTTGAAAAGCCCAGTGATGGATGTTCATACAAAAATAATGAAGAAGCTAACATAAAACTGACGCAAATTGATATTTTGTTTAAAAAAGTTATATTCATAAAAAAAGGAAGTGTAGAATACTCCTTATATTTGGGGGAGCCGCTGATGTAGGGGAAACAGTCCCGTACGCTCCTTCCTTAGTCAGACATTGTAAAGATTTCAAGGACCACGAACTATGGCGCTGTGGAGGTAGAAAATACCAGAGGAGAGAAAGGCGGACTGATCGGTTGGATTCTAAAAATAAACTAGAACGAGACTGTTGAGAATGTCATTGTGTGTTTCGTGTATAAAATATTCCAGAAAATTATTTGTGTTCTGTGCAATGATAGAAGATAATAGATGTTTGGTTGCTAAAATTATGCGTTTCAAATTCATGGCACAAGTATAATTTAGCACAATATATAAAAGTTATGAGCTGAAGAATTTGCAGTCAGTTTGTAATAGGACTGAATAAATTTTGTTTAGAAGAAAATAATATTTCTGTAAACCACATGCTCGTCAGTACGAAGAAAGAAACACATATGTGAGTGTGTGTAGCACGACAGCCCATGAGTACAAGGCCTACAGTGCCCGTAACTATTTGCATGACAAAGGGTTCTGGAGTGCGAAGCATCTGTAACAGTCAGGTGGTCAGCCTAACGTGAGACCCCAGTGTTTAATTCTCAAGCATACTTTGTACTCAGTTCATTGACTCACTGAAGGGATGAAAGGCTGAGTCCCCCTTGCCCAAGGATCGAACCTCAGACCTGTGCCTTGGAAACGTGCTCACAAAAACATTTAAACTAGAATGGTGGATAACCAATACCATTTTGTTCCGAGTTTCTCCGTATCTCAGTTTTTTTTTTATATTAACACTAACTCTAATAAAAATTTAATTAAAAATTATATTATGCATACAATCACCTTTTACTCACATAATCGCATAATTGCGTAAGTCCTGTTTTAACATAATGCTTACAATTTTAACTTACCACCACTAAATATACCATTTTGAATTTCAACAGCAACACTATAAAAAAATACAACGCTCCAGTGTCCAATTACGTCAAGGAAATCCGTTCTGATTGGAGAGAGCGATTATTAATCACTTTTCACTTTGTTGCGAAAAATGTGTTCTAATTAATGCACTACCAATCAAAATATTCAGAAAATTTTGATGCGACAAAAACTACTTTTGAAAGTGGGATGCTTAAAGTTGAAAAGCAGAATATTTTAAGAAAACATTACAAAATGTTTACAAAAATTGGAAATGCTTTCTTCTCAAAACTATAAGTCATTGGTTTTAATTAACTGTTTGGCTGTTTTTCAGTTTTAAATTTAAGCGTTTTTAAATTAAAAAAAAAAATGACTTCCTAAAAAAAATAGGAATGATTAAATTATACGCGAATTTTTTATAAGGTATATACCGAGTAAAAAATGTGATATTTTTATAAACCACCAGAAGAATTAAATATAGCGGTTTAAAAAATACAACTGGATATTTTATTCGATTGATTTAATTCAAATAAATCGAAAAAAAATTTTTGTTCATTTTTAGAAAACAAATTTAACTAAAATACACCTCACATCCTACAAGGTTTTTTAGAAACTTTTCAGAATAAAAAAAAAATAGAGTTGTAGGCTGAAAATTAGTAATCTAATATGTAGAAAGTACATATCTTCCCCAAAAATAGCGCGCGTTTCTTCATATAATGAAACCAATATTATATATAATATTGTTTTATATCATAAATACCACATGACTTTTTGCATATGAGACCTATTTAGACGGGACTTAATATTGATTCTGATTCATTGTAAACTAAATTCATCTGAGTCGAATCCAAGAACAATTGAACTGAAAACGAGATCGCTACTGATTCAATCAGAAACAGATACTATAAAAAACAGGAAGATATTTTAGATAAGGAACAATTGAAAGGGGAATTACAATAGAAATTTTCAGAATAGAATTGAAGATTTACGTATATTTGCCGATTACTTCAATAGCGAATTGCTAAAATTTGTATGTACGTTGAAATGTATATGGACTATGAGTATAATGATGAGTATATGAGTATGAAATGTATATATGACAAATAAGGAGTAATGACGAAGTTACTCCTTATTTGTAACTAAATTTGCATTTTTAGAAAAATTTACGACTAAAATTCAATTTTAGCAAAGTATTTTTGCATAGCAATTCTATATTCCCATTATACAATATTTTTTTTAAATTAATAAAATATAAAAGATATACAATTAAAAACTGAATATTTACAAAACATTCTTTGCTTATAGATTTTGGTAGTGATGGAGTATAAAATATTTATTAATTATAAATTGATTGTTTCATTCCAATTGAGAGTATTACTACACCATTTTATTACAATTCCTGTTGGCTGAAAATATCAATGACATCAGATAACGTTTCATCAACCTAACACGTAATTACGATATTGTATTGAGACGGCGTCGTAAATTCGATTTGTCGATAAATTAGCTGCCTTCCTGAAAATCGCATTCTTCAAACAGCAGCAAACTAGACGAAATTCACCATCGAATGTCGAGAATATTGTCAAAGTTCATTTGGTTAATAAAATGATTTCTTACAAAATAACCAAATCATAGATTTAAGACGTTTTCCATTGATTCAAGGGATTAACATGTTGGCAATAGTACAAAAGAAAACAAAAAAGAGCAATGAAAAAGACAAAACATCCATTTTGATTAGTTTAAATCGGCAAGGATGATTTAAATTTTTAAAAATTTCATCAATAGAATTCAAAGTTAATAATTACACAATATTTATAAACAATCTCTTTTAAATCTTAAGACTAATGCCTTGCTTGTGTCAACATTTAAAAAAATGTAATTGTTTAAGTTATACTGGAATTCAGTTACAAAATTTCACAAATTGCAGCTTACTTTTAAGATTGAATTTATTAGGGCAACTGGCTCAGGATCTGATATTGAAATATGTAGAGACAGATTCACAAATCATATTAAGATATGTCAGACAAACATAAATGAGAGCAAATTTAACATAAAAATATTTTGAATGTAAACGCATTAACACTTACGTTAGAATAATCAGACTTTATTTGACCTTGCAAATGCATTTTTATTTTTCAGTAAAATGCAGTTTTATTTTTCATTTTATTTTTCGATAAAACGAATTTTATCGAATCACGAATTAATATTTTCGTGATTCGATAAAATTCGTTTTCCTAACGAATAAATCTAATATTTGATGACAACTTGATGACTTCTATAAAAAAAATCAAGATTTGATTTTGGCTTTTTTTTTCTTTCCCTCAGCGATTATTTATATATATATATATAAGCGAGGTAATAACTTTAAATAATATTTGATCAATTGTCTAGGCTGTAACTAAACAGTGATTCAAACTAAATTATTTTAAATGCATTTGAACCCGAATTTATTCGTGGGAAAGAAAATCCAAACATTTTGTACATTAGACCAAAAAGCACTTTCGAACTCGCTCAACTTTTTTATTTTTATTCATAACATACCGAACTTTTTAAATTTTCTTTTAATGTCCAACGGGTAAATTTCCTTCTGAGAGGAATTTTTCAGAGATAATGGACTGTATTCAATTTTCGCAAGGGAAGAAATCCAAAAAATTTCCAAGCACTAACCATGACAGACGTAAGAAGCCATACATACATAGCAGTGCAGGCCAATTTCAGACTGTACCTTTAGGTTAACGAGTTTGGAATACTCGCCCATCACTAAGCGCCTCATCATTTGGAAGCACGGTTGGGTGATTATGTCACATCTAAGCTGGCACTTTCCTCTCCACATCCATGTCACACCAGCAGAATGACCTCAGACGTCTTATTAATGTAGACATATCCCCAACCCGGTAAGGGAGCGTACGTGATCACCCTCCCAATCTCTGCCCACGGCAAATGAAGCTCCACTTTGATGATCGGGAAGCGGCACGAAATTAAAGAGCCACTGGAGCTCAGACATCAATGTAGAAGTCCTAAACGCAACATTCATCTCTTGTCGTTGAACAATGGCTAGGACCGAACCCGGGTCCCTATGCTCCCAAGAGAGAAGTCCTAACCACTAGAGACTATGCATTAATTTCTCTTTTTGAGATTATTTTTTGATAGAGAAGGCTAATAGGCAGGGACTTCCATTTCCAATTAAAATTCTAAACTGGAAAAAATGGATCCTAAATGTTATAAACAATTATGTTACGGGTAGTTAAACTAAAAGCAAGAGCGCTAACCAGTCACCTGCTCATTCAGCCTCATCACTATAATGGCCATAATTTAGTTTTTTTTTTCCTTGCAGAGTTACAAATTCTATAATTCTGACAGCTTATTTAAAAATATTTGTGGATAGGGTACTTTAATATATTCTTCCCAATAAGTTTTTGTTCTAATAATAACTGGTATTACCTACTTGAATGATTTGTTGCAGCGTAAATACATACTCTCTTTTAGAATAGTTTGGATCTTCAATATTCATCATTATATTTTATTACAGGGCTCAAAATCATATGAAACTGTTTTCAGCAGGAATTGAACCCATACAAATATGCAGCCAGAAACAACAGAAATCATAATATACTGATAATGTTTTAATTGGATATGCTTATCGCTCAATAGTCAAAGTCGCTTTTTGCAATTTTTAGGGCTATTTAGACCGGCGTTGCGAGGCGGGATTCGAATCCAAGAAAAGTTTAACAGTAGACCAGAGCAGTAACCATTCGGCTGCTTGATCGGCAGCGTCTCGAAGTAGAATAGCACATTGTGCAGCGTCTTCCACCGGTTCACCAGTGGTAAGCTATCAACAGCTGTGGTCTGCCGTACAACGGCCCCCGGTTTCTTTAATCATTCAGTTTAATTAATTTTTCTTTAATCAGTCAAGGCAAGATTTAGAACTGACGGAAATGTTTGAGGTTCTTGAATGGGGGCGAATATTTATCTGCCAGTTCCCGTTCTCCCTGTGCCAGTCTTGCTCCCCTTCTTATTTGTCTTGGCGCCACCTGTATGGTTGGGATTTATGGCACTAGGTCCATTAACAATTAATGCTGCGCCTGGTGCCACCTGGAGGATGAGTAGGATCTGAGGGATCTGACTTGTCGAGTCGTTTTGAACCCGGTGTGGGAAAGCCTACACCAGGGGACTAACAACATAACACATTGCATTCATATCATAAAATACAATTTTAAGCACAGGACACTTATTTTTAACTACACTTAAGTTTTGATGCTGAAATTAACTTGAATATTCACAACACAAGTTGATCCGAAAATAAAATGTTAAAATTAATTCGCTAATAAATGTGACTGGAAGATATGAGTTAAAATACTCGGTTTCATGTGTTTTTTGCACTGTTAGGAATTTAACAAAGTGACTCGAACCATTAAATGAAATATAAACATAAAATATGTCAAACTTATTTATTTTCGGTATTTCATTGGTCATTGTGCTACGAGAAATGCTATAAAATTTCTGTTTCGAGAAAAATGACGAAATAAGTCAACAAAGTACTTAAAAAAATCGCAAATAAATTTGGGAAATCGGAAATTTACTATTTTACAGAAGGCGCATGTTATTACAGGCGATAATGCAGAGAAAGATCCAACATGAAGTGTAATTTTTGTAAAGCTTTCTGCAGCCAAAATGTTTTACGATCCTACACAAAACAAATTTTCTTACGCTTTATGAAAAAGAATAAAAAAAACTATAAATTCAATCATTAACAAATATGAAATTCATATATCTATACGATAATAACATTTTTCTCATTTGATAAATTAAAATTTCATACGTACATTAACAAGCTAAATATTTCCTTTGTGTGTGTGTGTCATATATATATATATATATATATATATATATATATATATATATATATATATATATATATATATATATATATATATATATATATATATATATATATATATATATATATATATATATATATATATATATATATATATTGCCGAGCTGGCAGCCGAATGGTTAGCGCTCTTGCCTTCGGTTCAACAGTTCGTGGGTTCGAATCCCACCTTAGGCATGGATATTTGTAGTGGTTCGGAATCCACTTTAAGCCGTAAGTCCCGGTCTAATTAGCCCTCGTGTGCAAAAAATGACCGTTGAGAGGATATATATATATATATCCTGTTTCTTATTCTATTCATTTTTGCATAGATGATTTGAACAAACAGTTTGAAATAGATTTCCAGCCAGCAGAAACAGACAATGTTGGGAATCGAACCAACAAACTGCTGAACTGAAGACCATATTTGAATAATACACACAGTTAACTCTCTCTCTCTCAGTAACGTTAACCAACTATTATTTATGATTTATAGGTTTAATAATAAAAATACATAAATTGCAAAATGAAACATTAGATTAACATAAAATATTTATTCAAAGCACGTATAAGTTGTTTCATCACACAGTCTATTGCAGATAAGAAAAAATTCTTTTAAAAATGAAAGTAGGCAAAAAATTCAAATAAAATCCTTTGTAAAAACGATGTTTTGTTTAGTACCAAAAGCCACGCTAAGCCAGGAGCATGCGGGGTGGTTGCCCCTGGTCCCTTACATCAGAAGGAGCCCCAAATCAAATGGAGTTTTTTTATTAGTTATTTTTTATATTTTTTTTATAATTCATAATGTAATTTATTAATTAATAATTAAAATAATAAATTTAAAATTTTTAAATGCTCTTCTTCTATTATATGTATATCTGTAGTGTGGTTCTTCAGATACGCTACATACTTTTATTAATGAATATAGAATGGTCAAGAAAACAATAAAACAAAGATTTCGTCTGATCACTGGAAGGGGGGGGACTTTAACTATTTCAAGTCCTAGTCAATTATTTTGTTAGAAATTTATAATGAGGTGAAAATTTTAAATACCCCTAAGTTCGGTTCTCCATTACTAAAGTAGTGAAACACAGGGGGGGGGGGGCCTCCAAAGAAATTTTTGACTGGCTCCTCTGAATCGGGCCCTGTTAATGCCCAAGAGTCATTTTTTGCAAATGAACAACAATTTAACCGGGATCAAGAGTTCAAAGTAAATTGCAACCCATGCAAACATGCAAGTCTGATGTGTGACCATGATGGGAATCAAACTCACGAGCTGTTGAACCGAAGTCCAAAGCGATAACTATTCGACTTGCCATCTTGGTATTCGTAAAAACAACTTTAAGACATGAATATGAAATTTAACCTAGTATAGCAGATTAATCATATTTTTAAATAAATTGATGAAAAACATTTCCATCAACCGGCAAGCAAACAGCTAGAAATGAGATTGAGAATAACGCATCTTCAGTTCGAAATTATTGCTACAATTTCGTGATAATATTTTTTAATTTTAAGTTTAGGAGTACAGCAAGCGTGTTGAAAAATGGACTTCCAAGGCCAAACTTTAATAATTACTTCACTACCATTCAATCCCAATCACGCAGAACCTTGCATAAATTATACACACTCTCGGTATAAGCCATTCCGATAAGACGGCTGAGAAGCAACACCAAAACCCTAGTTAGCGGAAACCGCGGTTAATTAGTATGCAGAGCTGGTTCTTCGAAATGAATGATGGCGCGGCGCCCTGCAACGGTGTGTACATCTTCAGCAGCCGCTTGGGTATTTTTATTTAGCTGCCTTTCGCCGCGTGGTTACGTCAACACACTTTCGAGCAAAATGGAAAGGGAAACTAAATCCGAGATGTCAAAGTTATTGAATGTTGAACCCCATTCATTCGACTAAAGATAAAAGAGCTTTCACTAATTTTATTTTGAAACGTTTAGTTTTTGTAGATATTAAAAAAAAAGTAGTTTTTAACAATGTTAAATAACGCTCCATTTATTTATTTATCCGGTTTCATTTGTTGGTCTATAAGCAATCATTAGCATATAGTTAGACAGGAGCATGCAATTTAGGGTAGATTCTGAACCACTACAAACACCACATCTTAAGTGAGAATCGAACCCACGCCCTGTTGATTCGTCTACTTTGATTTCTTTGTCGCTCAACAGTCATTTTTGTGTGCATGTGTATTTATTAGACTAGGATATATAGTTCAAGATGGATTCCGAATTACAAATATTCAAATCTGTGATGGGAATCAAACCCACGAGCAGTTGACCGGAAAGTCAGCACGCTTAAGCATTGGGCTTTGCCAAATCAGCGTCGAATGTTGAACTGAAAATATGAGTGTAGAGCCTAACTGAGGTAGGGATGGATACGCCCCAGGTCATCAGAGAGGCCACCAAACCAAACAGAAATTTCGTGTTGTCAATCGTATAGTTTGTCGACTCGAATAAAGTTTCTTGTAAAGCCAAAGGGGGAGGAGTGCTCTTAAAGTAGTTTTTGTCCTGGACTCTAATTAGAGTAAATCGTCATGTAAACTCTAAAAATAATTTTTACTGTAATTTCGTAAAAATATCCGGTAATAATAACAAGATAAGTCTTAGAAAATATGTTGTCTCGTGAAGAAAATATATCAGAACTTATATACGCTAAGCTTTTTACACCTATTTCAATCACTTTCATACACAAGCAAAAATAGGTTTATTTACATTTTAAGGTGATTTTTCACATACGAGAGTTAACCAAGATCTATAGTTTAAAATGGATTTCAAACCATTATAGAACTCTGTGGTCAAGATGGGATTCGAACCCACAAACTCTATCGATCATTGTAATCAAAGTCAGAATGACAAATTTTCATGTAAGTAATTAAAACCTATTTTCATCTTCTTATGTTTATAAAAATTACTTTGATTGCTTGAAATTATATTTTAATGAGGATTGAATTTATAAAATGTAAAATTTTGGAAATTATCATTTTGAAGGTGGCCTATTTCTGCATTAAAACATTCACTCATACTGAATTTTCGGCATTGTTTGTTTAATCATTGATTCTAGGTAAAAAAAGTAAGTTCAATAATATTAAAAAAAAAGAAAATTCCTTTTATAGTTGGATAAATATTTACTAACTCGAAAATATGTTCAAATTCATAAAATATTTTTAAAATTTTCTATGAATTCTAAATATATTTTAGAACATTTTAGTAAATATCGTTTTTTTTTTTTTAATTTTATTTTATTAACACAATAGTACAATGTAGATTATATATCCAATTTTATAATATTTAAAAGTTAAAATACAGAAAAATGAGAAATTTAAAATAAAAAAAATGAAACTTAAAATCATTGTAATAAAATATCTTGTGTAGTAAAATGGATTTTTTCCGCCAACTGTCTGGGAACGTATTTCCACTTTTCAGCACTACAAGATCCCGCAGTGAAGCCAACTTATATAGTTAGTGCGGCGTCTAGTAAGTGTGCCGTCGTTGTAACGAATAGGGGTGGGTCTTCGTAATTTGGAAATAAGACCTTTTGACCTTTGTCTGCCACCCCCAAAGTTATTTCGTGATACCGCTTGGGGTGGTAGGCTCAAGGGTGGGGGGTTCTGGGCATGTCGTCTGGAACGTCTGGCCTCTGCGATTTCATGGTAGCAATGCCCTTCATGTTTTCACAAGGACATTTTGACCACCACACATATTCAAAGTGCTGCCTCCAATTTTTGCGTAAACAACGAATCTTTGGTTGTATCGGGATTAGAACTTACTACCTAGCGGCTACGAGAACAAACGCCCTAGCCAAACTAGGCCATTAGGGTCTTATATCTCTACACTACATTAATGGGAATGTTAATGACTGGAGTATGAAAATCCGGCAATTTTTAGTTTCTATCGAAATAAAAACGATATCGATAAATATTTGATTTAACTAAAATTTCGATAAGAATCCAGATTAATGAAAGAAAAAAGCAATCATTACACAGTCAAGAACACGTAGCTTAAAAAATTAAATAAATTTCCCCCATTTCGAAAACTTGCGTAACTATTTAGTTTAATTTCGTAAATAGAGTAAGCGAACTGAATTAAGCTTCATTAAAAACAAATCAAGGGCATTTCTAAACAGTCGAATTACTTATTTACATAAGTAACTGAAAGTTATGATTGGAAAGATAACGAAACGCATCGTACGTGAACGTTAAAATAGCATTATCTGTAACTGACTCATTCCACAAACATTCTACAATAATTCCATTTTAGCTTTCCTAGTTTATCTCATGAGCCTATCAAATATAATATCAAATATAAATACGAGTAAGCCGGATAATAAATCATAAATCTTTCGTTACGCGTTGCTACTGAATATTAAATATCTAGCGAGTCATAATTTATGTATATATTCTAAAGTAAAAATATTGCAAAAAAATCAGAATTTTAACTTTTCTTTATAATATAAAATTTATGATTTCTTTTTAATTCATAAATAGCTAGTTTAGCTTAGAAATGAAAGTAAAATGAAATTAGTTGAAAGATAAAATCGAAAATATTGCCAGCAATTTTAACAAATATTGTAGTTTTATTTCCTCTACAATAACATATTAAAAACTTTATAATAGTTTTAGAGAGGCTTGAATATTTAAGAATAATTTAACAAATTATTTTGAAAGAATCAAAGGAACTAACTATATTTTAGCAACTTTTAACTTGGTTAGTTACTTAATATTATCACTGACAAGAACTTTTAAATATTAACCAGATTTCACTCAAAGAAACGTATAAATTATTTTAAAATCCATTATTTATGTTTTGAACAAAAAAACTTCACGATATCATATTGCAAAATACAACGGTAAGTTTTTAAACTAATAATTTTTTGTGATAAAAAAATATTTTTGTAATTTTAAAATTTATAAAGTTTGATTTTTTAAAATATTTGATAGAAACATAATAACAAAGTTTTTATATTTTATAACTAATAATTTTTTGTAATAAACTAATAACTTTTTGTGATAAAAACTAATAATTTTTGTGATGAAAATATTTTTGTAATTTATTCTATAATTTATAAAGTTTGATTTTTTTTAAATATTTGATAGAAACATAATCACAAAGTTTTTATATTTTATAACTATATGTGAATATTTATCGTTGTAAACAAGCTTGGTACAAGATGTTTAATACTTAATGTGCAGAAACCACTGAAATAAAAATATATAGAAGTCTATAAAAAAATTTTGTAGCTTTTCTACAATATTTTCACAGCTGATTTTTTTTTAAGATAAAAGTTAATATAATATAATTAAATGTGCCTTCCAGATATTAAACATAACATCGAAATAAAATCCATATCATTTAAGCAATCATTTAATTCTTACAAAAATCTATTTAACTTCAATTGCAAATTTGTGAAATAACTTTTATAATTCTTAAATTAAGTTTGTTTTTTTACACTAATTACAATTTATAAAATTTCTAAAAAAATTATCCAAAAAAATTTCGATATAAAAATACATTAAGCAAATTTATATGATTTATATTTAAGAACCCCCTTTCATTTTGATATATATATATAATATATTTAATATATATATTATATTTAACACATATATATATTACATTATAATATATTTTATATATATTTATCGTAAGATTTAATATTTTTTTCTCCTTTACAACCCTTTTATTTATACATTCCAGAGCTACAATATATACAGTAAACGGAAAAATACACTAACTATTAAGAAATGAGTTTATTTAATATTATAAAATACTTATTTAATTACATCAAGTTTCACTATTTATAATAAATGTGATAAAATAGCAATTCATATCCTAATAATGGATGATGAAATCGTTACTGATAAAACATTTTAATAAAAAATAATCATACTAACAGAAACTTTCAAACTTATCACAATTTTTCTTAATATTTTTTTTTTAATTTACCACAAATAGTACTATTTACTACTACACAAAGTGTAGGTTTAGAATGAAAAAAAAAGTTGAATGAAATGTTGAAAAAAATTACTGTTTACAAGAGCGAACTTTAAAGGCACGTGTTTAGAGGGATGTACCAAGCTTTCATTATTTTAAAAATAGATTTAAATTTACTTTCAACCTTGTTCGAAAAACATACAAGTGCAACGAGGTGGAGGAAACATATAAGTAAACTTACCTTTCAGAACTCTCAAAGCAATGGCTCATGTCTACTTTAGAGCACCTTTTTATTTTTTTGTTTTGAAGTATTCGTTGAAAGTACACAAATCTGCTTTTAAAATCTAACACAAATCAGCAGCAAAATCTAAATTGCAAATGTTTAATCGAAAATACTCATAAATTACTTTCATTCACAATACACAGCGATACAAAATTACACATATCAAACTTCAAATTCTCGTTACTACAAGTCAGACATTTTCGTGGCGAATAGCCGGTTTGAGGAAAAAAACTTGTTTTGCCGCGCTGATAATACTAACTTTCATTTCTCGTCCAGCTGTAAGGTTGCCGCCGAGTTGCTCAACTTATTCTCTCGCCAAGCATGTAGCTCGGTTACTGATACATTTGGCGACGTATTTTGACACTTATAAATCTATTTTATCATACGAATGGAATGTGGATTGGAATGTTCTTTGAGCCTTTTTTTTTCTTTGTTTGGATTTAACAATAAATGTGTGCGTAACCTCATGCAATATTAAAAAGAGCTTTTCTTCATAAAATATTTATTTAAATATGCAGATTAGAGTGACATTTTTTATGAAGATAAAACTTTGGGTTTCCTAAGATTTAGTTTCCATCTTTTTTTTTTTTTTTTTTTTCTCTTGTCTCACCACTTAAGAATTGACGCAGCCAAGAGGAGTAGGGGCACTGTTTCAGGATAAATTTTAGACCAATATATAATACAAACATGAAAAAAAAATTATGATTTATATAGAATTTCTTAAATGTAGCTTTTTTTAGATTAAATTTTTAGCCTAAGCCAAATTTTACTAGTGTTATGATATAAATATCTCCTAATAATTATTGACTTCAAAAATATTCAGATGAATCGTTTGATAAGGCTAAACTTGTTTAAATTTATTTCAATTAGCAATTACTGAAATGTTATTTTATAATAAATTTATTATTATTAAAACTATAAATCTTTTAATAATAATTTATGATTATTTATGATAAAGTTATGATTATTTATAATAAAGTTATGATATAATATTTATGATTATTTTTATGATAATTTATGATAAAGATAATATTATTATTAATTAAAAAGATAAGATTATTATTTATTTTATTCATTCTGGCCAAAATATTTTGAGTTTCATGTAACTTTATATTTAAAAGAGTGAATATATTGAACTAAACTAAATTATTTTGTTACAAAGAGAAGAAAATTATTAAAATTAATTAGTATAAATGAATTTAACTTTATATCTTATTAAACTGTGTATCCTATAAATTTTCATAAATAAAATTTGCTATTTAAAATTCTTTTTTTTTTTTAATCAAAAATTTATTCAAACTTCTTTTAATATATTTTTCTACTTTCCTTTTTGAAAAAAAAATTTAAAGAACATTTTAAAAATGCCTTTCTTTTTTCCAAAAGAAAATATTTAAAGTTTTCCATTCATTATAATAGATATAATAATATTTGATGTGAATAGTAAAATGGGGAAATATAACCAAAGTTTTTTTTTAATTAAAGTTTTATATAAGTTTAGGAATGAAACAAAAAATATTTTAGTTTAGAAAATTAGTTGCTTCAAAAATATTTTCCAAAATTATTCTCATCTTGACTGTTTTTTTTACGTTTTGTTTGATTAAAAAAATTGTTTCAAAGATATATTACCAAATTTTCTTTTCAATCTGTTATTCTGCTTCATAAAAAGAATCTTAAATCTTCCTTGCTGATTGAAATTTGATCATAAAGTGATTTGTTTTTCGTTTTCTTTTTTTTCTGTTTTACTATCAACGATCATTTCAAACAAGTCATTTCACTTTGGTTTATACTAAAGTGAAATGTCGAACTAGATTTTCATAAAAAAAATACATGAATCACGAAGTGAATCATATATTCGAGCAAAATAAACGTTAAATTTTTGGTTTTGAGTCCAACGAGTTGATGCCGGCTGATTATTATTCGGAATGGCTGTCATGTCTCCGAAACCATTCAACAATGGTTAAACGGCTTATATTAACTTGCACATAGCTAGAATTAATTCGAATAATTTGTTTAATCATTATTTTTGTGTTCGTAGAACACTCAATGAAAAGACAAAATGTTCATCAACAATTTTAGAATTTTAAATCGAACAAATCGTTTTAAAAAGCAAGATAAATGTGTTGTATCCAAAGCTACTTGACCATGGTTTAATGGTTTGTGTCAACATGGTTATGGCTGGAATCCTTTAGAAATCGTTTGGAAACCCTGGTTATGACTCGAATCCTATAGAAATCGCTTGGAAACCATGGGTATAGTTCGAATCATTTAGAAATCGTTTGGAAACCATGGTTATGGTTCGAATCGCTTAGAAATCGTTTGGAAATCAAGGTTGTGTCTCGAATCCTTCAGAAATCTTTTGGAAACCATGGTTATGGCTCGAATCCTTTTGAAATCGTTTGGGATTATGGGTATGGTTCGAATCGTTTAGAAATCGCTTAGAAACCATAGTTATGGTTCGAATCGCTTAGAAATCATTTGGGAATCAAGGCTGTGGCTCCAATCCTTCAGAAATCCTTTGGGAACCATGGTTATGGCTCGAATCCTTTAGAAATTGTTTGGGAACCATGGTTATAGCGTTCGCGTATCAATTTTGGGAACATGAATTTAAACAATTTCAAATCGAACAAACTGAATCCGCAGAGTTATTAGCCAAACTGAATTCTGTTTACCAGAAGTAAATATCGTTCAACTGGATGAAAGTGACGTTGTGAAGGGGGCAAGGGGACCTATCATCTTTATCTGTCTACGCTTAGAGAGGGGTGCTAAATAATATCTTCAGAAACATTCAGTTTTATTTTGATCAAAATTTTTACTTTATTCGGGAAAGTATATTTCAAATTTAATAATCAATGTGTTATATTCTCAGAAATAGACCACAAATAGCCTGAGGAGATTCAAACATTGAAGAATTAAAGAATTATAGGCGAAAAAAGGGGAGTAAATAGTAGCAGGATTTTTCCATGAATGAAAATATTACTTTTATATTTCTTTATAAATAAGTTTACATATAATTTAATTTTTAAATATTATGTTCTTTTAATTGTGTTTCTGATTACTATGATTTTTTTTAAGTTGTGTTCTTTGTTCTCAAGATTTATAACTATACATAATTATTTTATGCTGCAAATTTTGTGTGCATATGTGTAAATAACAAAAATATCCTAACTATTTTTCTGATAAAGTTTTTTTTATATTTTTGAATCCCTTTTTATGAATTTTTCATTATAATCTAAAGTTATTTATCAAATTATCTGTATTGATGTTTATATATCTTGATTTATGAATTTAAGGAGATTTTAAAAAAGATAAGATCATAAGATATAACTTATTTAATTTAATGAATGCAGCAAAATTCACTACATTCCTTATAAATCCTAATTCGTTTTTGCTTTTCACGGGATTTCCAAGTCAAGTTGCATGCCGATGAAAAATTATAATATTGATTAAGCAAATATAAACTTAATCTATTTAAAATATATAATAGCTAATTCATATTGTTTCTGCTGATAAATTCATCATTAGGGATATTTATTGTCACCCTGGATATTCATAATTTAAAAATTCAAAAGTAAAAAATTTAAGAAGTTTTAATGTGCATTGGAATATTATTTGACATAATATTAATTTTCTTTTAAGAGATAAGCTCATTTTATTTTACAAACAATGTATATTGTTAATATTTTATATTCTCTTTAATAAATAAAAAAATAGTCAAATTTTTAAATCTTGTTTTAATTAAAAACCAACAGGAGTGAGGAATGGTTCTCCCCAAAAAAAATATCATTAAAAATTTATGAAAATATAATTAAAAAACTAATAGAAATTTTCTATAAAAGTCCTAAAAATATTTGTATTTTTAATAATCAATAAGAAACGCCTATAACTTAAAAGAAGTTGTTTCGAATAAAATGAATATGTGATAAGTATTTCATAAATATGAAATATTTCCTTAATATATTGCTTTTATAATAACTATTATTTTATAAATAAATAAGTTATGTCATTTTTACTCATTGTAATTTTTATTAGACACCATAAAAATAAGAGAAGAGAATTTTAGTATCGTGACTTTCTCTTCAGGTTTATAAGTTATATCTCAGGATTTACCCATTTTAGAAACAGCTAGATTATTAGCTTCTTAAAATACCATATAATACACATTCAATATCATTATAGAAAAAAATGAATGCATATGTTTAAAGACATTAATTAATTATTTAGATATAGAACTACAATCAATGGTTGAGGATTTACCAATCTAAATCTGGATTATAGTGAGTCAAAATTTTGGAAACCTTCATTTTAAAGAAAAACAATTCACGTTGTTTAAAAAAACTCTAATGATTTCGACTTTCAATTTTTTACTTGGTTAAATTAATTATACTTAAATCCGTCACTTTACCAAGCAAAGGAGAAACCCGACAAAGATGAGGAGAAAAAAACGTCAAAATTGATCAAAATATTTAAAAATATAAATTTTCATGTCAATTTCCTTTTTTAAATATTATTTGGTGACAGCATCAGAAAAATTATAAATTCGCTTTTTTACTATCACTTAGCGTAACAGAAACATTGGTTGTTATTGAGACTTAGAAAATGTCGGTGAAGTTATTGTGCATCTCTATTCAAAATAAGAAATTATAGCTTCATGGTCTAGAGTTGCTTTATACTCGTGAAAAAAATTCTCGGTGCCCTTTGTCCAAATTGCTTAGTACCAACAGCAAACTGACATCCAAGGGTAGAAAGAGAGGAAATTCTCAAAAAAAAGTTCTAGAACTTCCTGGGAAGTGAACGGTTTTCCTGAAATCGAACTGGGGATGCAACAGAGTGGGAAACCAAAAGTAATTACCTCTAAATTCTAAATGAAATAAATTTAGTTTCCTTTATTTTGTCACCGTTTACGTGGTTAAAGTAACATTTCTTCCTAGATATCACTAGTTTAACTTTTCTTCAAAAGAAAAAAAATTCTTTTTTTCAGCAAATAACATTATGTTAAAAAATAACGATGGATTTCATTGAAAAATGCTAAATTTTGAAAATTTTGAGTTTCCATGCTAAAAAATTTGATGAGTAAGATTTATTTCCTTTGTTTACTACGTATAACTCTATGTTTACTTATTTAATACCTATTTTATAGCCAATGTAAATATTTATTAACATGGCATATATATAATTTTTAATTTTAAAA
This sequence comes from Latrodectus elegans, assembly GCA_030067965.1. Lineage (NCBI taxonomy): Eukaryota > Metazoa > Arthropoda > Arachnida > Araneae > Theridiidae > Latrodectus > Latrodectus elegans. The sequence continues at coordinate 17,104,148 of CM057811.1, forward strand.
TCACTTACACACAAATTGTTCGTACTACTTAAAATTATTTACTTAAAATCAAGTTTATAAAGTTTAAGCTTTTCCGGAGGAAATATATTTTTACTTATTTTTTGTTGCCTTTATATTAGCATTTTATGTTGAAAAATTCTTTTTTCGAACGTTAAAAGATCATTTCATTAAATGTTTTTTTCTCTTTAAGTATTCATTAAATATTTCTTGATAATTATTTTTGATTAGTTATATTTCCTTTTATGTTTAATAAAAATATAATTTTAACTCAGAATCATTAACGTAACTAAAAAAATCATTCTAGGAGATTATATTGAAATCAAGCATAGTCGTTATTCTGCGTTGAAAAATATCAATATATAATTCAAAATATCTTTGAATATTATAGATTCATTCACTAAAAAATTACAAGGTTTTTTTTTTTTTTTTTTTTTTTTTTTTCCTTAGCGAGGGATAATTGGAAAAGGATTTACCATTCAAAGTGAATTCCAAACTACTGTATAAAGTCAAGACAGAGGTGCGATTCGAACTCACAGACTACTGAACAGAAAACAAGAACGCTAACGATTAGATTGTCATCTCGTTTACAGCCGTGTAAAACAATGCTTAAATAATTCAAAATAAAAATTCTATCTTTAATAAAGAATATATATATATATATATTCTTTATCTTATATATATATATATATATATATATATATATATATATATATATTATTTATATAATATATATATATATATATATATATATATATATATATTCTTCATCTTATATATATATATATATAATAAGTAAGATCGCCAAAGCGACTTAGCATTTTTAAGTTTAGAAAGAGAAAACTTTGAAGTGATCGAATCTATTATGAATTTATTGATCAATTTGCTTCATCAAATGCAAGGAAAGCGTATGTACTATATTTATTATTTCAGATTATTATTGTTGCTAATTAGTATATTCATGTATTTATATAATGTAATATATATTAAAGTCTTTCATTGCTTAAATATTGTATGATTTTTTAAACAATTATAACATAATTTATAATATTTATATACTAAATAATTTTTTAGTTAGTTTTAAGTTTGATTATTTTACTGATTTATTTCTGAATCCATTTCTAGTTTTGTCTTTTTTCAATGAGATTTCTTTTTTATATCAACTTTTGAAGTGTATAACTTGATCTTTAAAAATTATTAATATTTTAAAATATTTTGAAGTAGGCTCTTCATTATTTTATTATTTGCATTGTATTCTTATTGTGTGAGTGTATTTTCTGTATACTATATTATACTACTTTTTGCAGCGTTTAACTAGGAATTTTTGGCGCCATTATACTCGCTACGTCACTGTTGGGATATGACTCAGTCATTGTTAAAAAACTTCTGTCAATGTACGCGTGTCCTAATCAACGTAGTCATTAAGCTATATCTGAACGAAACAGACTATCATTTCGTGGATCAAAATTAGTCATGAAATAATAATAGTTAGATAAAGAAAATTAAACACATTCAAAGTTCCACAGTTATCACTAAAGTCCAAATTTAAATAATCAATCAATTTGTGTTTATCTAATCCGTTGTAGTGGAAGAAATTCTTGTATATTTGTACCAATATTTTGGTGTTTTACCGATTGGCTAGAATAACAATGATTTACTGATTGTCGCCGGATTGATCTAGACTTATCAAATTTTATTTTCTATACTCTCAGACAAAGGTTAATTTTTAGATTTATCATCGCCTAGGTAAGAATGAGATTCAAGTATATTAAACAAAAGTTCTCATTTTTTAAAATTATGTAAATATAATTTGTGATTTCATAACAATTCTTTTTAATCATTTAAAAATAATTTCTTAAATTTTGATATGAAACTTTATTTATTTAATAGTTTCATGTTAAATTTAATTTTAAATTATTGTTATTTTATTACATATAAAATAACAATAAGTTATATTAAATCTAAGTTATTTTTCTCCGTTTTTTTTACTTATATATTAAATAATATTTTGATAATAAATCTAATAAAAAAGGGATTTTTTTTAAGTCACATGCGTATTGTTTCTCCTCATTGAGTATTTATTATGTGAAAGTAAATCAAAAAGTAATATAATTATTTTATTAAAAAACTTTGCAGATATTATTTTTCTAATTATAATATTTTTCAGAGTCGAATACTGTTTGTTTGTCGCTCAACGGCCATTTTTTGCACACGAGGTCTAATTAGACTGGTAACTACGGTTTAAAATGGATTCCGAACCAATACAAATATCCATGCCAAAGGTGGGATTCGAACCCCCGAACTGTTGATCCGAAGGCTAGAGCGCTAACCATTCGGCTGCTAACTCGGCCAGTGTCTAATACTTACACAGTTTGAAAATATAGGATTAAACTTAAAGCATATTGAACTTGTCTAAATGTGTTCCTTAAGAAATAAAAGTTAAATAAACTTTTAAGATTATTATTTTTAAAAATTTTAACAAATAAGATTTGATAATTATTTTTAATGTTAATAATTAAGAATATATTTTAAATATGTTCATTTCCTCATAACTATATTTTTCGCACAATGTAAGACAGTAATGAGAAAGAAACAATTCTATGTGTGATTATTGATTGAAAGAATTATAAAATTTGACTTTCGAGAATATTCCAGAAACTTAAAGTGCAATTAATCGTCAATCCTGATCTAGATAAACTGTATTTTAACAAGTAGCTACTCATATCATTTTACGTACGACAACAGTCTTCAATATGTTTAATCAAACATATTTGGGGAAATAGCATCTATCGGAGCAATAGGTTTGGGTTCTATCCCAGCCATTGTTATATCAATATGTTTAGTCAAACATATTTGGTGAAATAGCATCTATCGGAGCAATAGGTTTGGGTTCTATCCCAGCCATTGTTATATCAATATGTTTAGTCAAACATATTTGGTGAAATAGCATCTATCGGAGCAATAGGTTTGGGTTCTATCCCAGCCATTGTTATATCAATATGTTTAGTCAAACATATTTGGTGAAATAGCATCTATCGGAGCAATAGGTTTGGGTTCTATCCCAGCCATTGTTCAACAACAGAAGAAGGATATTGCGCTGCTGTCTTCTGCATGTCCTCTACCAGGATGGGTACTTGGGAGTTTTCCTTTTTGGCATATAAGTATGGCCCTCTATCTATGAAAAGTCTTCCTAAAAGATCATTTATGCTGTGGATATTAATGATACCTTGCATAAAGCTGTTGTTGCCTGGTTGGTTAGGGCGTCGTTCTCATTATCATAAGATAGTGGGTTCGGATCTAGGCTAAACTGAAGATCCGCAGTGTTTGTTAAAGGTGGCTGGGACATGTTAAACAGGTCATAGTCGCAATGTCCTTCAAGAGAAATTATACCTCTGGGGTGGTGAGTTATGTATTGGGGTCTTCTGCTTGTGTTCCTTGCTTCAAAATCACGAAAACTCTACTCACTCAGCTGCTTCTATCTAACTAGTAGAGCCAAACTCACACAAAACTAGATACAGGGAAGCATGCTAGTGAAAAAAACAACAACGCCTTCGAACAGATTTTAAGTGTTTTGTTATCCCTATGCGAATACAAAATGTTTACTTCATGGACTTACCATAACTTAGTGGTGGATCCACGATTTTTGGTTCCTGGTCTCACTCAAACGTTGCCTCGCTAATTTTTGTTTCTGCATTTATCAGAGTGTGGGTGCTTGAAAGTCTTCCTAGAAAGTAAATATGCATTAGACTCTTAAAGAGCTCTAACAATAGCTTCCAACTGTTAGGCAATGTGGTTTCAAATAGATCAAATAGAGTATCCATTAGATTCTCCATGATCCAGGGGCTAGAATGCAATCTGCAGAATAGAAAGCCCTAGGTTCGATTATAGTCACTGCTGAAGTGAATGAAATATATGTAGTATTTTTGCTTCCTGTGTACACATCTGTCAGAGTGGATGCTTTTGAGTATTCTTAGATTCCTCTCTTACATGCAATACACTTCATATCAATTAAATTGTCCATATTTTCAAGTACCGAATTCAAATTTAAGGTGGCACAGAGGAACCTGAACTGTACCATTTGGTTAACGAGATCATAAAATAGTCTGATTTTTCCTGTTTTTTTCTTTTTATTTATTTTTAAACTTTACTTATAAATATTTATAGTAGATAAGGGACAACTAATTATAAGATCTCTGTTTCCAGATCTCATTTAAATTGTCTAAAATAATACAATAATTATAGATTTTTCCAAGTGGAAAGAGCTCTATATATTTATTTAGTACAGTTAAAAATAATTTCAAGTAAAAACGCGTCAACAATAAACAAAATGAACAAAAATATACTTTTGAAGTGTACTATACTTTGAAAATATAACATAAACAAGAAAGAGTTCTTGCCATTTTCGTGTTGCCATTGAATGATGAAAGAATAAGTATGTAAAGTAGTATGTGACATGATTGGGACACCGATCAGACCAGAGTAGATATAGCAATCGTTATAAAAGCAGGTCTACCGCACACACTCATCAATCGTAACTCGTACAATAGTAAAGAGAAATAGATGAGTGCAAGGAGCTCGTTCACTGTTATTAGCTTTACGTCTTCAAAGTGAGCTTATCAGCTGCAGTCGCCGAATACGTCAAGCGTTTAGGGAGGTCAAGCATTAGTTTCATAAATTCAGGTCGGGAGATTTGCCCATGTGTGATGAAGCTGCTGTATGGTGAACTAGTCGTCAAGGGCTTTACTATAAGCTGTTATCAACAGGACGAGCGGTCACTGCAGACCTGTACTTGCAGCAATTTGAACGTGTGAAACAGGCTTTGTAAAAGTTGAAGCCCTCACAATTTAATCACAAAGGTGTACTGTTCTTGTCGTCTAACCCGAGGGCGCATGTCCGCGGGAGGCCAGGAATACCATACAGCGACTTCTTTAAGATACTTTGAGCCATCTTCCTTACTCACCTGACATTGCACGATCAGTTTACCTTCTCTTCGGTTCCCTGGACTAAGAGGAAAATCTTTCACCAATGAAGCAGACTGGCGCCAAGCACTCACAGACTTCTTTGCGTCCAAAAACCTGCGATTTACCGCAAGGGGTTTGCACAACTGGAGACACGTTAACAGAAGGTATTGGTGATTACTGAAGACCAACAATATGCTGCACACTTTCCGCAGGTCATATTCTTTTGGGTCATTAAAAAGGCAAGAACTTTCCTGCTTACCTTGCACATATTATTTGTCTCGATGCAATTAATATCAGGGTATAATTTTAAGCTTAGACTATCAATAAAAAGAGCAAATTATCATTAAAAATATACTGATATTTGTCAAAAAAGTATTTATTTATTTTTATTTTTACACAGGCAATCAAATTTTGTAATTAATCGATTAGATGGTTTCTAAAATGAAGCCATGAACAAAATTTTAAAAAATTAGTTTCAAAGTTTTTTCAATTAAGAAAAGGCAGCCAGAAAAACACAATAATAATGTTTTGATTTACAAATGCGATACATTGAAATCACTATATATATATATATATATATATATATATATATAATTTCAATAACTTTTATCTGAATTACATATACATTATATATATATAACATTTTTAAAATGCTTTTCTTTGAAAACGTCGAGGAACAAATGTTAATGTGATCATTGTATTCAGCTAACGAGCGCGAAAACAATTTCGTTTGATAAATAATCCACAACATTAAAAAAGTAAATAAATAATTAATTTCTGATTATTTAGTATTTATATTTGAAAAATAGCGGGTAGTAATGTTATTTTCATGCAATGTGAAATTCCATAATTTCGGAAATTAAATGCTGCATAGAAACGAAGTCCAATTGAAAAATATTATTTTATTTTATTTCAGTTAGTAATATTTACACTTACTCAAGTGCAAGAACATATTAACACAATTAATTATAATTAATAAAATTATACATAAACAAGAAAGAGTTCTTGCCATTTTCGTGTTGCCATTGAATGATGAAAGAATAAGTATGTAAAGTAGTATGTGACATGATTGGGACACCGATCAGACCAGAGTAGATATAGCAATCGTTATAAAAGCAGGTCTACCGCACACACTCATCAATCGTAACTCGTACAATAGTAAAGAGAAATAGATGAGTGCAAGGAGCTCGTTCACTGTTATTAGCTTTACGTCTTCAAAGTGAGCTTATCAGCTGCAGTCGCCGAATACGTCAAGCGTTTAGGGAGGTCAAGCATTAGTTTCATAAATTCAGGTCGGGAGATTTGCCCATGTGTGATGAAGCTGCTGTATGGTGAACTAGTCGTCAAGGGCTTTACTATAAGCTGTTATCAACAGGACGAGCGGTCACTGCAGACCTGTACTTGCAGCAATTTGAACGTGTGAAACAGGCTTTGTAAAAGTTGAAGCCCTCACAATTTAATCACAAAGGTGTACTGTTCTTGTCGTCTAACCCGAGGGCGCATGTCCCGCGGGAGGCCAGGAATACCATACAGCGACTTCTTTAAGATACTTTGAGCCATCTTCCTTACTCACCTGACATTGCACGATCAGTTTACCTTCTCTTCGGTTCCCTGGACTAAGAGGAAAATCTTTCACCAATGAAGCAGACTGGCGCCAAGCACTCACAGACTTCTTTGCGTCCAAAAAACCTGCGATTTACCGCAAGGGGTTTGCACAACTGGAGACACGTTAACAGAAGGTATTGGTGATTACTTCGAAGACCAACAATATGCTGCACACTTTCCGCAGGTCATATTCTTTTGGGTCATTAAAAAAGGCAAGAACTTTCCTGCTTACCTTGCACATATTATTTGTCTCGATGCAATTAATATCAGGGTATAATTTTAAGCTTAGACTATCAATAAAAAGAGCAAATTATCATTAAAAATATACTGATATTTGTCAAAAAAGTATTTATTTATTTTTATTTTTACACAGGCAATCAAATTTTGTAATTAATCGATTAGATGGTTTCTAAAATGAAGCCATGAACAAAATTTTAAAAAAATTAGTTTCAAAGTTTTTTTCAATTAAGAAAAGGAAGCCAGAAAAACACAATAATAATGTTTTGATTTACAAATGCGATACATTGAAATCACTATATATATATATATATATATATATATATATAATTTCAATAACTTTTATCTGAATTACATATACATTATATATATATAACATTTTTAAAATGCTTTTCTTTGAAAACGTCGAGGAACAAATGTTAATGTGATCATTGTATTCAGCTAACGAGCGCGAAAACAATTTCGTTTGATAAATAATCCACAACATTAAAAAGTAAATAAATAATTAATTTCTGATTATTTAGTATTTATATTTGAAAAATAGCGGGTAGTAATGTTATTTTCATGCAATGTGAAATTCCATAATTTCGGAAATTAAATGCTGCATAGAAACGAAGTCCAATTGAAAAATATTATTTTATTTTATTTCAGTTAGTAATATTTACACTTACTCAAGTGCAAGAACATATTAACACAATTAATTATAATTAATAAAATTATACATAAACAAGAAAGAGTTCTTGCCATTTTCGTGTTGCCATTGAATGATGAAAGAATAAGTATGTAAAGTAGTATGTGACATGATTGGGACACCGATCAGACCAGAGTAGATATAGCAATCGTTATAAAAGCAGGTCTACCGCACACACTCATCAATCGTAACTCGTACAATAGTAAAGAGAAATAGATGAGTGCAAGGAGCTCGTTCACTGTTATTAGCTTTACGTCTTCAAAGTGAGCTTATCAGCTGCAGTCGCCGAATACGTCAAGCGTTTAGGGAGGTCAAGCATTAGTTTCATAAATTCAGGTCAGGAGATTTGCCCATGTGTGATGAAGCTGCTGTATGGTGAACTAGTCGTCAAGGGCTTTACTATAAGCTGTTATCAACAGGACGAGCGGTCACTGCAGACCTGTACTTGCAGCAATTTGAACGTGTGAAACAGGCTTTGTAAAAGTTGAAGCCCTCACAATTTAATCACAAAGGTGTACTGTTCTTGTCGTTCTAACCCGAGGGCGCATGTCCGCGGGAGGCCAGGAATACCATACAGCGACTTCTTTAAGATACTTTGAGCCATCTTCCTTACTCACCTGACATTGCACGATCAGTTTACCTTCTCTTCGGTTCCCTGGACTAAGAGGAAAATCTTTCACCAATGAAGCAGACTGGCGCCAAGCACTCACAGACTTCTTTGCGTCCAAAAAACCTGCGATTTACCGCAAGGGGTTTGCACAACTGGAGACACGTTAACAGAAGGTATTGGTGATTACTGAAGACCAACAATATGCTGCACACTTTCCGCAGGTCATATTCTTTGGGTCATTAAAAAGGCAAGAACTTTCCTGCTTACCTTGCACATATTATTTGTCTCGATGCAATTAATATCAGGGTATAATTTTAAGCTTAGACTATCAATAAAAGAGCAAATTATCATTAAAAATATACTGATATTTGTCAAAAAAGTATTTATTTATTTTTATTTTTACACAGGCAATCAAATTTTGTAATTAATCGATTAGATGGTTTCTAAAATGAAGCCATGAACAAAATTTTAAAAAAATTAGTTTCAAAGTTTTTTTCAATTAAGAAAAGGAAGCCAGAAAAACACAATAATAATGTTTTGATTTACAAATGCGATACATTGAAATCACTATATATATATATATATATATATATATATAATTTCAATAACTTTTATCTGAATTACATATACATTATATATATATAACATTTTTAAAATGCTTTTCTTTGAAAACGTCGAGGAACAAATGTTAATGTGATCATTGTATTCAGCTAACGAGCGCGAAAACAATTTCGTTTGATAAATAATCCACAACATTAAAAAGTAAATAAATAATTAATTTCTGATTATTTAGTATTTATATTTGAAAAATAGCGGGTAGTAATGTTATTTTCATGCAATGTGAAATTCCATAATTTCGGAAATTAAATGCTGCATAGAAACGAAGTCCAATTGAAAAATATTATTTTATTTTATTTCAGTTAGTAATATTTACACTTACTCAAGTGCAAGAACATATTAACACAATTAATTATAATTAATAAAATTATACGCATACATTACACACTATTTCGATTCAAGCTTGGAATTTTTAGTTGTGCGCATTTGATTTGAGAATAAAGCTCACATCATAATCGAATAACTTCTGATAGACAATCACTTAAGTAAACATGAGATGAATTGATGTGTGAATGTGTGTGCCCTGTGCTGTTTAACAATTCAACAGTTCAATTCATTTGTAATGATTCAAAGTTCACTTCGGGAACAAAAAGGTAGATTTTTTTTTTAATCTATTATCAATATTTGCACGATTCTTATTCAATCTATTTTTATACAAATTTTGAAATATTAGAATAAAATAATTGTAAAATAATACTTCGCATTTATTTGTTCAGTTACTTTAACATTATTTATCTGAAAACAAATCGCTTAAAAGTTAATGCATTACAGCAGAAAAATCCTTATAATGTTTAATCGTATAAATTCCAAAACTTTAACAGTTACTGATAAAAAAAAACTTATAAATTTTGTGGTTATTTTTATAATTCGATTGAATTTTTTTAATTATAAAAATAATCGTAAGGCACAAACGATACGTTTAAAATTTTCTTCGGCGATAAAACCATACAGAAATTAGTATTCCCAATAACAACACAGATTCAGGCAAGTTTTTGGTCGAGGTGAAAGCTCTAGGGTTCGCTTCAGCAGTTAGTCAGTTCGATTACTTTCTAGGGTGCGTATATTTATAATGGTCCGGAATTTATTTTAAACTATAGATCACACAGTGTCATTAAACCTCGTGTGCAAAAAAATGACAGATTTGTAGCAAGCTAATTACGCTGTCAAATTACTACAATTTGCCGACTGATAGCGGTGAGGTTAGCGTCCCTAGCTTCGAAGCAGTAGGCTCTGGGTTCGAATCCTGGTTCGAGCATGGAGGTTTCTTTCTCTCTCGCTGTTCGCCTTTCCTTATACCTGATGCCAAGACCTTCACCCATTATAAAGCTGAATATGTATATTATAAGGACAACCGGACGTTGAAAAAATATTGAAATTTTCTGTTTGAAAGGGTTACTACAAGATTATTAAGCAAATGTGAATGAAACGTGTAAAACATTTAAACTATCTGCAAATGGCTCGTCACTAAACTGTGGATTATTATCATTGACATAAATGAACAGTAAAAGATAGATTACACAAACTTGAATTTTTGATTTCTGAAAATACAGTTATTATAAGTTATACACAACTTATAATAGAGATACAATTCAAATAAAAAATGTTGGTAAACGGATATATATTAAAGAGAACCTGACATATTTATACCATGTTCATATTGTACGTTTTATAAACGCATTTAAATCTCAACATAACTTTTTTGTGGTGGCAACATGTGATTTAAAAATGTTGGAAATGATTTATCTTGAATCAGTTAGGAAAACTGATTTAAATACGTTTGAATTGGGTTAGCACTATCTTGTTTTCTGCTGTATTATTTTCAGTGTTTGTTGAAATATTTGAAGCCAATCAAAATAAAAATACTAGGAAAGCACAATCTAGAAAAATGATGAATTGGAATTATTTATAAATAAATATGTCAACAAAACATAAAAAAACTATGCTATGTTTGAGAAGAAATAGATGTATATACGACATTTTTTAATTTCTTTTATTTATTTTCTGATAAATTAAATAAATAAATATAAACTGATGAATTTTTCTTCTCGTGTAAGAAAGTAGCTTGAAAATAAGGACGATCTCCGGCTACCATTGTTATTACAGATTTTTTACCACATAAATGATAAGGTAAAAAAATGGTATGTGAATCTAATAATCGCATTTACGTTTGTGTACAAAATTTAATATAATAGCTTGCTGATACGTTTGGTGCTTTTATCATTATTTGTTGAGTCATTACTTTTAAAAGTCAATAAATACATAGATTTTTTTTTTTTTTTTTTTTTTTTTTTTTTTAAATTATGATTTTTTTTCCCAATGCCTGGCTGATTTATGATTTAATCCATTCAGCTGGATAGGGGGCGAAGATGATGGCAACTTATACATAATTAACGGTGCAGGTAAGCCCTGGACGGTACCTTTAGGTTAAGGGTTTAGAATACTCTCCCATTACCAAATGCTTCGTAATTATGAACCACGGTCAGATGACGAAGTCACACCTGAGCTGGCACTTTCCTCTCCACATCCACGCCATACCAGAGGAAGTACTTCGGACTTCACATATTAACGAGGACACATCCCCAACCCATGGATCTCCAGCAACCCAGTGAGGGAACATACGTGGTCACCCTCCTTATCACTGCCCGTGGCAAGTGATTCTTCACTTGGCTGATCTTGACGGAAAGCGGAATAAAGCTAGCGAGCCACTGGAGCTTTGACAACTTATACAATGGGTCACCCAGTGGGCTTGCCATCTTTGACCCGAAAGTGAAAGGATAGAGAAACACACACAGAGAGGGAAAGGAACATCCATGCCCGAACCATGTCGAACCCGGAGGCTGTTGCTTCGAAGTTAGGAACACTAACCACTCCGCCATCCGTCGGCTGTAGATATTGAATATATATATATATATATATATATATATATATATATATATATATATATATATATATATAGTATATATATATATATACCTTCTAATTAACACAATATGTAAAATGCCCTTCGAATATCTTGAAAGGCTTCGTTACAATGCTACAGTAATCAGTGGTTTTCCCAGTATCCTGTACCAAAGCTGTGTAAACACTACAGTAATATTTTTAATTTTTATTCAGTTATTTGTTTTCGTATTGTTTATTTTGTTACCAATTTACGCATAATCTAATAATGCAAGTCTACAGTAGTACTGTCTTGTGACACGTGGCTCTTCATTTCTAATGTAAAAAAATTCTATACAAAGTGAGCCGTGTTCACAAAGAGACGTATAATTTTTTCAAGTAAGTAAATCAAGCGTCAGACCATTTGCAGGGTCAAACTAGTAGCTTTTCGCTTGGATGACCGACAGCCAAATTACACAGTCATGATGAGTAATATTTTATTAGCACAGTTTTATTAACTTCTCCTCCCCCTTATATTAATTATTTATTTAAACTAGTTTTATTTTATTGTCTAATTTTCAATTGCAATTACATTTACTTAATATGGCACTATTACATAAAATTTCGCTTTCAAAAAAAAAAAAAAATCATATGAAATAAAAAAAAATTGATCAGAAACTATTTACTGCGGAAATATATATGTATAGTTCATATTAACTTTTTTCATTTCCAATTCGAGTTGTATAACAGGTTATTACAATGGTGAAGGTCTACAATGAAATTCTAGAACAAGAACTTTCTAGAACTTTGTCTTGGTAATTGGAAAATGGGGGCAAAACGTTCTTTCCAAAGGATTAAAAGCCCCAGCTTTCCCAGAAGCTTATATATATATATATATATATATATATATATATATATATACGCACACACACACTCAAACCTATTTTTGTGCGATGGATAAGGGACCGCATAAAAGAAAAAGCATAAGAAAATCGTCCAAAACACTATAAAGATTAGTTTTCGCATTACAAAGTATTATTTACATAACATAAAAGGATTGCTCGAAAAAATAAAAGCTGACGAAATAAAACTAGGAAATTGCATTTTTTTAACGAAATCTAGACACAAAGCTAATACATTCAAGATAGTTTGAGGACGCGGTGACTTGGTTGGTTTGTGCGTTGTTTTCTTTATCGGAAGTGGAAATCCCGGCTCAACAGAAGATTCGTCGTGTTCTCTTAAAGAGACTAAGGCATGTTAAATATTCATTGTCGCATTGTTCTCCCAGAAAAATGATACTTCTGGGGGGGGGCAGATCAAGTATTTGGATGTCTTTAGTTTGATCCCTGCTTCTAAATTACGAAGATGCCGACTGTGTGCTGCTTTCATTATCTGGTCGAGCCCAACTCTGGTCTAAGTACAGAAAAGTTGTAACAACATTCAGAATAGTGATACCACGGCAAGGTAAAGCAAAAAAACGAAAATGACGCAAAAAGTCATTTTCGTAAAGTTCTCAATAAATTATGATTAAAAAAATTATAAATAAATTTACACAAAACTAGGAACTTGAAAGAATTGGATGTATAAATCTTGTGTTTTTGATAAGGTAATGATGCATTTGTAATGTAATCTGCTCACGCAATATTTATGAAAAATAATGAAATATATATGAAAAATTGAAAAATATTAAATGACCTATCAAACTACTTCAGTTTATTTTAAATTATTCAGATTATTTATCAATTATTTTAGAGATTTAAATTTTCCTTATCACATAAAAAAAAGCATTAAGGAAAATAAGTTTTATCATGACGTACATACATACGTACATATATGTGCATATTTGTATGTTTGTGTACATGTGCATCTGTGCATGTTTGTATGTATGTGTACATGTGCATCTGTGCATGTTTGTATGTATGTGTACATGTGCATCTGTGCATGTATGTGTTTATGTATGCATATATCCAATCATACATATAATCGAGAATTCTTACGCATAAACAAACATTAAAAGAAGAACGTCTAATACAGATACAATTTAAAAGACAGAACGAAATGAAAAATGGAACGATGTACCCTCATTCAAAATTAAATCAGTTAAATAAGCAGAACAAAATGAAAAAGAACTAGAACAGGAATGGCGAACCAAAGACACGCGTGCCACTAGTGGCACGTTTAAAAATTTTGATGGTACGCACATAAGCAAAATCATTTTTTATAAGTTCTCTGTTTTGACAGAAATGAATTAAGAATTGTTAATCTACGCTTAATTTATAATTTATGATATAAACTTATTGTACAGAATACCTATCCTAGTATGTTTTAGTACTAGAAACGTCAAATTATACATTTTATTATTAAAATATCGCACGAATTCTCTCGAAGAAGATGCACATTAGATAAAATATTTTGCGTATCCAAAGTTTCGTAGTAGTAGTAGTAAAGTAGTTTCGCCTTCTAATGTTATTGCATGTTGTTGCCGTCTCAGCGCACGAATCAAACGACAGACTCCATTAGTCATTTTCAGCAAACCGTCGTCCTTGAAACTTCAGTGACTTGTTAAAAAATATATAACCGCTTATTGTAAATAGATTAGTGTTAGGTTTTGGTAAATATTTTTACACATTATTTTATGTTTTATATTATGCATTCGTTTGCGAGAACGTATTATGTCATGACTGAAGTCTTAACCTGTAACAACCTTAAGGTATTAAATAGGTTATGAATTTTATAATTTATTTTGCTTATTTTTGAACAATAAACTATTTTAATATTATGAGAAATTATTTTATCATTAAATCAGTCTAATATTTAGAAATAGTTATTAAAATTACCTTGAATTAATATATTATTTATTATTTTCTTGGGTTGGTAAAATTTTTAGTACTGTAATATATGACGATAAATGTTCTTGCAAATGAATGCCGAATAAATTATATACTTTATAGCAACATTATTAAAAATATTTTTTTAGAGTTACTTCTTATGGCTAGTTCAATGAAGAAATCCAAATTATCCCAAACATGTAGTAGCTTGGTGGACCGTTAGATATACGATATGATTGAAAACGATAGTAAAGCAATTTGTATTTTATATTCTAAGACTGTAGTCTGTGGAAAATCTTCAGTAAAGCGGCATTATGAAACCAACCATAAATTTCTTCTCGATCGAAGTGTAAAAGAGCAAAAGGAGTATATATCACGTGCCTTAAAAAATAAAAATTCTCAAACTACTTCTTTAATGAAATATACTGGAGTTCAATCAAACACCTCTCCTGCTAGTTATCAAGTTTCAAAAACTATTGCTCAATATGCGAAACCTTTTAATGAAAGCTAATTTTTAGAGGATGCTTGAGTGCAATGTATACCATACTTATTCGATGAAAACAAAGAAAAAATTATCCAAAGAATTAAAGATATGCCGATAACTAGGAATATATGAAAGAGAGAATTTCGGGTATGTCGGAAAATGTAAATTTTCAACAAAAAATTCACATACATTCTTGCGATTTAATATCCATCCATTTGCCTTGACGAGTCTACCAACGTAACAGGCTCTGATCGCTTAGCAGCTTTTGGTAGAGAGGTTTAACAATTAATTATTAGAGTTAATAAGTTTATCAACATTAATAAAAAGTTTATCAACATTAATAACAACAAAAGTATTAGACATTTGTAATGCAGTTATAGATGCATTGGAAAAAAAAAAGAAATATATCCTTCTAAAATTGTGTCAGTTACAACTGAAGGGGCCTGCAGATTAACTGAACGGGAAAAGAGATTTATAAATTTATTTACAAAACATATTGGACACACAATTCTTGATTTTCCTTGTCACCAACAAACGCTATGTGCCAAAACAGGATTGAAAATATTTGATGATATTTTGAGTTTTGTAACAAAATTAGCCAATTTTATATCAGCACGAGCACTAAATAAAAGAAAATTTCAAGAATTATTAAACGAAGTAAACTCGTCATACAATAGCTTACTTTAATATTATAATGTACTCCGGTTATGCAGCGGAATTGCTTTGCAAAGATTTGTAGATTGTTTGTAGGAAGTAAGATTATTTCTAAATAATCAGAAAATTACTGTCCAAAATTAAATCAATTATTGGATATAGAATGGTTAGTAAAGTTATATTTTTTCACTGATTTCTGCTCTTACTTAAATAAATTTAAAAAATATATAAAACTACAAGGGGTTAATAAAACAGTCATTATAATGTTTGATTTTATCAAAGCGTTCGAAGTCAAATTACAAATTTTTAATCGTGATATTCGTTCAAATTCATATCAATATTTTCAGAATACAAGTTTTTTTTTCTGAAAGTTAATGTCACTAAAATCTAAATAAAGAGTCAATAACGAAATAATTTTCAATGGTAATTCCATTCCTGATTCAGGAATTTTGTGCAAGATTTACGCAGTTTAAAGAATTTGAAGAGAAACTTTAAAATTTCTTTTATATCCTGATACAATACCATTTGAAAAATTAAATTTAAAAGTCCTTAAGTGGTTAAATGTTAATGAATTAGAAGTATAATTTAAAATTTGATGTATCAAGTAACGGGATTTAATGTATCAGGATTAGTTAAATTTCAGTCAAGTTCCATATGGAACAAAAAATTTGTTGACTTAAGAAATGATTTAGAAATTATTGAAAGTAATCAATTATTGGATAAAACAAATAAAATTGCCGAAAATGAAATTCTGACTACATGGAATTCAATTCCTGACATGTGTAATTGCTTAAAAATATTAGCAAAGGCAATTTTATCAACATTTTCATTGACGTTGGCATGTGAATCTCTATTTTCAAAATTAAATTTTATAAAAATTAAATATAGAAATAGAATGATGGATGAGTCGAGCTCTGCATGTGTACTATTGAAATTAACTAAATATGAATCAGATACTAAATCTTTATCATCTTGTGTACACAGCAACAAAAATCCCATTAAAAACAATTTCTCTTAACGTGAATCTTGCTTCCAACGTATTGCGTTTTGTAAAGCACTGATTAATAAAAAATAGTTTAAAAAAGAATTGCTTTTATTTGCTTATTTAATTATACTTTGGTATAGTTTCACCACGCTATAACATTTCGAATGAAATTTTATTATGGCACGTTACCTATTTAAAAAAGAATTCTTATAACTTTGTGGCACGGACACTGTAAATGGTTTGCCATCCCTGGAATAGAACACCAATAAAAGCAACTTTTTCAGAGGATGTCGACTAAGTTAGTTTAAATCATGATTTTTTTACAGTGACCAAGGATGAAAATCTAAACAAAGCCATTGCACATCCAAACCATACCAAATCGTAAACCAAATAGCAATATATATATATATATAAACTAAAATATAAAACTGAATATAAAAAATATATAAATAGCGAGAAAACATCAGACTGTTGCCAAGGTGTATGTGTGTGTGTATGTATATATATATATATATATATATATATATATATATACAGTGGTGGCCAAAATTGTGGACACTTTTGGAAATTTTTATGTTTTTGAACTTTGTATGCTTATAAAAAGCGTTACGTTTCACAAAATGCAAACTTGTACATATCATTTTAAAGAGAATTTATTGCTAAATTCAATACAAAACACAAAATTCAATTATTTGCAATACGAAAAAGTTAAACGATAATAGTTATCGATATACATTAGATAGTGTTGATTGCAGTGAGTTATCAGTACTTAGTAGAGTACCCTTCATTTTTGATTACAGCTTTACATCGACGTTTCATTGAGATGACAAGAGTCTTAAGCTCTTCTTTCGTTATTACATGAAGCCAGGAAACAATTATAACCTCAATTAGTTCCCTTTTATTTGATGGGTGCCTCATTCGGACAAGAGTCTTCAAACACATCGTCTGATTCGGACAAGAGTCTTCCACAAATTTTCGATAGGATTGAGATCAGGACTGTTTCCTGGCCATGACAACAATTTAATGCTCTGTGTACGAAACCACTCTTTCGATATTTTGGCCGT
This sequence comes from Latrodectus elegans, assembly GCA_030067965.1. Taxonomy (NCBI): domain Eukaryota; kingdom Metazoa; phylum Arthropoda; class Arachnida; order Araneae; family Theridiidae; genus Latrodectus; species Latrodectus elegans. The sequence goes on from CM057811.1 coordinate 17,121,759, forward strand.
GTGGCAAGGAACAGAATCCTGTTGAAAAATAAACAAAGTATTATTGGGAAAGAGATCTCTGATGGAAGGTAGAAGTTTTGGTTCTAGAATAGTGTGAATGTATTTTCTGACATTCAGTGTACCATCGATGAAATGAAGGCGACCAATACCCTCTGCTGACATGCATGACCAAATCATAACACGAACTAGGTTCTTCACAGTTGCTTGAATGCTGTCAGGATGTAGCTCTTCTCCTATTCTACGTCTTACATATTTTCGCCCATCACTACCGAATAACGATAGCTTAGTTTCATCACTCAATATAACTTTTGACCACTGATCATCTGTCCAATTAATGTGTTCCTCTGCCCACTGTAGTCTTTTTTTCCGTTGCTGAAAATTAAGATAAGGCTTTTTTAGTGGAATTCTACCTCTCAGTCCAACAGCTATTAATCTTCTCCTGATTATTCTTGAACTGACAGAAACACCAGCATCATTCAGATCACTTCTGATGATCGCTGATTTCTATCTTGGAGACAAAATATTTTATTCTTCTGTCCTCAATAGATGTGGTGCACCTTTTTTGGCCTTTTTCTTCGTTGTTTTTTATTGAATTTGTCTCCTGATATTGTAAACAGAACTTTCGGATTCCAGATGTAGTCACTGAACCACCCACCTGTCTTGCAAATTTCAGCATAAGAAAGAACACTTTCTCGTAACACAATAATATTACATCTCTTTCTAGGTGTCCAATCTACTCTTTTATTTGATGTCATTGCTTCTTGACTAAATATTAAAATTTTTTACAGAAATTCCTACTTGTAATTGCAGTGTATAAGAAACAGGTCCTCCTTCTACAGAACAAAGCAAAATAATGATTTGTTTCAAGTGTAAACATGATATCAGCTTCTACTGGCAGTTACTAACATTTGACTGGTTCTCAGAACAAGAACAGTGATTGGTCAGGAAAGCAAGGCATTACAAACCACTTCATAACTGTGTTTTTTATTTATATTAAAGTGCATATAACTTTTTTGTATTGCAAATAATTAAATTTGACTTTTTTTTTTTGAATTTAGTAATAAATTTACTTTAAAATGATATATACAAGTTTGTATTTTGCGAAACGTAACATTTTCTATAACCATACAAAGTTCAAAAACATAAAAATTTCCAAAAGTGTCCACAATTTAGCCACCACTGTAGATATTATGTAGTCAAATTTTTATCTTCACACCATTTTAACTTGTCATGCTAATTTTTTAATTCACAATCTTTTTCCAATTAGTCTAAGCGCATTCACCAACGTTCCACTTTGATAAATGTTAATAAATTCAATTATTTGTTTTCGTCATTTTAAATGCCTTACTTATTTAATATTTAATAAAATAATTGCACCCGCACTTTTTGCCTTAAAATATTTTAGTATGTAATAATTATCATCGATATTCGGTACTAAACGAATTTTTAATAATTCAAGCATTAAAAATATATACAAAACATTTAGAGAAAAAAAAACTGAGTAACCGCACATATTATTAGTTTATGGTACAATAAAACATTGTATTTACAATATTAGGAAACATTGTATTAATATTGTATTACAATAAAACATTGTATTTATAATATTAGGAAATAAACAATAAATTACATAAATATGCTATGTTTAAAAAAATATTGACCTGTATAGATAAAATTCTAATACTTTTCCTCCGCCGATGTTTTAAGCATGGTTGAATTGTGAATGAATACAAAGAATAGGGCATGAAACTTAGATCAAAATGGTTACTCCCTAAATTATACTATAATCTATGCTTCGTTTCAAAACTCTGATTAAAGCTTTTGAAATTAATTTAAACAATAATTAATGCTGATCTAAAAATACTGCGATGCACGCTTTCCCAGATTTCGTTCATTTCTAGATTGTGAGTGGGTGGTTCTTTTCATTCTTTTATAACTGTTATCTACAGTTAACTGTAACTGTTGTGATAGAGAAAATATGAACAGAATCAAAAATCAATATTTTTAAAGTGTAATTTTCTTTAAAAAATAATGATGTGTGTACTTTCTCTTTCTTCTTTTTTAAAGATATTTTGACCTATTGCAGCTAACGTGTTTTCGGTCTTTCCAATACGCTGCCGATTGGATTGAAGATTCATTGAAAGGAGTCTCTATCTCGATATTTAATAACTTTGTAACTAAAGGGAATTTTTAAACTTTGATAGGATTTACCTCGTTTGGTTAATTCTTCACTGATCTATACTTGATTATTTCCCAGGGCAATTAACATTTTGAACAAAGATGAGTAAATGGCAAATGTATTCAAAAATAGAAAATATAGTTATTTTCAAATCTCAAGGCTAAGTACACTTTTTGGTTAGTGTTCCTAACTCCTAGGCTGTTGGTCCCAGGTTCACATCTGTGCTCGGTTCCTCTCTGTGTGTGTGCGTTTCCTCGTTCTTTCTTCTGAGATGATGAATGAATGTGGCCCACCCTATACAAAGGTTTGTGGTAGAGTGACGTGGGTAATACTACTCCATTCCGTGACTCGATTCACACGTGACCAACGGATAACAATAAATGAGTCGGAGTTTCCGGTCTTGTTGTGGCGAAAGGTTAGTCATGCAATGCCCACCATTAGAAAAAATAATTTTTTTTTCTACAAATCTCCCCACCCTAATTTGGGAATAAAAAATAAATAAAAGTTAAAAAAAAATAAAATTTTAAAAAAATGCAAGCTTGAATAAAAAATTATTTTTTACTATTAGAACTTGAAATCAAACAATTTGAAAGGAAAAGCAAGACAATAAAAATTATATATCATGATTAGTTAAACAACATGAAATCAAAAATTTAAGATCTGGAAAAAATAAATTTTCGACTTAAAAAGGGTCACTGCTAAGAACTGTTAACAGTTTTTTTACGTTAACCATATTCTTCTAATTCCAGAACCACGATGACAGGTATGGGAAACATTTTCAAACACAGAATTCAAATAGAAAAATATTTAGACAACACAGCGCCACATATACAACTATCATATAAATTGTTGAATGATTTTCCTGTCTATTGTACACGTCTATCGTCTACACGAAATGTAACTGGGAATTTGCAACAATGAAGGAAATAAACCAAATTGCTCCTGGAGCTTAAATTATGGGAGACTAATTTAGGAAGAAAAAAATACTTGTAAAAATATTTTCACAAAAGTATATTTTGTTAAGATAAAGTGAATGCATTGTCTTGTCTTTTTCATTTGGCTTTACTTTCTGTTCTATTTTTAACGTGGAAACAAAATCGCTAAAGATTTAAAAATTAATTTTTTAATAACAGCAGGTAATTTTCGTGATTTTGAAAACTTTCACATACGGAAAAATTATAGCTAAAAAATACTTCTTTGTTACTGGTAAAAATAATGATTGGATTTTTTCTCATCGCCGACAACAGTCAGAGATATTCGATGGTTGAAGCTTGTTTTGTTTGCTTCTGCTTGAAGAATGCGATTGGAAGCCGGGCAACAAATTCGTCGCCAAGCTGAATTTATGTCTCCGCCTCCATGCGATATGATGTAGATGAAACATTTTCTGACGTCATGGATGCTTTTAACCAATGAGAATTGTAATAAAGTGGCGTAATCGTAATTTCAATTTGAACGAAAGTAGCAACCACTTCATGGTTAAAATAGTTTTTTTCCTCATCATTACTTTTTGAAGTTTTTCTAAATTGCTTTTTAACGCAAAATTGTTTTCTTTTCCTGGAAAACTTTTTATTACCTTAATGAGCATAGAAATCATAAAGTAAGAATACCTATATTTAAAAAAATATCTGATAAAAAAAATAAAAAATAATAATAAAAAACTTCAAAAATTTCTAAATTCTTTGAAAAATTTCAAAACTCTCAAGGTTTTTCAAAATTTTCTAGGAAATAATCCAGGTACGTTTCTTAGGAAATAAGTCAGGAAATAAACTTAGAAAAAAATGAGTAAATAAGATGGCCACACTACCACCACACAAAAGCTAAACAAAGATAGGATTACTAGAAATTGAACTTAATCACCAAAATGTATTTCCTAATTTTCCACCAAACCAAAGAGTACCCGATTCTACACTGAATCCCATTCTTGAATTCTTATTTTTGCTGATTAAAATCACTAAGCACAACCAATCACGACATAATCTGCAAATGACGAAGTTGGCACATGAACTAGTTACCACTTCTTCTCTCTCTTCACCTCTTCTCATTTGAAGCTCAATGGACACTAAATAAATTTTACAGTACCTTCATAGCACAATTTTATCCATTGCATCGGAGATCAAAACAGCTACTTCCTATTCCCGAGAGTGACGTATTCCTCTAACAATCTGCGATGGAAAAGTGTGCAAAATTTAAAGATTCAAAGTCCTTTTTAAACTGTGGGTTATGGTCAAAATTAACTCGTGTGGGTGTGTGTATGTGAGAGAGAGAGAGAGAGAGAAGAGCCGGTAGCGAAGAAAATCAATTGCTTTTATTAGCTAATTGAATTCTCCGGGTTTAGTGTAGAATTGGATACCCCTTATAGAGTTTGGCAATAAATATTGAGAATAAAATTTAATTTATGGTATCCCTGGTGTTTAGATACACTTTTGTGTAACGGCAGCAACTATATTGTTAGTCATATCTTGGTCTAAAAAAATCGCCAAAAAAATCATGGGATACTTGACTGTAAATTTTTACCAACTTTTCAAACACAACTAATTGTTTCTGTTTGTGACAAAAAATCGAGTTGACAGTATTTAAACTTCAAGTTTATATCAGCAAAAAGGTGTTTGACACGCAGGAAGTTTGAGAAACTTATTAATCCATTTATCACGACTGGATCTCGTAGGATTAGATATTGATCGCATTGAATTTCACAATTAATTCTTATGGCGACAAATTCTTCGTAATAGGCGCAAAAAATAAAAAATTTCAATCATTTCAGAGTATCGAATAGAAAGATTAGTAAAGATATTGCTCTTATAAATAATTGATACAGAATTCAGTTTTGATGTGGTTAAAAGTTGGTGAGTTTATATGATTCATTTATAGTACGTGTTTGAAGAAATATAATGGACCACACATAATAGCTGAAGGCAGTTGTGACCCATCTAAACACTCACCGATTTTTACCTTTCGGAAGAGCATCTCGTAGACAATTGCCTCATTTACGATTCGCAAGGGAGGAAAACTTCTAGGCAGGCATTAACCCCGATATATGGTACAAGTTGAAATTGAAGAATTATTCAATTGTAGCTGGATCGAACAGAGAATCCAAATATTAGATCCAGATGATCTGACATTATTAATTATATTGTAAAGCATTGCGATGTCTTTCTTCTAAATTTGTTTAAAATTTGACAGAAGAAAGGCAGTAACTCAATATAGAGCTTATTTTTTGATTTTTACAAAATTAAATGGAGCTATTTCCGAATCTATGTCATACCACTTTGGCATTCCGATTTCAACATGGATTAAAATATAACCACTATTAAATGGTAGCAATTCTATGCAATAAATTTATTAGATTATTATAATATAGAAAACACTCTGGAGCATTAATGCACGACTCAAAATAAATCACAGATAGGCTATTAAGTTGAATTCAGACTTTTATCAATATTCCAGTATGTGAGGAACGTAAGTTAAAAATAACAGTACATTGAATTCTACGCAAAATCAAGACTCATCAAAAAATTCTAGAAACGGGAATCTCCCCGCAAAATATGCCGATAAGATCAATCAACAAATAAACTCTGAATGCGTTTCACTAAGGTCAAATGGTCAAATAACTGACTTGTCAAACGGTTGAAATTTTCTCTAATCTCGTGGTTTCGTGTAAATACGAGTAATTCTTATACGATTACAGGAAACTGATTTTAATATTGAAAATAAGTAAATAGGAAGATATGCGTTAAATTCCGCCAGTTACGAAAATTGGTGTACATTCCGCCAAACTGACATAATTGCACCAAGCTGTATCTTCAATCGCTTATAACTCAAAAAGGTACTTTAAATTCAAAATTTTAACAACACCAAAAAGAATGCTGTTTAAAAGGAAAATCTAAAAAGAATAACATATTTTGATGATTAAAACAATCGCATTCTATATTGTAGTGGGTAAGATTCAAATGTTTATCATTTTGTGTTGAAAAAACAGAAATATTTATTATAATTGGAAAATATTTGTATGTGTTTACAGAAATACTCATTGTTTATCAAAGTCATGGCCATGGGTTTGACATGCAGCTTTTATTGTTGATGAAACCATATTTTTGGCGCCATTATATATATATATATTATAAATGTGTTGTTACTTATGAGATACTTGGACAGTCCAAGCTCGCTATGTCGTTGGCTATGCTAATTTAAGTCCGTAAGGTGCGTCTTAACCAGAACACCACGAAGGTGAAAGTATGACTTTGCTGTAAATGTCACAACCATGGACATATTATAAATGTAAATATATACATATTCATATAAATTTATTTTACAGCAATACCAAAAATCTGATAAAATAGGATTTGAATCATGGACATTTGTAACAATGTGTATTATATTAGCTACTGCTCCACAGACTTACTTTAGACTTTAATAAGACAATTCATCAATTTTCTAAATGAATATAGGAACAGAAATTCAATGTTTTTTATAAATCAAAAAAATTATTTGTCATAGGCTGAAGTTTTCGTTTTTTATAAGTAATATGTAACATATATACATATATCAAATAATATAATTTTTAATTTATGGCAATTTTCAATTGAATACTCATCACCAAATATTAACATCAAATAAATTAACATTTCTACAAAATAAATAATAAAATAAATTTTTAGAAAATCCCTTCTTCTTCTTCAGCATGACAGCCCGGGGTGGGACAAACATTTAGAAAATGCCTAGTTTTATAAAAAAAATAATAATAATTGGATAAATCAACAATTTTTACTTTTTTTTTTAATAACTACCAATTTTATTTCTATTCCGAAGAATTTTTTTTCTTTGTGTCAGCTAGGCTGACAATATGGGGTGCTCCACTTTTTCATACGGAACCATATTTGGTGTGGAGTCCGACTGCTTCAGTACACACATGCCACAGGGATCCGTTTATAGGGTAGGCAACCATTCACAACTCATTCATACACAGAAAGGACAAAGACAGGATAGATAGAGAGAGAAAGTACATCCATGCCGAACCCAGGACCTCCCTATCCACAGTCAGGCACTCTGACCACTCGATAAGGTTTTCGGCAAAGAATTCTTTTATAATTAGCATTTAAAACACAGTCAGTGAATAAAAAACTAAAGAATGATAATGTTTTCATGTATTTTTCAATCAGCAATTATAAATATTATATTTAATTAAAATTCTAAAAGTTTTAAAAGTGAAACTACTGTATTATTTCATAATTATTATACAATTGAATAACATTAACTAATTATACATGGATATGGACATATAAGTACTTTCAAAAATTACTTTTTTAATGCATGAATTTCAGAGAGAGAGAGAGAGAGAGAGAGAGAGAGAGAGAGAGAGAGTGTGTGTGTGTGTGTGTGTGTGTGTGTGTGTGTGTGTGTGTGTGTGTGTGTGTGTGTGTGTGTGTGTGTGTGTGTGTGTTTTTTTTTTTCCATAAACTTAATTTTTGACTATTTATTGGAATGGTCTTGATGTGTGGATTTCGAAGTTATTTTATACAAAGTAACAGAATCAACAGAAAACGTCAATAAGATAAACAATGCAGGCATGATAATATTTAGAGACAATAAGCAGAAATGTAATAGTATTAAAAACTTTTTTTTTTAATATTAAAACATAAGTGGGCTGTAGCCTGGTTTGTTTGTCTTTTAATGGTCATTTTTTTGCACACAAGGGATAATTAGACGGTGACTTGCCGTTTAAAGAAGATTTCGTAATTACTAGACAAACATCCAAGCCCAAAGTAGGATTTAAATCCATGAACTATTGAACCGAAGGCAAAAGATCTAACAATTCAGTCACCAGTTCGGCAACGTACCGGCTGAAGAAATAAAAGAGAAAGGCCCTTCATATAATATGATTAAAATTTCAAAAATGAGCTTGTAAACCTTATAACCAACACCAAAGAGGGATTCAAACCCAGAAACTGTTGAATCGTAGAGAAGAGCGCTAACTATTCGGCTACCAGCTTGACAACGTACTCGATGAAAAGAAAAAAGTAAATTGTACCGCCATGTAATGATTAAATTAGTAAAAATGAAGTTGTAATCCTATTAAACAAACCCAAAGTGAGATTCGAACCTACGAACTCTTGGACCGAAGGTTTGGGCGGCTACCAGCTTGGCAACATACTGGGTGAAGGGAAAAAGTTAAATGAACCATCATGTAAGGATTAAAATTAGTAGAATTGAATTTGTAAACCCAAAATAACATTTTATTCTTTAACTTAAATTTAGTCAACGAAACTCAAATTAATTTTTCTCAGTATGTGGTTTCATTACTGTAATGGTAGAGTCAGTCGAAAATTTTTGCAGTCATGCTTGACGCTTTGATTCAGAAATACCTGATTTCGTGTTCTAAAAGCCCTCCACATTTTATTCTACAGGTATTCTTGTCAACTGAACGGCAGCAGTTTAAGGAAACAAACTGTAAATCTGGAATCTATGCGAAAAACTATTTTTATCAGAAGCTCTCTTTCCAGATAAATTTCCACCAGTAGAAAAGGTTAATGTATTATAACAAGTGGATAGTAAATGGTACCTATCAAAACAACATTAAGAGTAATGGTTTGAAGATAATAAATATTTAAGTATGGCAACTTCTCAAAAAAACTTTTTCATTGATGTCCTCAATTACATGAAAATAGGAATTTGCCTTTTTTGTGCATGCGGATGATATTTTTAACCATGGCGTTTCATTTAAAATTTTACTATATAAAAAGTAACTTTGATGCTATTTATAATAATAAGGCGTAGAGTAAACACTGGAAGTTACATATTTGCCATTGCTAAATATATATAATAATTCTAGAAAATATATTACTTTTTTATTTATACAGAATTTAACAGACAAATATAAGTAGCTTTTTAAATGGTAAAATCCTAGCATATGTAACGCGTTTAGAGAGGGGTTTTCAAAAATGTCGCTAACAGTGAAATTCAAATGATTCATAAAATCATCACACAGCATACGCGATCGTTACATAAAAAAAAAAAAAAAAATTGTGAGTCTCAAAATGGCAATACAAAAACATACAATCTGAATCTAAATGTCGCCAAATCCATCGCGTTACGGATACTAGGGTTAAGCCATTATCTCAACCAGAAGTATGGTTTCAAACCTTGTCACCCATTTAATTGAATTTCTCACATATATGAAACTTTTTTATAATTTATTATATCTACTATTTTAATATAATTGAATAAATCTGATCTTCACTCCTTGGCGAATGTTAGACTTTTCTTCATTATTGATTTTATTCTAGTTAAAAACGCAAATAATCTTGTTCTCAGCCAAAAACTAGTGATATTAATCAAACTACAGGAGGTTAAAATTAAATTCTGGATAGCAAAAACAGTTCTCCTTTGTAAATTCAAATTTGAAAAGTTAAGTTTTTAAATTTCTAGAAGTAAAAAAACGCTGCTAACTTTTCTACGTGAGGCACAGATGCCGTATAATCCAAGATGCCAAATTCTGAGGTTGGAGATTTTTTAGCGTATTTTCTTATACATCTAGCCGTCTGATTTTTATTACGTCATATATATGGAGACCTATAAGAGTTATGCAGAAAATTCTATTTTAGCAACAATAGTATTTACATCATCGTGCGCGTCACAATACATTATCTTGGCAACGATTCCTTATCGCCAAAAAATTCATAATTTAGCATCCTGGATAATACGGCAATTGTACCCTACAAGATTTTAAAGAAGTATTTGTTTTCTTGCAATACGCTTTCGACTGACTGTTTCCGTCGATTGTAAAGCTGCTGAACACAGCCAATTATCACATAATTTTGAGCCATGGTCAAATGACAAAGTCAACACCTTATCTGGCATCCTCCTATCTACCCCACACCATATTCAAAGGATACTTAATCTTACGAAACTTTTAACGTCCCCATAGGTCTTCACAGCATAAGATACCTTTTCGTAAAACCCATTACTTTCCAGTCGATTGATTGAATGATGTACTTTGAGTATTTTAGATCTTACAGTCAGAGAATGACGCCTTTCACCAAGTATTTCTTCTTTTTTAAAAATATATAAGTTAATAATTTGATAAATAAAAAGAGTGATTCAGTTTATTTTCCCCATGCATGATATATTTAGTCTATAACAATATTGATTATTGTGATTTGCTGAAAAGATCTTGCTCTCCTATCAAGAAAAAAATCACTTACAGAGCTTATTAATAACCAATATGTATCAATATATCAATCTTGTCCCATCTAACCCTTTCCGAATTGTAACGAAGAAAACAAAAAAACGCCAATTTTAAAAGGAAAATTTTTTGTAAAGCAAAAACTTACTCGTGCTCGTGTTTAGCTAAATTTGTTCCCATTGTTTGAAACAGAAATTGTGAATAATGTTTTGCAAAAACAACATGTGCAATCGCTAATTTTTTTTTTATTTAAAATCAAACTCAATATTACAGAAACGATTGTTTTAAATGAAACTTTTTAGATGACATTCTTCTGATAATATGGGAAAATCACAGACACAAACTGGCCAAAGGACATTATTTTCAGCTTTAGATTTTTTAAACCATTTTTTTAAAATTTCTGTCTAAATATTTACAAATTAATGTTTTACGCATCAATATCTAAAATTTAAGTATTTAAGTTATAAGCTATTTTAAAAACATACATACACATACATGCACGCACGCACACACACACATATATATATATATATGAAGTAAGCATATACTTTATGCTTAGTTTTATGGATTCTAAAAAATAAAAAACATTAAAAGAGAAAAATAAAAGTACACAAAAATCAGAAATAAGAATTGCAAACAGAAGACTTTTCATTTATAAAAATCGTACATTCCTCCTTAAGGATTCTAAGTAACTAAAATTTCCAACTTTTTAAATATGACTCATTTTGTGTGTAACTTGTTTTAATTATATTAAAATTTTTGATGATCTTAAATGACGAAAAAAAAAAATTACCATGTTTTCCATTCAAATACCTTTTTTTAGCTGAAGTCTTATTTCTTCAATAGGATCAAATATATACACTCTGTCAAAAAAAGTATTGAGACACAATATAAGTTCACATGAAATTTTATCATAATATATAATTTAAGTGCACAAATGAAACCAAAAAAAAAAAAAAAAAAAACGCATATGACATCTTTATTGTTATAATTCAAAGAAAAAAAGTCAAGACAAAAAAATGAGCTGAAAAAAGTATTTGGACACTGTGCCCAATAAATAAAAAAAATTGATAGTTAATATCTTGTTGGACCATTTTTGTACTTTATGACCTCTAAGGCAGGCAGCAAATCTGGTCACCGTCACCCGGATACGGTGGATGACTACCAGCTATCCACAAGCCATCCACCAACCATCCACGAAATGACGTCACGTATGACCAAATTGAGACGGAGCTTTCCACCAAACGAAGTATTCAGAATGTTTAATTTTTTCATCCACAAAACCGAGCGACAAGTATATATTTACTTGATTCGCGCTGTTATTATAAGAACATGGAATTCAAATTTTCTGTAGAAATCGAAGAATTTATCACTCAATATTTTAAAAGCAAGTTAATTGTAATTGGTCAAACTGTTTTAGAATTTTATTTTTGTTTTATAATATATACTTATTTATTCGATTATATATTTTTCAATAGATAACAGATGCTTATGAAACCTACGTGGTGAAAATTAATTATTTAATAAAAAATTTTAAAAAATCAACTATATAAATATCTTAGTTGAATAATTAATTTTAATTTCAAAAAACAATTCTCTGGTAAAATTTCACAAGATTTTTAAAAACTATTTTCATTTAATTAAATCTTCCTCGTTCAAATTGCTTTTTAAAATTAGAAAAATATTTTGAGTATTTTTAGTATTTGATAAAAATTAACTGAATAAAGGGTTTTAATTTAAACTGCAACTAAAACAATGCAGAAACTCTAATTTAAATTATATATTTTTAATTTATTAATACTTTTATGAATGCATTAAATACATGAGCTTTAATATGATAAATAAATTTAGTTGTATTTTTTTAATCTTATAAAACAGACTGAAATAAAATGTAATTATTTTTTAAATTAGGATTTTTAATGTAATGCAAATGTAAATTGCTACAAATACTTATGTATTTGTAGCAAAAAAAATTTTATAAAATGATTTTCCAATTTAGTTATTATTTATAGTTTATAAAAATTCATTTCAAAGAAATATTGTTAACTTTATTTTAAATAAGTTGCATGTACAATATTGAAATAAGTTTTATGTTACTTAAATTTTGTTCTTTCTTTTTTTCCTTTTCTAAACATACTTCAGCAATAATATTTGCTGCTGATTTTTAAATCAAAATATTACATGCAATATTTCTTGGCATTTTGAGGATGATTATGTTTTCAAATATGAAAATGTTAATAAATACGCAATACAATAATAATGCAAGTTAAACTGTAAATAAACTTTCATTGGTCAATATTTGGAGTGACGTTATTAATGACGTGATTGTTTCATGTTTGGCTGGTATACAGACACCAAAGATTCACAAAACAAACACCATTGAAACACCATCCACAAGCAATGCGGTGCACAGGTTTGCTGCCTGCCTAATAGTCGATTTGGCATGGATTTGACCAGTTTTTCACAAAACGACACGTCGATTTTGGCCCACTCTTCAACCAGATATTTTTTTAACTCCTGCTTGTTAGAAATGTGGAATTCATTGAGTTTTTGCTACAAATAATCCCATACATGTTCTATGGGATTAAGGTCTGGACTCTGTGCAAGAGTTTTAATCACGCCAGGACAGTTGTAAAGGGCCCATAATTTGCAAATGTGAGCAGTATGTTTTGCATCGTTATCCTGGTACAAATTAAAATGACTTGATATTCCCAACTTTCTCACACTTTGCTTTAAATTTCGCTTGAGAATGTCAAGATAGACATATTTATTCATAGATAGTATAATCTATGAAATCTAAGTTTCCAACACCAGAGCTTGCCATGCAACTCCAGACTAATTGGTTGCGGCCTCCATACTTAACAGTAGACAGCAAATTTTTGACATGCAATTCCGTATTAGGTGTCCGCCAGACTTTCTGCTTCATATCTGGTCCGAAAATGTTATATTTGCTTTCGTCTACGAAAATTACATTTTCCCAAAATTCTGGTAGCTGCTTTACATACATTTTAGCAAATGCCAGTCTATCCTGTCAGTTTGCTTTGGAAATGTAAGGCTTTCTTCGAAGTACTCTACCATGATACATATATGTTTTCTTAAAACATTTCTGACAGTTTCAGGATTTACAGATTTCCCGAACATACTTTTACATCTCAGAGTCATTTTTACTGCGCTGGTTCTTGGATTAATCAGAAGTTGTCTCACAATCCACCTTTCTTCACGTTCAGTAAATATCCTAAAAAGCCATGATCTCTGCTTTTTTTTTTTAACACTTTTTGTTTTCGTAAACCTGTGAATAATGTTAAAAACTGTAGACTTACTCAATTCCAAGATTTGTCCTGTTCAGCAAATTGATTTTCCATTTTTCCAATGGCTTATTACCATCGCACATCCATTGAAATCTCTTTGTTTTTCGCCATTGCTCTACATGTAACTGATTTTATTGACAACTTATGTTGAAAAGTATTGTCTAAAAAAAGTGGTAGCAAATTAAATTTCATTTTGTGAGACATATTTATTGTTTTACTTGCTCATTTCAAAAGTGTCTCCCAATACTTTTTGGACAATGCTTACTTTTAAATTATATTCAAAAAGCAATATCAAATTATAAAGCTAAAATATTAGCAAATGTTTAATTATATAGTGTGTACTAAATGTTAAAGCACTTCTTGATCACTTTTGCTTTTGTTTTAATGTGATAAATATTTCTATAAATAGCTTTACATGTTACGCATCTAAGTGTCTCAATACTTTTTTGACTGACTGTACATCACTTTTCAGAAAACTCATATCCCAAATCACTAACGTAACCATTTAATATTAGGCTGCTGTAACCTTATTGGTTAGGTCGTTCGCTCTTATTATTCGGAAAGTAGTGAGTTCGAATACCGACCCAAACGAAGATCCGTTGTGTTTGCTATTGGCGGCTGGAGCACGTAAAATATGTCATGGTCGCAATATCCTCCAAGTGAAATGAGATATACGAGGATACCAGGCTAAGGCTGTGCGTCTGGTTCTTGGTTCCTTCTTCTACATTAACCTACAGACTGCAGACCAGTTATTCTACAGACCCAGTTTGGGGTTCCGATGGCACACCCACTTGGTGACCCATTATGTAAGGTGCCATCACTTCCTCCCCTTCTAGTGCTAAAGGATGAAATCTTAGTAGGCGGGGCTATATAACAATTATTTAATGTATATAATATATTTTATAGTAAATAAAAATAAAATTTAATTTTATTTACTATAAAATATATTATAAAGTAGAGTATAATACTATAAAATAGAGATATTTTTCTGTATGAAAAATGCCATTTTGCTTACTGCAAAATCACAATTTTTTATTTGCAGAACAAGATGAATTACTTCAAAGATGTAAATATGTAACTTCCGGAAATTTATCCAAATCTTATCAGAATGAGCATAAGGAAAAACATAATTGCTTCAAAATGATATATTACTTCAATTGTTAATACATTGCTTTCAAAACTGCTAAATTTCAAGTGTTTTAAGATGTTTTAATGCCAAGCAAATTATTATGATTTTACCTAATTTCTTACGGCTACGCTATTAAAATAACTATAAGAAATGCATGTATATAGTTTGTGATTTCCATCTTTGCGATTGTTTTTAAGATGTTTATTTTCTCCACAGTTTATAATACTATTATTTTCAATAAATACTTTTTTGTATTATTATTTATCAAAAGTTTACTAACATAACTTTTTTTATACATCTTAGATACAATAACCACAGAATAATTATAAATTCTATTTTGTTCCTTTGAACAATTTCAAATTTTAACAATAACAACTGGCGCAAAAACAATTTGTACCTATACAATACGATTTGAGGATTTATTTCTGTGTGTTACTTCCAAACATAAGACAACAGGCACCAACGAATCCGAAATCCGTAAAACATAATAAAAAGTTTTATACTTTTTTCACTTTCTTCCAGAAATCCTTTATTAATTTGTAATAAGATTACATAAGATCTATTTATAAGAATAAAGAGTTTCCTGTTTACATCTGAGTTTTCTGAAAAAGAGGATGGATTATGACAAGTGGAATCACATTCAGGACAATAGCCTCTTTCATAATAAAAATAAAATTTGCGGTTTCTATGAAAGTTCTGTGAAAGAGCGTGATATGAACGGTATTCCTATTTTATCTCCATATTTTATCCTAATGAATTCAGTCTTTTATAAGGAAATGAAGTTATCATTGGATTTTATTTGCATAACAAAATTCTGAGTTGATTTTAGTGGGCATCTAATGTTTAATTAAAATGCTTGAAACATTTCACACTTATATATAAAACGTGAAAATAGCAGCTCATTAGTTATTTAAAAGTTTTTAAAAACATCAATATTTTTTATTAAAGGACAAGATTTAGATATTACCGAATCCTCAATATTTGGCGATAAAATAAAAACAAGAAAAGCGCAAAAATATTCGCGATTTTCATTTCA
This sequence comes from Latrodectus elegans, assembly GCA_030067965.1. Classification (NCBI taxonomy): domain Eukaryota; kingdom Metazoa; phylum Arthropoda; class Arachnida; order Araneae; family Theridiidae; genus Latrodectus; species Latrodectus elegans. Next base: position 17,137,590 of record CM057811.1, read on the forward strand.
ATCATAAAAGTTAAAAAATAAATTTTGTAAGACGTTCCTCTGGTAAAGAAAAATTGGCTTTCTTGGAAGCTTCTTGGCGATTTTAGCAATTCGTTTGGCGGCAAGTCTGACTCCGATATCAGAAAAGTAGCTATGTTTTTATAAGTCACAGAAATACTAATAATATTTTAACACCTATAGGTGTTTTCAGCCTAAACAAACAAAAAAGAATAAATTCAAAATACACAATTGTCGTACGGTATTTATTTTATTCCGAGATTTGAGAAATAGCCTAAGGATTAAATTTTAAAATGTGATGATATATATATATATATATATATATATATATATATATATATATATATATATATATATATATATATATATATAAATTCTATACAATATAGTAAACATAAAAAATGTAATTTTAAAATTTTAGCTATTTATTATCAAAGTTCTTGCTAATGAAAAAAAGCAAGGCTAATATTATAAAAATTTCCATTTCTCAAAGAAATTAAATAAATTCGGTAATTTTATGTCTTTATTTGCCAAATAAAACTGATAAATTCACAAGAAAATTATTTTGCAAATGTCTATTTTATAACTTGATGAGATTGCTAGCACATAACTTTTCAGCAAAGAGGCCGAGGTAAATATGTGTATGTATATATAAATGATTCATTAAATTAGTTTGAATTCTGAAATCCAAATTATATGTATATATATAATTGAACTTAAATTTATGCAATTTAAGATATATCTTATTTGAGGAAATTAAAGCATAGTACTCATAAGAGGTATTATTATTCTCGATCTCTCACCATTATTCACTTATTTTTAAATTTTGACGATTTATTAGTTTTAATTTTATTCTTTTTATCCCTAAGTCAAATGATGCATGATGATATATGCAGAATAAATAATCATCGGCAATAATGCAAGATATCCTATCTCAGAACTGCTTAAACATGTTATGCAAATTTGATAAACTGTGTTTAGGGTTATTTGAAGCTGAAGTTGCAAAATGATTCTATTCTAGGAACTGAGGAAATGCCTAAAAAGTGTTACCTCAGACAAGAAAATTTAGATTCCTTTTATCACTACATATTTAAAATATATTAAAATTGGTATAACTGCTTAATCCTTCCTTTCAGGGTACGATTGCTCTACAAGAAAAAATCGACACGTCTGTCCATATCATTGAAGTTCCACCTCCAAGCTTGACAGATAGATGGAGACAATCACGATCATATGCTCTTTTGGAGATGTCCTACAAACATGCACTCCTCCTGTTGCAGGGAAAAGTATGAAAGACGATGATTTACATATTGCTTTCATCGAGTCCGTATTCGACCAGGTTTTGTGAATGTCACTACTGTAGACGATATTGAGCTGCTTTATCTGTGACAAGAGGCTGGGAACTCTGCAGTTAATGTTCTGTTTATGAAGAAGCATTTTAACTGTAATCATTGATAAAATAGATTCCAAATGCTAATTGAGCTCTACAGTGTATTTGCTCCAGCTGTTTGCTTTTTCGACATTACAATCTACTTCAATACCTATCAGACATTTTCAGATCTTCTTTTGGTTAATTTTTTGCTTTATCGAGCATATCTTGCCGCGCTGTGTCATGGTTTTAAGACACCGTAACTTTTGAAACGCCTAAAAATTGGGAGGATGTTTCAATAAAAATTGCACCAGTTAGAAGGGCTCCTACAATCTGGCATTTTCTAAAATCTATTAGTTTTGACATTTTATACTTTTGAAAAACATTTAAGACTGAAAGAACTTCAATAAAGCTACCACTTAGTCCAGAATATATTCACTATTGATTAAAAACAAAACTGGTAGGTATTTTATAACGTTCTAAAGCATGGGTTCCCAAACTTTTTTTACTCGTGGACAACTTTCAAAGTTTTACTATTTTCGGTAGACCCCCTGCCGCTACATTTATACTGTGTTCCCAAAACTCTTAAAAAATATCATCGTAAATTGGTGGTGTTAAGAAGAAAACAAAAAAGAAGCACATTTTTTGTGTCATATTTATTAAAATAAAACATGTGGTTATACAAAATTATAAACATTTACTTTTACAAACAATTAAGAAATGACGAAAAATCAACAATGAACTCTGAAATGTAAATCAGCAATAAAAATAATCATACTTTTAATGAGACAGATGTACTTGATGAATTGATGTTTGTCTGCCGTTGTGAAAGAAAACCAAATTTCAAATAATCAACACTATACTGTCGACATTTCGTCTTAGATTCAGCCATTTTCCGTATCAGTTGTGACAAGTAAAAAAATGTTTGTTTTGAGGCGATTTTACGAGAATATGGACACAACAGAATTATTGCTATAAAAAATGCCGGCGGAAACACCGCCCTTTTAATGAATCGCCGTCGTTGCGTAGATAAATATTTTTAAACAAAAAAGCACCTAAGTACCTAAAGTTTAATATTCCCTGGATTTTTGTTCTTTTATAGAAGTTTTGAATAATCTCTAGTATTTAATTTTTACTACATAACTACCTACTACACTCAAATAGTAAAACAAACAGGCAATACTTACTTTTTCCGGCTCTGCAATCTTGCAGAGTCGGAAATTGCATTGATTCACTGTTCAGAGTCTGCATTGATTCACTCACAGTCACAATGATCAAAATCCCGGAAACAAATGAGTAATGTTTTGTTCTTGGCATTCGTATTTATAATGATGTAGACTGCAAGCACAGCACAAGTCGCATTTCATCCCTTTGCAGGACTAAACAAACATCAAGGACGAGCGGGCACACGGGCGTCACTTTATAGTCTCGACATATGGTGTACACTTGTACTATTATCTATCATTCTATTCAATTCTGTGTTTGAACTGAGTCTCGAATATTTTTGAGTACCTACCTAGAGAAGGATATTACCTGCCTACGTTGATAGGTAAATCCAAGTCAAAATTTTTGTTCTTTATTATGAAAACCAGGAAATTTTTCGTGGACCCCTACATACAATTTGTGAACCCATGTTTTCTTTCCACGTCTACGTGGACCCCTATGTGCTCTTCAATGGACCCCTGGGGGTTCACCCGGGCCACTTTGGGAACCTATGTTCTAAAGTTAACGAATTGCACTAAAAATGCCACTTTTATTTACAGGTTTTCCATTATTTTGATAATAAATTATTTCAATTCAGTAACTAAAAAATTTTAAAGCTGCAAATATATATATAGCTGCAAATATTTAAATGAAGCAGAGCCCTTTTATATAGAACACCGTATCGACTTTGAGAACTTAGATTAAATTTAAATGACTATACTACTATGAAAATATATAACATATTATAAGAATATAATTATAAGAAAATTTTCATTTTAGATTTTGTAATGTAAATAGAATATTTAACATTGATGGCTAGTTTATGCTAATCAAATTTCTGAACTGTTCCGAAATTAAATGGAAAGCTTCAAATATAATTCTGCGTTACTGTGATACAAAATTTAGATAAAATGGAAGCTCTGGCCATGATAACTCAGTCATAAGGATCTTTAGGTTTCATTTTCCATGGGAACAAAAACTATCGTGTAGATATAACTTATAGTTAACCAGTTAGTTTATTTCAGTCATCAAATGTGATGTATACGAGAAAATTTTGACGTCTTTCTCTTTATGACGATTCAACAAATCGAGGCTCTTTTCATGGTATTTTTAGAGGTATCTCAGATCATTGATAGTAGCTGGAGCTATAAATTTAGTACAATTTATACGAAAATAAATAATTTATAAAACTCTATGTTTTGGGCAAAGAGAGCAAATCTAGGCCTAAAAAGATTCTTTAACCCTATGTTTCTTTCTAGAAATAAAAAAAAATTTTATTTTATAAAACACCTGTAAAGTCTGTCTTGGCATATGATTCTGAGACCTAGATTATGACTAATTGGAAAATACTGTGGCTGTATTTGAAGGAAAAATTTTTTGAGGAATATTCTTGGTGGTGTAGAGGAGAAAAATAACTGGAGAAGGAGAGTTAATTCATCACAATATAAAAACCAACTTGATAGTGTTAAATGTATGAAATTAAATAGAATGAACTGGATGGCTCAAGTACTTCGAATGTATTATGGCAACACTTTAAAAAAAAAAAAGGTTCTGCACTTTAGACCTTCTGGAACTAGGAAGTGGGAAACACCGCTATTAAGATGACCTGACTTGGTGGAGTCAGACTTTCTTACAATTAATGAAAAGAATTGGAGGTCAAAGATTTTTCAGAGGTCATCATTTAGAAATCTTCCGAGGAAGGCATTAGCTCACTATTGGGCTATCTATTTTCTTACGATGATGTAAATACTTTATAAAAAGCTCTTAAATATTAATCTACCAGAATAATTACACTTTGGTAAATTATAACTGATGAGAAGATGAATATTAATAAAGAGTTATTCCTTTTCCAGATGAACGAATATCATTATTTTATTTCATTTATATTAATTGTAAGGTTAAATATATTTGCACATCAATCGATCGAATAAAAAATTAAATAAGTTTGACGTTAAGTCAAGAAGATTAAATTTACTCTTCGATAAATTACAACCTAATTTAGGTACTATCGTGTAAAACATAATTCGAATGGAATAAATATAAATAAGAGTTCGCCCATTGTCTGGATAAAAATTCACAATCTACTTCTTGTTTGTTCGGGAGCATTGACCCGTGTTTCATTCTCAAATAATCAGAATTTATTTAGGCTTCTATTTCGCGATAGATTGCGCGCGAAACATGCTAGACGTTCGCTGAATCGCTTGAGTCATTCTAATTCGCTTCAATGACTAACGCATTCGGAAGAATATAGATTTAAACATTAGGAAGATGGAATGTACTTGAAATATCCAGCTTAACCATTATGAAAAAAAATTTATCAAGAATAAATCGTTAGACAGGAAATTTTGCTGTAAAAAGTTACTGAAATTAAAAATGTTCTAATGACAAATTATATAAAAAAAAAAAAAAAAAAAAAAAAAATTTATCGTCAGCGCCGCATTTAGATTTGGCTAAGTTGGTACTCGCCAAGAGGGCCAAATTTAGATGCTTTGATAATTTTATGAAATTTGCCAATAATCCATATATTATACTTAATTAAAATCGATATTTTAACGCCGAAAAGCCAGAAAGCCTAAAAATATAGATTAATAATCAAATATTCATGAATTATTCAAAATGCAGATAGAAATCGTGCACAACTTTCAGTTCTGTTGTTTTACTTATATATAAAATCAATATTTTATTTTCACCCTATAAACAGAAAATATTTTGTCTAGAAAAATATACATTTGCCAATGAATATTCAAGAATTTTTGTTATTACAGATGAAACTATATAACTTGTCAATTCTTAGAAATTATTCTGATTAGTTAAAATCCAGGTTTTATTTTCTGTTTAAACAAAACATAAGATGTCTAAAATTAAAGTAACATAATAAAACATAAGATGTCATAAATAAACACTGAGGAATTATTGAAATTATAGATGGAATTGCATACTACTCGTTAATTCTGATAATATTGTTTAAATCCAAATTTCCTACTCATCGTTTTAACAGGAGAGATTGCCTAAAAATACAGGTTAAAAATTACAAATAAAAGAAAAATGTATTTGAATATTAAGGGGAATTATTGATATTGCACAAACACAAACAAAAGTTTTGCAATTTATTAATAAAGATTCGAAAATTATGGAACAACAGAATTCAGGTTTTCAAAATTATAATTCACACACACACATGGCAGGCGCCATGACCACCTTAAATATTAAGGCGATCCCTACACACATTTTTGTAAGAAAACTCTTTTAATTTATGACCAAAAAAAAAAAAAAAAACACTATAGTAAAATTTGTGCAATTTTTTTCGGACAATCATGAAGCGATATGAGCATAAGTACTTTTTTACAATATGGATATTGTTCTACACTTATGGATAGAGTCTGATTATGATTGTTAAGAGTTCTATTAAAAAAGCATCGGGGTTTTCTCAAGGTACTTTAAGATAAAAAATTTTTCGTTACGAACTATAAAAAAATAATAATTAAATAAAAATAAAAAAGACGTTTTTATCACATTTGAATGAGGAACTCCAGTTCAATTTAAATTACAAGGTAGTAAAATCATTTACATTAGTAATTATAAAGTCAATATGAGATAATAAGACCAATTACATTAATAAAAAATTCAAAACTAATGGACAGTCTTATCTTGATTTTTGTGAGTACTAGACAAAATAAGCATCGTGTTTTCTTGGGGTACTTAAAAGCAGAATTGAATCAATAAATAAAAGACGGTTATATTGCATTTGAAAATCGAACTTTAGTTTTTAAACTAAATTACACAAGGCAGGGCAGACCTTTGCATTAATAATAAAATTAATTACATAAATGAATAAAAATAATAAATAAAATTCCAAATTGAGAAATGTTGGAATTCCTCAAGAAGTATTAGCACTAGGCAAAATCTAACTTTCAAATATATAAACAAGGGTTTTGAGTAAAATAATTAAATTTGTTGTTTTTCTTTTTCTGCTGCTTTAAAGAAAAGCTATAGCATCTTTATTTTTGCCTATAACATAATTATTACCATCGAAATTCACAATTTGAACGATACATTCGAGTAAAAGACGTTCGCTTCATAACCAGCCCATCCAAAACAGCTTAACCGATTAGAAGAGAGCATACTGTGACTAGTCACTCCAATTGTTCTCGAATGGTCTACAATCCAGTTGTGATGTTACAGTCACCAAATGAGTCAGAATATAGTGTTTTAATAGGGTGATGTTTGGTCTGTGTATGTCAAAACATCTGCAGATATAGAGGGCGTGCAGTTTTGCAAAGAATAGATATGGATTATAATCCCTGTTGCATTTGTTGAAAACCCCCGTGGATTATTTACAAGTATTTCTTGTAGTTTTTATGAACTTCATGTCACAAGACAAGCCTATCTATCCCTTTCAGACCACTTTTTTATGAGATCAACACAATGCTTCGCTCTTATATAGGAACTAACAATTACATCTTTTTCAAAGCTACAATTCATTCCTACTCAATGTTATGTTTCTCACAAAATTAATGACGTTTCCATTTAACGCATTGTTAAAATTTGCAAACTATGGGCAAGTACTATATTTCCATAAAATTAAAAAAAAAAAAAAAAAAAAAAAAAAAAAAAAGGTTTTAATGAAAAGTATTTTTACAGAATTTCCTGTAATATTTAAAATTTGTATGCAATAAAATTCATTTAGCTAGTCTAAAAAATATAAAACAGAAATTCTATATTGCTTTCTGGTAATCAGAGGAATTTATATATAAAAAAAAAAAGAAAATACACACAACTTTCATAAACACTGGTATTCTATTTCTTAAAAATATAATATCTTTTGTAAAACAATGATTACTAATAGCTAACAAATGAAAAAGTTAACAGGAAAAGAATATATTAAGTATCAACTTTTCTGAGTTAAGAAATACAATAAGAATAAGAGAAACGGTTGAAGATGTTATTTATTAAAATATATATCCTTCAAGGAGTTCATAAATTTCAGACTTCTTTAACCAGTATTCTTCCTTTTAAAAATTTTATATATGACAATAAAAAATACATTCAATAATTCACAGTTTGCACGGCAAAACTACAAGCTTTTGAAAATTAAATAAAACTTTTATTGTCCATTTCATCCTGAAGTTTCATTAAAATAAAATAAAAAAAAGAGATGAACGAATTAAAAAATCAATCGCGTAAGTGTAATTTTCAATAGAATTAATGAAACATCGATAAATTCAAATTATAAGAGAATAAAACTCATTCTGAAACAATTAGAGAGAAAATTGTTAAAATCAAAAATTGAGGAAACAATAAAAAGGTGGAAATTTCCCATTTGAGACAAAAAAATTAAGCAATTCAGAAAAGTATGTAAAATTATTGAATCAAAAATAAAACAATTATGTTTTGAAAAGTCTTTGTGATATTTTATTGCTGTTTTATACAATTATACAACTAATCACACAACAAAATTATTTACAGTTCGTTCAAACACCTCCACAAACATATATCATGCAATATGTAATTACAATTTAGGATAAATTCCAGAAAACACTTTATATAGTCACTAATACTTTACAATGATTATAAGCAGGAAAATACATTTTTCCTTTTAATTAATAACAACAAAAAAAATTTAATACTGCACAAAACTTTAGAATAAACAATGTATGTTTTCTGTATAGTAATGAAGGAGTTTAATATAAAAAAAAGAACAAATATTATGTACTTTTAATGTGATTATAATCATTGTGTACATAAGACACAAAATAATAACTTAATTTCTTTAAACAAAGAATGGATTTGTAATTAAAAAGTGGTAAAATAATTGTTAGAAAAAATAAGTTTAGTTAAATAAAAGTTGTTATACCATAATTTAAAATAATAAGAGAAATTTTATTATTTAATATATTTTTTAATAAAACTAATAGTAAATCGAAAAACATTATAAATATAAAATAAGATATAGATATTTTGTTAACGAGCAAAACATATATCAAAAATAATTTTTTAATAAATTTACAAACATTAAATGAATAGATTTTACTCTTACATAAATAGAACTTTAAATTATTAGAGAAAGACAGTTTATCAAGTAAAATAGAGCAAAAGAATTTAATAATTTACTACGCATTTTGATTATCAGGTATATTTAAAATTTCACAAGAATGAGTTAAGCACAAAGTTAATTATACATAAATAACTCAAGAATATAATACATTTGCAGAGTTAGTATAACTTAAAAATAATAAAAAAAGCGTCATAAATAAAAAAATTAATTATTTTTATTTATGAAGTTTTATGCAATGAAATAATTCTCTATATTATACTTATATTTAAAATGAAAAATCAATAAAATATCACTCTTTTAATTAAAATTATATTTTATTTCCACAATTGCTTTAGGAATATATTAATTTCTCTAGAATTAATTATAAATAATTATTTCAAAAATTTTGTAACAAAATTTTCAATTCTTACTTTTGAAATTATTTTGTTTCAAATTTATTTTCTATATCATAATGTGATAATAAGAAATGTTTTTTATAAACAGAGATGAATATAATCCATATAATCCTTTCTAGTAATACATATGTTAAAAAAATTTTTAAATATTGGAAAACAATGATTATTATTTATTTTGCATACAAAAAAAATTATAACATACATACAATAATGAAAATTTATGTAAAATTTCAATTAACGAAAATATCATAAACATTGATGTTATACTATCTAAAAAATAATGTTATTATTATAAAGTTACCCTACCAAAAAAAAAAAAAAAAAAAAAAGAAAAGAAAAGAAAGAAATAAGAATATAAACAAATTATATTAAAATATTCCCTCAAGAAAACTTAATTTTTTTATACATTCAAGAGAAAAATAAATACTTTAAATGTAAAAGGAATTTAATAGCAGTTTTCTTACAAAGTGGACTTTATAGACTTCATATTTTGGATGCATATTATTAAATTTAAACTAATTTATAAGTATAAGGAATAATTAAGAAAGTATCAAAAATATTATCTTGATAAATTTCAGGCACATACAAACACTATTTTTATTTCAATAGCTTCCACAAATTTCTCAACTCATTAAATATTAAAATGTGAAATTCTAAGTATCTTGCTTATATAGGAATTCTGTTACTGAATTGCTCAAAATATCAATGATGCCACACTTACCATACATCCACTTAACTGCAGTGGTAAATTTTATCAACTCAGAACATCGTTAAGAAATTGAAGAATTTTGATTATTTTTTTGGACCAATATTTTTGAATATTTATATTTTAAAATTTTGCTAAGTATGGATGAGAAAATTTTGAGCAAGCTTCACATATAGTAAGAAGGCTCCTTTTAATATATTATAACCTCATAAAAAGCATAGAATTACAAATGCTTGCTTTTCTAACATTAAATGTTAATTTTTGCTTATAGGTAAGTAAAAAGATCATTTTTGACAAAATGAACAGACACTTTAATTCTTAAAGTCACTTATTATATCACATGTACTCTTGCATAAAGCAATAAAATTACTAAAATGTAGATTGTCAATCTTAAAGCGTTTCTAAGGAGTATAGCTTGAAAGTTAAAATATATGTATAAATACATTAAGTGTACTATCAAAGCAAAGTAGAAATATTATCCTGAACTACAATTTTAACAATTTAATAAATGCTAATATATTTGAAAATATAATATTTAAAAAAATTACCACTACTTATTATTCTATACTTGTTAAAAAATTTTTAATAAAAAAACTATTTTTAATTTTTAAAAAAATTTAAATGTTGATACCACATTGCAGCCTAAAAAAATAAAAGTACATTAAAGGATAAGTAAAATTTACTTTTCAATTAATTAATATTCTTTTAATTAAAAAGTAATGGAGATATTTCTCTCTATCTATTCTAAGATGGAATTTTATCGAACTGTAATATTCATATAAATATCCTTAAAAAGATTTAAAATGTTTGTACTAAATGTTTCAAAGGATATTCTTCAATTCGCTTCATAAATGGTTGGATTTTGTCAGAAATTTCATTAAAAGTGTACAAATACAGTCCAAATTTAGATTGGTTTAAAAATTTCATTTTGTTTTAATGATAATTAATTTCAGTTTATTTTTACACATTTTTTCTTACTTGATAAACACATGTTACATAATTTATATAATTCAACATAAACTACTTCATTCTTCTGGTAAAATTCTGAATATAAATCATAATGGGGAATTTTATCAACATTATATAATTGCAATCTAAAATTAAATGTAACAAAAGCAAAGAATAATAATCAATTTTAAAATCAAGTTTAATTGATTATAAAATTGAAATAATCAAGGTGTGTCTAAGCAATTATTCTGAAAAATAAATGCTATGATATCACATATTTTTAATATTATTACATTATTCCTATGATGTAAGCAAAAATATCTAGACCGAAACAGAAGAACGAATTTCAATTACTATATCATCCAATAATAATAAATTAGCAAATCAATAACTTGCTTTAACTCAAACTATTTTCAGCATTATTGTGCTTTTACATACTACTAATTAGTGATTCTTGCTTTTAATTTCTAAAAAAAAAAACAATGCAAATGTTTTCAATTATTCTTTAGAAGTTAAAAATATATCATCTAACCAACAAAGAGAAAAAAAAATAAATAAATGCAAGTGAATAAAAATGTACTTCAAATGTAAATATATACAATTCAAAACTAAATAAAGTAACAAATGAGCTTCATACTGAACTACTTGATATTTTTAAAAATACAATATATCTCTGCACTCTTATACAACATTACAACATTTCTCATATGTAAAATTCGGTTCACTATTTTAAAATCATGAGCCTCGCATCAACTAGGTATAAATCATAGCCTCTGAAGTGCAAGATACAGGGCAGACTAGTATGCATAATATTGATTGTAAAATGTAGACCTATGCTAGTCTGGAACAGTAGCAGTTAAAAACGTACTTTCTTGAGCAGCATTTCCTATATCAAATGTTATTTTGATACAAGAAATCAACTTTGAACATTCAGCATAGGCACTGGACTTTCTTCATTTGCACTCAATTCTAATATATACTTATATTAGGACACACAGATGGTATTGCATGTGAATTTACCAGATGGATGCAGTTAATGGAATGCATTCGCCATCTTCATTAGCAGGTGGATTACGTGTTGAAGGTAAAGAATTCTGAAATAAAATTCAAAGGAACATTATCACATATATTATTCAAGTCTTTGAATTTATATGCTGAAAGCAGCTGTAAATTATATATTGTTTTTACTTTATATAATTTATATACTTGTGGGAATTTGAAAGTGGAAATTTCTTACGATGACTTTGACCAGCTTTAATACTTTGAAAACTATTCTCAGGACAGATAAATAAATACATATTTAAGCATGACTGGCTGAGTAGTGTTCATAGAATATCATCAAATGGTGGAGAAAATAATATATTTAATGCAAATGAAATCCACACATATAGTGAGTTGGATAAAAATGTTCTAACTTTAGCTGTAAATTTTCCCTGTCAATTTTGATTACATTAAATTTTTTGATAAAATGTTTGCTAAAGAAATATGATATTTGCACTTTAAACTATAATTGATTGATTTGTGCTGACAGAAATGAGCTCAGGAAAATAACACATTTAATGTAGATTACATTAATGAATATGTTCATTTGAATTACAATATGCTGATTTTTATGACACTGAGAAAATTTTTTGTCATAGTTTTAACTGTGAGTAATAAAGATGGTACTGTATTAGATGGCAAAAATTAATTTAAATTGTAATTGTGGGTCAAATGTTTAATTAATTATGAGTTTTACATTAAAGATCACTAATATCTTATTGATCAGGAAAATCATTATTTAAAAGTTATAACATTGGTTAGTAAAACCTGATTATTTGAAATAAGTATTTAAAAGTTCTCAAAATTTCTTAGCAGATAAATAACTATTTTACTAGTTTAAAAATACTTTGAAAGAGTAAATACTAGATTTAATTATTATATAAATTATATAATTTATTAATTGGTAATTATTACATTTTTTCTTTAAAAAAATGAAGTTTCATGATTATCATATTGAATTACAAAAGAAATATCTAAGTTAAAAATTTTTCCTTAACAAAAAGTTCATTATCAAAAATTGATCATAACATGAAGTTTGATCATTACAAAGTCTCTTGATTTAAATTATAAAAAGTTCAACCATAAGCATTTGATAATTTCTCTAACAATACAGTTATACGAAAAACATAATATTTAATAGCATTTCACTAAAAATACTTTATGACACTTTATAGTAAATAAGTTTTATAATGTGTTACGATTTTAGTTGATAATGAACAGTACAAATTACTAATCTAATATATTAAGCATCATTTTCAAATTAATTTTTTAGGGTTAAAAATTTTATTTTAAAAATTAGAAGCATTTATTAAAATTCTGAGATTTTATTTAATAACTTTTAGTGAAAGTTTTGAAGTTCATTGTTTTTGAATAAGTTTAAGTAATTAAAGTCATGACAACAAATTTTAAGGCTTAAATCAAAATTTTAAAAATTTCTATAATCCAAATGTTTATTCTTATTCAAATTAAATATTGGTTTGGTCAAATAATTTAACTGTCCTCTTTATTCACCTTGGTTGACAGAAAATTTTGATTAATTTTGACATGTACCTGTTTGAAAAAGACAACCATTTTAAAGCAGACAGCTAGATTAATAGAACTGATTTGTAGTAGGAAGTACCATTTTAAATATAGTTATAGTGATTTAATTCAAAATCAGATGTAAACTAATATTATAAATTTTATAAAAAAAATTTTGATTCTCTTTTAAAGTATAAACAGCATTAAAATTAAACATTCTTCATTTACAATGATATTTTTCTTTCCTCTTAACTAATTCACTTATGAAATTTTCACTACATAAAAAGCTTAAGCACTTACTGCCTCAGCGTTTCTTTACAAGCATTATTACTTAAGGAAAATTGAAAATAATCAATTCATAATTTAAAAAATAAGAATTTTAGATATTTATAAAGGTCTTATAAAACAATCTAAGAAGCCACACCTTAAGACAAAATATGGATAAATGTATAATTTCAAATTTTTTATTTATTTTAGAATTTTGATTAAAATGTATAATAATGTATAAAATACCTAGAAATTTTGTACTGAATGCCTATATGAAAATTGATTAACAGAATATATAAGAAGGAATAAAATTCTTGTATTAATATAATTATAACTAAGTATTTAAATCATACCACTGGTAACTTACTCTATTGATTTTATTTAAATCCAATGTTTCACTGTTTCGATATATAACAGCAGAAGGATCGACCATAGTGTGTCTCCGCAAATGTCTGTGCACTTGAGGGGTTAAAGAGTCACATAATTGAAGGCCTGACAATCCAGAGAGCACTTCTGGGGGTGGAATAAAGTTGTACTTATAATTTTGAGGTTCATTGTTTGGAGGAGAAATCTCAGCGTCATACCTAAAAATATTTTACTTTTTTAAAAACTTTAATTTGGAAACAGCATTACATTGAACTGTAAAATAAACTAAATAAATTATAGCATAATGATGCATTTTTATATACTTTTTAATTATAAAGTTAACAAAAATAATTCGGAGCAGTTTCTACGTATAACTAATGATTCAGATTTTATTGACTAATGATTAGAACTTTGAAAGCTAACTTAACTGCTTCTCTCATATGTTTCCTTTTACTGAGCTCCAGCTATTAAAATGTGATGTAATAAACTTCATATTTATATTAATATTTAATACTGAAGAATAAGGGAGATAATATTTGACTTCTCACATTCAAAATAACAGGATATTTTTCAAACAATTCATACATTCATTGATGAATTTGTTCAATGAAAACTAAAATTGTACAAAATGTATACAAAATAAAAATCATTTAATAGTTTCACATCTTTTATGAAAAATGAGTTTATCATACACACTTTTAAATTTCTCTAAATTTTGCTAAATGGTAGGAAAAAGGGATTTTTTTTCCCAATTAAAACTAACAATTTTATTTTCTCTTGTTATTGAGGATTCTCAATTCAAAAATTAAAAGTATAGAAATTCTATCATAAACCTAAATTTCTGTATCACATTTTATTTAGATTAGTTTTGTATGACATGGAAACAGTTGAAACGTTTCTGAAAGGAAAACATACATTGTTCTGAATAGATTTGATTCAGTGAAGACGCACAAGAATTGTTTTCCAAATTTATAATAAACTTATAAACTGAAAAAAAACTAATTTGCTGTAGGATAATATCTGGAAACAGCAAATAAGGAAAGAGTACATTTTGCAGCATTTTCTATTACATGAAATGTGAATAAATCTAACCTATAATGCACATCTTATTAATGGTCTTTGAGATACATATTCTGAAAGTTTCATTGAAATTTGATAGCAGAGTTATGGAAGATCATTTACATAAACAATCTATTTTTTTAAATAACTGAAATTTAAGATATTCATTACTCAAAGAGAATAAAAGGTTTAAATACATTTTATATTAAAAATATATTAAATTTTGATAAAATTTATCAAGCGAAAGAAATTTTGAGCAAATTAGAAAATTATTAAAATTTGGGATACAGTTAAAAAGGAGAATTACTACATGGTTAGTGGATACTTTACAATTCTTCACCAAATGATTCAATTTCATTATGAGTCAGAGTTTGAAAAATATTGTGAAAATTAATAAAGAAGGAATAGTTATGCAAATTGAACAATTATTCTACATAAGAGTCATACATAGAATGTAGGCAAGAGTTGATTAATAATTGCGTGTTTCAAATTCAAAATTTTTTTTTCGATATTTTCTCAATTATATAACTGATTTAGTCCCACTTGATGAACACTACCAACTGTCTCTTAATTTTAAGCCACAGTCAAATGATGAAGCAGGCATTTAGTCTGTAACTTTCCTTTCACAGCTTACAATGGTAGAGATATATCAAATCCTAAAAAATATTTACATGGTGTAAGATTTCTTAGCATGGTAGTTTCTAATTTTGCTTGTAGTGTTGAAGACTTAGATCAAGGAAGATCAAACAAGGTCAACTATTTTAAAAGCTAGGCTTCTTTAATTTCAAGCTAAAAATAACATAGCCCATAGCACATTCCTAAATATTGATTACTGATTTACTATTCTCACAGCACTGGAATTCTAATCATGGAAGAGTTTCTATTTGTTGGTCTTATTTCCAACAACATCCTAAGAGCCTCTAATAGCATGCTTGAAACATTTAGGATAGTGGGAGAGAATTTGACTCCTATTACTACTTACTATACGTAAATCCACAATACCATACTAGAGAGGATATCTATTGGATGACCAATATACAAATTCCAAAAAAAGTTACATCATAAATCATTAGAAAAGCAATTAAATATTACTAGGTAAAATTAATCCAACTGGTGAATTTATACAAATCCAGCTACAATATTTATGAGAACTCTCTGTGGAGTGAAACCCAAAAGTTCAGTACTTTCATGTTGCTTTCCATAAAATCAGCAAAGTGAAGCATTGCTTGCCGCGGGAAATGATTAGGAAGGTGACCACATTCTTTCTCATTAAATTGGTGGAGTTCCATGAATTGAGGTCATTTCCATGTAAATTTAACATCCAATATTTTTTTGGTGTGACATCAATGTGGAGAGGAGGCAGCAAACCCAGGTATGACCTCATTACCTGATTATGCTTTGAAATTACAAGGTGCTTATTGATAGGCAAGTATTTCAAACCCATTAACCTTAAGGTACAATCTGAAGATTGCCTGCATTACTCTCTCTCTCTCTCTCATTCGTTCGTTCGTGTGTGTGTGTATATAAAAACTGTAAAGCAGACCTTATGCTACACATTTATTTCTGCAGAGCGAGCAGGTATACAGATTGGGAGTTATATTAAACTTGTGTAATGTCATTGAGTTCAAATAAGCTAGTTACTATTATACAAACTGCTTTGTATTTTTGTCCAGCAAGTAGATAATAATGACTGCAGTACATGAATGATTTTAGATCACATGTTCATGAGCATTTAATGGCATGCTTCTGCCAAGAATTTAGTCTAGGTCCCAATGCATGTAATATGTTTTACTAGTATATTTTAACTAAATGCTATTAATTTAATGCTAAGAATTTATCACCTAGTGTTAAACATTTGAATATTAATTCTAGAATCATATGTTACAAGTTGTTTTGTATAGTACACTAATTTTTGCAACCATAGTTATCAATGTTATATATATATATATATATATATATATATATATATATATATATATATATATGCACCATTGGCCAATAAAATTGTGACACATCAAGAAGAAATATAAATAACAAAATGATATTTATTGGATAAATATATTATTAAAAAAATAAGTTTTCTAAAAATTTGGAAGCATAAATTGGAAGAAACCAATATTCAGAGCAACTATCTTCGGTTGCATTTATATGATACAACATTCAGCTGCAGCATCATAATTTAGCATTCATTCTGTTTAACACAGAAATGCAGTAATATGTATACGCATATTTATATGCAACTCAAGAGTTATAATTCAATTTGCAAGAGCAATTTTTGATAATCTAAAATCTTATTCCTAGCAATTTTATTTTTTACTAAAGCTAAAAAATGAAATATGGATTGCTGCTAATGCAGTATCAACATAAAGTTACAGTTCATTGAGTATGGTAATTGGAATATGATGGCAAACTAGGCATTGAACACAAGTTTTCAATTGAAGATTTGAGTAACATTCTGACCATGGCCGTAAATGAACACTTTTTTGTGTGTATCAAAGATAGTCCATATAATGCAAGTAACATACTGTCTGCCCATCCTCACATTTCGATGCAATTCAAGAGTTACTAATTCAATTTGCAAAAGAAATTTCTGGTAATCTAAAATCTTAGTTCTAATAATTTTATTTTTTATGAAAGCTAAAAAATATCGGTGCAGTAAATGTTTTCAACATGAATAAGAGAAGTATATTGACTATTTAACTTGCTGGTGACAAAAAAAGCCTAATATGGTATTCTGAATTTCATTATCAGATGCCACAAATGTTTAAATTCTAATGAAACCAAATTAATAATGTCTATGTATAGGAAACTGTTGCAATTTAATGTCATTTTACTAGTATAAAAGTTTAGAGAGCAAGGAATCAGTTCAGATTCCTATTTCATAAAGATTAATTATACTGATGGGGCATCTCCTGTTAAATTATCATGAAAACAAAATATACAATATGAAAAATTAAGGAAACTTAGAAAATTAATGAAATTAATTTCAAGATTCCTTATAATTTTCATTTCCCAATGAATTTTATCATACTTTCTAAAAAACTTCTATATAAGAAGCTTTAATATACTCACCATCGTTTCTTCAATATATTTCCATCCTTGTCCTGCAATGACTGTTGCTGATGAGAAAGTTCTCGTTCAGCCTCCTGAAAATTAATAAAAAATATAAATTGATGAAAGTATAATTATAAAACAACTCTTTGTTAAATTAATTTAAAAGGGAAAATATCTCATACAATTATTTAAAAATATTGATAATTTGAAAATATCCTATTCAAGAATAAAAATATAGCTTATGTTTAAATAATAATTATTTCTTACAACTTAAATTTATAAATTTTTGTAATTAAAAATAAAAAATTAAAATTTAATACAGGATTTCTTCTTTTGCATTTTTTAAAATCTCTAAGCTTATTATTTCCTAAAAAAATTTCATTATCTTTTTATTAACAATAACCAAAATTTAAAATATATTTAACTTTAATTTCTAAAGAGTTTAAATAAATGTAATTAATTGTGTGTAAATTAATTATCCAATTAAACTTATCACCCAGAATACAAAATTCATGGAAAGGGGGGAAAATGTGCATCAAGTATCAGCATTTATTTAGAGAGGATTACTCATTTATTTTTTGAAGCTGTAAATTAAAATACATAATTATTGAATAAGTAACTTGAAATCAATTTGCACTAGTTTTAGAAAAAAACACAAAATCTATAAGACTTAACAGAAATTATTTAACTAAAAAAATTAATTAAATAGCTTTCAAGGAAAAAAACATTATTTTTCATAAATATAAATGCAATTTTTGCATATACTTTGTTGGGAATGACTTTATAAGCATCAATAGATTCTTAGAAGAATAAATTTCATTTTTATCTGATACAAAACTTCAGAACAATCAGTTATATTTTTATTGTTTTTTTCTAAAAATTTTTTATTTAATTGTTAAAAGTTCTAAAATGTATCAGTCTTTAATCAAGCTGGATTAAATTTGATTTCTTCATTGAAAACTATTTATAAAACTCTTTGGCACTTTTCAAAACTGTTATAAAATATAAATAGGAACAAATACCTTTAAATAATTTAAATTATCTGAGTAATAGTTATCATTAAACAGCAATAACTGAAAATCATTCAGCCACTAAAGTTTACTAAAATATATCTCACCTGAACTCTATAAATATCATTATAGCTGCCAGTCACTGCTCTTACAGGCACTCCAGGTACAACTCTTGGAAAGTGTTTCTTAGGGTGTTTCAAACTTTCTAAGGATCCACCAACACAGTAAGTATAAGGAATAGTAACATCTGCCATGTCTAATGCATGATGAGCTGGATTAAGGGATGGTTTATTTCCATTTGAAGCATCTTCACACTGATAATCAACTTTCTCTAAATATCTCATGTTTCTTGGTTGCATATTAATAGTTCTAGTTGCTTCAAATGTCTGTGGTCCCCACTGCCAGTTAGGAACTTTAGCTTGAGGTACAGTCTCATCAGAATCAAAGAAGTCCCAGTTATTTGGCTTCTGGTTATTGGTCAGTCTATTTCGTATGATCTCAATATTGCTTGGCCTATTGCGAAAATTTGAGGGAACATCAGGTTCAGAGGTTGGTAAAGTATTCTCCATATTGAGAACTACAGCAGGTCGGAATGGTTGTCTTGTTTTCGCCAAACTTTTGTTCTTCTGATGGGAATAAGAATTTGGTGTGTTTTCATCACAATACACTTCAAATTCTTCCTTAGGTGGCATTTCAGAGACATAAACAGCTGCCTGACCTGGAAAATGTCCAGCTACTGTATCTGCAACGTAAAGCTGAGGAGGAGCTCGTTTTGCTTGTGGTATTTCCGAATTTGAAGTTATGTCATCCGGGCTATAGGGAAAAAAAATTCTTTAGAATTTTGTTCACATAATGAAAAAAAAATCAGAGGACAAAATCATAACTATTAATTTATTAATTGTAATTTATATGTATATAGTTATTACCTTAACAATAATAATTTATTTAAATATAGAAAAACATTGTAAAAAGTTATTTTCAACTAAAGATTATGTTAGTCAAGATACCTAGCATAACACTTTACTCTGAGAAGATGAATATATATAGTCAATGTAAAAAAATAATGTTAGGAGAATATTTAATTAAAACTAGGTACTGACACATAAATTTCATGCTATTTACAATAAAATAGGGAAAGTTTTCTAAAAATTAACCTTCAAAATATTTAATTGCTGATTTTAAATCTTAAGGTTATTTGATTACAATATTATGACATATAATACATTACAAAAAACTGTCAATTTTAATTTTTAAAAAAATTAAATAAAAATTTTTTTGTCTTGTGTCAGCTAGAATGACAATTTGGGGTGCGTTGTTCTACTTTTTCATACTGAACCATATTCGGTGTGGAGTCCGACTGCTTCAGTACATATATGCCACAGGGACCCGTTTATAGGGTAGGCAACCATTCACACCTCATTCATACACAGAAAGGACAAAGACAGGATAGATAGAGAGAGAAAGTACATTCCCTATTCGCAGTCAGGCACTCTGACCACTAGACAGGATGGTCGGCAATAAAAACTATACTTTGCAAATAATGTGAGAAATTTTTTATCATATGTTTTATAATATAGATAATTTATATCATATAATATATTTATCTTCCCTTTTATAAATATCATACAGTTAAGCTTATCAACCTTTTCAAAGAACTCTTCAAAGATCTTTTCTTTGTTAATCTTTCATGAGCACGGAGTAAAGGTCTCACTAAATTCTTTTTGGATCCATGTTTTGATAACTCTTGAAGATTTTCTTCTCTCCTGAAACACATGGTATACTTTTTTAATATTAAAGCTAATTGATTACAAGATTGGTGATCAAAATTTATTAAAAATAGTGGTTAATCGCATTAACGATTTAGAAAATATTTTAGTAGAATTTAATTTCAAATCTAACAACACTAACATTTAATTTCTCATAAATAATCACACCATAAAATATTATTTTTAAATAATTTGCTTAAATTCTTCATGAATTTGTTTTTTCATAAAACCCATCTAGTATAAGTTTCATATAGAGCATATTTATTATAATTGTATATTAAACTCTAAAACAGTTATATCTCATGAATTAATTTATTAGAATACATAGATTAAAATTTTTTCAAAAAGCTTGGTTTTCATTTATTTACCATAATTAAATTTGTGATTAAGTTTTAGAATCGTAAATAAAACTTGGTTAGAAATAATAATATTTAACATATTCTAAACTTTATTGCTTTTTTAGAGAATGCCAAAGTAACAAATTAAACAAGAAAACTAAAATCAAATTTTTAAATGTCTTGTTAAGTAAAAGAATGAGAATGATTGTAAAACATGTAAGAAATTTACTCAAAATGTAATCTGGAATTAACCAACTACAAATAATAATAATAAATAAAATGCCCCCTTTTATCTATGATGAATTAACTTTTATTTCTACAATTTTCAAAGCATTATTCAGCAATAAATCTTTAATTACTGATTTATGCTATTAAAACTTTAATCCTTATAAAGCAAATTAATGGTTACATTGCATTTTTAATAAAAAAAAAATTAATATGATATCAACAGATGAGTTAAATTTAGCTTTCTTTACGAAATTGATACGTTTTGAAATGCTGTTTTCATTTGTATAAAATTAACTGGCTTTTTTTTTTAATTTAAAGGAAAAAAAACAATTTTTATAAGATCATACCTGATTACTATGTGAATTATCTTTTATTCTAATGTTAGATAAGTATTTAGATTTTAGATTATATTATTTATTTAGATTATTTAGATTTTAGAGCTTATTTTTGATTTCAAAAAAAATTATGTTTCTTCTAAAAATTATCATGCTTAATTAGTATCATATTTCAAACTTAAATAACCACCTGTACTTTTTCACTAAGAACTTGGTAAATTGATAAAGAATATGTTGATAAGTAAAAAGAATTGTACAGTTAAACATAATACTCCTAACATAATAAACATAATGCTAGTTAAACATAATGTTGTAATGAATAATTGAAAATTATGTTGAATTAGGTTCATGTGACTTTTTGATATAATTAATTTCAGAAGAACAAATATTTTGTGAATTGATGATGAAATTTTTTGCTTTCTCGCAGTATTCTTATATTTAACAAGTTAAAAAAATTAGACAATCTGTTGCAAATTTTATTTCCTCATCAAAGTAAAAAGTTTTCCTTTCTTAAAATTTAAATTAAGAAAAACTATAAATTATTATTTTAATATTTGCATTAAAATTTTTTTTCTTATATAATGATCAATTGGTAAAATTTCTATTTTACAGTATATGACATGCTTAAATATCACAACAACTGCATTAACTAAGCTTATCTAACTTAAATACTTTTCAATTTAAAATAAACATTTTTTCAATAAAGTATTTAAAAGAAATATATATTTCAGTAAAAAAACTGTAAAAGTAAGTTACTTATCTTCAATAAATATTATTATATACATATTTTTATTTTATAATTATTCAATATTTCCATTTAAAACAATAGACAGGAGAAATATATTTCACAATGGTAGAATTTTATTAGAATTATGTTGATTTTATAAGAAATGTAAACTTATAAGTTTACTACATACTGTACTAATTCTTTTTCTCTCTGTTCTAATTGAAGTAAGCATGTGGCTAATTCCATATACAGATTATTTGCTCTTTCGAGTTTCCGTTCATAATGTTCCCGGATATCTTGAGCATGACGAAGCTCTTCCCTTCTTTGTTTAACCAAATCTTCTTCTACTAAGGGCACTCTACTTTCTTTGTCTTGGAAATTTTGCATGTATTCATCAATTTCGTCCCTCCATTTTGCCTATTTTATGTATAAAAGTTATTCAAAGAATATAAATTGCAAGCAAAATTTCATTATAAAAGTATTATAAGTATACTTATCAGCAGTGATAATTTTACACTCATGTCACCAGTTAATAAATTTAATAGAACATATGCAGAGTTGAAAAATAATTTGAGATTGGTTGGCATTTCATTATATAAACATCTTATCAAAGATGAATGATCATAACCCTTTAAGAGATAGACAGTAACTATGCTGTAGTATACGCACATAGTTTTACATTTTCATAAAAATTTAAAAATATGCATTTTTTTTTTATAAAAAAAATAATATCTACAAATTCTGATAAAAAATTTTTAAGATTTCATTGGAAATATAACATTTATGTTCACAATTTATTTTCTTAAAAAAGTTTAATATTATTTTGTATCTTAATTAAACATATTAACATTTTCTTCATTAAAAGATCTAGGTCATATATAATTTTAACAGAAAATTAAAGTTGAAACAGTGAGTGTTTAATATTTCACCATAATGTTAATACGGTATGAAATGCTCATTGTTAAAATTTTAGGAAAAAGAACAAGTTTGAAATGTTAGACTTATTATCTAATTTCACTAACCTTTGAACTAAATGAAATTAGTAAACAAAAATCATATACTCTAAAAAAATAAGTAAGGGTGACATAAGAAATATAGTTTATAATATAAAAGTTCAGGATTTTCAGGTATGATAAGAGCAAATTATATCCCATATCACAAATCTTTACTAATTAAAACATATAATTTTACAAATTAGAAGGATAGACAAAAATGACTAAACAATTTATTTGTTCATAGAATGCATGTATAATCTCTACTTTTAATATAAAATTTGTTTTGATTAAGAATTAATATTACTGTGAGAGTATCTATAGAATAGTTCTTTACAATCATATAAAATAAAAATGAATTATAAAGAACATGTCAATCATTTTATTAAGTAAATTTGTGTTTAGAAATAATCATTTAGAAACTATTGATGCTAAAATCTTCAGCACAATATATACCTGATTTTGCAAAAACTTTTCTTTTGAAACACCAACAAGTTCTTGAGCAGCAGTTTCCAAATATAATAGAATATGGTGAAAGGATGGCCTATTTCTGGGTTTTGAACTCCTGAAAAATTAAAAAAAATCTTGAATAGATATTTAAAAACACCTTAATCCATTGAAGAAATTTTCATTAGTCTTTCATCAATTTTATACAATCATTTATCTGATAAATATTAAAACAAAATGTAAGGAAACATTTTATTTATACACATAATAATCACATACATACATGTATGCCTTTAAAAAACAGATTTGTGGTTTTTTTCTTCATTATCATATTTTCACACAAATAGTTTTGACTTAAATAAATGTCATTTGCTTATTATATGGGTTACAAATGATCAATGCTATTATGCAATTATTAATGCTATTATTAATTATTATTAAAAGTTTTACATAATTACAATATTTAAAGGATGAAATTATATATTAATAATAATAATTATTATACAGTAGTTTGCAAAGTGTAAGAATTTGTATTATATTTTAAGTAAATGGAAAATCTAAATTACTTAATTTAAGTTGTATAAAGGTAAAAAGAACTTATTTTGCCATAAAAAAAGACAAGTGGAATTTTTTTCTAATATTCGATAATATATTTTTGCCTTTTATTGTTATACGTAAAATTATTCTATAACAATGGAAATTTACTTGAGGTAAAAAATCTAGGGCTGAGAATGCAAGTAAATAAAGTACAAAATATAGTGATTATAAATGTATAAATTTTTTAATTATATTCTTAGTTTCTAGATTTTAAGGCAAATTAAATAATAAATAATGAAAAATATTTCAGTATTAATTATATATTGTTTATCTTATTGCAACCACAATTAATGCATACAATATCTTAATATTATGTATTGAACATAAATGTTCAATAGTTGTTTTGAAGGCCATTTGTTTCAATATGCAATCTTATAAAATATAGTAAAAATAATAATTGTATATTTTCATTACATTTAAGCAACACTTTGTTTTGGAAGGACATAAAATTTCTGGATTTTATCCAAAAATTCAAGTTTTTTATTTTTTCCCTTTTTATTTTATCAGATATGTTTAGAGAAAACTATATATTGCTTACATGTATACATCCAATATTTCTGAATAGAAGGAATGATATTCCTCCTATTCAGAAATATTGGATGCGCACATGGAAATGATTATAAATTAATATGTAAGAAACAAAAATCTTCAAAAATACATAAATCAAACACACAAACCATTAAGTTGATTCATTTTACAAGATCTAGTAATAAACTTAAATGTTTAAATATCCTTTTTAGAGAAAATTTCTTTCATTGTGAAAAGTATTCAGTTACTTTGCATGATTTTAACCATTGTCTAATTTTGAAAATTTTAAGCATTAATTTAGATTAAAATTAAGAAGGAAAAAATAAAAAATTCCAATAAAAAATGTAGAACTTAATACAAAATACAGCAATTCATATCAAATAAAACTGAAATGAATGTGTAGAAGCTGCTTTAAATATCTTAATTAAAAATTTAAACAAATATAAAATACAGATAGATCTTAGAGCAAAAGTAATTAGTAGTTATTTAACAAAGATAACTGAAGCTTTCAATTATTTAAAAATATTAAAATCGAGAATGTACATAAAGTTTATATTAAGTGAAAAAATCACTTCATTTTTATAAATGAAATAAAAATCAAAGAACAAAACTTCTAAATAAATTAAAGAAAATAAAGTTTCTTTTTTCAGATTCAATTAAATTTTTGATATCCAGCTTAGAATAATAATTTCAAATCAATGATATGATGTCACAACTTTAACACTTATAATTTTGTTATAGATTTCAACGAATCCTTGATTTGAGTTTTATATATAAAAAAAGTGCATTACTATTAACATATAATTGATTATAAAGTTACATAATGGATGTTAAATTATACCAAATTTTGAAGCAAAATTATTAAAAAACAATAAATGAAGCAAATATTTCAGAATCAACAAATCAAAGTGAATATTTACTTGTCAGTCAAATGAGTTAGATAATGAAAAAGATATTTTCAAATTTTGAACATCTATACTAAAAATCTTTGAGATATATAACAAATTAAATACTATGAAGTATAATTATTTTCATTTAAGAATTCAAATTTACTATCTTTACAGATTGAAAAATTTAGAATAGAAAAATGCATTTTGAAATATTCAATGTTTTTTGAATTGCATTAATTTATATCCTAATCAGGAAGGGATAACATTAAATGCAATTTATGAATGCTGAAAGAAAATCAAAGATTTTTATATTTAAATTTATTTTAGAACAAGCAAATCTTATAAAACAAATTTTAAAGAAAAAAATGAGACTTTTTCATACGAAAATGAAAACACATTTCAGAGACTCGAAGGTTTTTATATTAAATCCACACAAACAAATCTTTATTTGAATACAATGAAAAAAAAAACTTTCTATCTCCTTGATGTTTTTATTTTGTTTACTTTAATTTTATTTTTTTAAAAAATTAACTTAACATTTTTTAAAAATTTTTAACTTATAATATGATTAACTCTATTATTAACAGTCATTTTTATCACCTGTCCATAAATTTTTAATGGTGAATTAATGAAAATGCAGATGTTCGTGAACAAATTATCTAAAGAAATGGCATAAATATCATTCAAATTTTAAAAAATACAAAATTAGAGAATGTAGTTTAATAATTTGAAAAAAAATTAGGAGTGCAATTTTAAGCATGTCTAATGGGTGAGGAATTACATCCAATCACAATTTATTAATTTATTTCAGAGTTTGTCTTGCTTAGTACAGTTTTGTAAATCCTATATAGAAGTTCACTAGTTGAGAATCACTAGACCCCACACAAATTAAAATACTCAATCTAATTGTCAACAATTAAGTTCTGCATTTACAGTTGGTCTTGGATTTAGCATTTTAAATAGAACGATTCTATAAATACTTGTCCACACACATAAAAATTCTTTCATGGAGTGTAAAGCTAGTTTAAAAGTACTTTCTGGTTATTCATTGAGAGATGGTTATTTCTCAATGAATAACCAGAAAGTACTTTTATCCTTTTGCCTTTTGGATTTTAATATAGAGAATTTATTTGTCATATTCAGTAATCCAAAGGATAAAAAAATCAATGAAAGAGATTATTTAATTTTCTTCTGGTAGGTTGTGCAGAATGCAAACAATTGCTTTGCTTATTTTCCTAATTTGAAAGAAATATTCTTACATAGTTCATAAAGTTTGATTTCTCAAATTGATTTGGTATGATTTCTCTCTTTACTTGTCATTGCCTAAAATTTCTGATAAATATGAGTTGAGAAGATCAAAATTAACCGACTTGAACTTAGAAAAGCCACCTTTGACTTTTTCTAAAAAACTTGCATAAACATAAAAAAAAAATGTTTTTGGTAATTATCATAAAGAAATAATAAAAACCCGACCAAAATCTTTAACTTTCATAATTCTATTTAAGAAATTAGTTGTAAAGGAAAATGTAGCAAGTTATTCTTACCAACACTGCTTCAAAAGTATGCGAAATGCTTCTGGAATAGAATCTGGAACTGGTAAATGAAGGCTATTATTTCCAACACCCCAAATAATAGCTGAAGAATCAACATCTTTGTAAGGGATCTCTCGGGTTAATAACTCCCATAAGACAACACCAAATGACCTACACAAATATCAATCTTATTACACAAAAGAGTATAATAATATTTGTCTTAACACTTGAACAACAAGTAACTCATAAGGAAAGTAACATAAAATTGTTAAGGAAAATTATTTTTCCATTAAAAATTTAAAAATTCTTATTAAAAGATATTTTTTCATTTCTAGGATATCAAAAATTTAGAATTTTCAGGACATTTCATTTTATTTAGCCAGTTATAACATCAGTTTATAAAATATATTTTAAAATGTACAAGGTAAATAATTTTTTTTTTTAAAATAATGAATTTTTATTAAAATATTCAATGAAAAATAAATTTATTTATTTATATTTTTAATTGTATTTAAATAAATTTTTTACAAAAAATATAGGTTCTTACACACAATACTGATTTTAATAATGTTTATTTTAGAATGAAAATAAAATATTTTAGCTATTAAAAAATTTATCATGAAACAATAAATATAATAAAAAGTGTTGTGCTCAACACTTTTTGAATTATCAAAATATAACTTATCCAATAGATTCAATAAATGAAAAAAAAAAGAACAGAAAAAACTCTTAAAAAATTTCATAGTTATTTTTTCAATTTTAATTAATAAAACACATACATAGAAATTTTAATAAATTTGAAAAATTAGCATTTGCTGAATTAGCGCATATGATATCTTGCATTTTTATTTTAATTATAAAATACTGACATATTTCCTATAAAAAATCAAAAATATTTATGTAAGTTAAAAAAAAATGATTCCATAAAAATAAATTTCCACATTTTGGAAAATTATGTTTATTTACTGATGTTTGTTTTTATTATAATTAATAATACATGCTGTACTTTATAAACAGTATATGCAATGTATCTTACAAATACAAGAAATATCAGTCAATAAAAGAAATAGAACTGTTTCACAAATATGAATGCTTATGATATGTTGACATAGAAGATAATTATAGAAAACATATATCAGTAATATTTATTGCTCCACAACTCAAATTATTATATTATTTCAAATATTTAGAATGATATGTATCATACTTCTTTATCACTATGAATTAGTTATGAATTAAAATAATATCCATATAAACCAAAATATTTTTATAAATTAGATTTCAATGTAATAAAAAATATTTAATAAATATAACAATTCAAATGATTTTTTATTTACAATAAATTTATGTTTATTCATATCTGACTCATATAATAACTACTAACCAGATATCAACTTTTTCAGAGCACGGATCATGTCGAATCACTTCTGGAGCCATCCAAGCTACAGTACCAGCAAAAGACATCTTTGTGCTGATATCATTCAGTTGACGTGAAGTTCCAAAATCTGATATTTTTAGCACTTCATTCATACTGATCAACACACTGCAATGGCACAAGTGTAATTCATTACACATGAACAATTAAAGTGCAATTATAAGAAATATAAATAAATAATTACAAAGTGTTTTAAACTGGGAAAAATATGTAACATAAAAAAATGTAATTTTATATATACCTTTCTGGACATGCAGTGCATTTCAAATTGCCTAAAAATGATAAATCAAAATAAAATAATAACTAATAATGAAATACTAAGTCAGAATACAAATTATAAAACAAATGATAAAGATTTTAAAAACAATATTTAATAAATTATATTAACAGAGTATTCTTCAACTTAAAAATAATAGAAAATAAGATTAATATGTGCAAATTGTTTAAATAAAGTGATTCCATAAACAAAAAAAAATTTTTCTAAGAAAATAAATTATTACTAATATTGCAATAACAAAACAAACATATTTTACACCAGAAATAGGATATGACTTTAGCAATAAGAAAACTTTTGAAAACAAATTATTTAAAAAGAATGCAAAACTCATCATACTTTGGAGATTTTAAATCTCTGTGAACTATTCTGTTTTGATGAAGATATTCCATTCCAGAAACTATTTGTCGACACCAATCAATAGTTTTATCTGGAGGTATGTCTCTATCACTGCGTAACATTTCATATAGTTGACCATACGGACAAAATTCCATTATGATGCAATAACAAGGAGACTGTGTGCATACACCTCTATAAATAAAAGAAAATGTTAAATACTATTTACACAAGAAAAGTTTAAAGAAAAAAGCCCTTGATAACTCTTACTTGAAAGTAACAATATTAACGTGTCTGAGATGTCGTAAGTGCTTAATATCTGTTTCTTCTTTTTCCCGAACTTTCTTTACAGCTACTAGTTCTCCCTCTAGTTCACCCAAAAATACAGCTCCTTGGGCTCCACTGCCCACCCACTGTAAATCTTGAATGTTTTCAAATGGTATTTCCCATTCATCTGAAAAAGTATGTTATAAATATAAAACACTATCATACATATTTTTTCATTAAAATAATATTGCACAAAAATTCTTATTTTAAAGACATAATACTGTATTAAACTGCTTACCAGTATCAATATTCTCATGTCCAGCAGCTTTTCCAAGAATACCCCAGACTGGGCGAAGACACACTAACAGACCATCTAGCCAACCATTTTTTCCTCTAGCATTTTGCATAAAGTTTGCCGCATGAGCCCCTGTAGGAGACTTGATAGTTGTCAATGCCGCTGGACTGCTAGTTGAACTTGTAATTGCTGAAGGACCTGGAGCAACTGTGGTAACAACAGGAGTACTACTTGACCTTGTTGGTACATAAGGTACACTTTGACATTCTGGGGATGTTGTAGAAGATTTGGAGGATGTTTCTTCTTTCATGCATAATAAACTAAAAGGAATTACAGAAAATATTATTTTAAATTTATTCAATGAAACTGAAGTGAATAAGATAAATATATAATTATAAAATAATATTATAAAAATGCCTTACAATTCTGGAAACATTTATGAATTATTAATTGATATGTATACATACAAGAATCATGAGTATTTATATTTTACATGGACTTTATTCTGCAGAAATGTGCTAAAATTACATTTCTCTACTTTAATTAATTTGTTTGTATCACAGTTCTATATAATATTACATTATATTTCTCAAAAAATTCAAATGTAAAATTAAAGCAACACCAATAATATTAAGCGAAAGCTGGAGTAGACAAGAAGCAGTAAATTATAAGTAACATAATTTGAATATTAAATGTATGTACTAACAGAAATGCACATAATAAGCACATCTTTCCATTAATACATCTTAAGATTAAATACTGGCCTCATTTGGTTTACAGGACATAGTTATTGCCTGGTATAAACGCTGTTTTGTGAAACAGAAAAAAGAAAAGATAAAAACATTTCTTTGTAAATTATTTTTCCTTATATTTAGGCCAATTTATCAAATTGATAAGAATTATAATAAGAGAATGATAAAAGAATAATAGTTATAGGTATAACAGAATTAAAAATGAATAATATATTTATACAGTTAATATGAATAAAAAAAAATTTTTTTTGAAGGCTTTGATTCTATAATTTGTTGCTGCACTATGACATGTTTACATAAATAATTTAGTTATAAACAAAATAATAAGAACATTTTGAACATCCTATTTTAAATACAGGGTACATAAGATAAAAATTTGATCAAGATTGATTTTATGGGGAAAAAAAAGAAATCATATGATAAAAACTTGAAATTAAATACCGCATGAAAAACATTTCGTACAGTTATGAATGAAACAACCAAATCTCATTATAACAAAATTATAGTCATACGAAGTCTTAAATCATAGAAAAGTTTTCTTATAAACTAATTTTATTTATACAAAACCAAAATAAATATTATAAATTTCTGAGTAGTTAAAGGCTTTTAAAGAATTCTTTTAAAGTTAAATTCAGATAAATTTATATTTGATTATTTTTTTTAATTAGGCTAAACAGTAATATAATGTTGGATTCTAAATTTTCTAGACAAGAGGAAAATCATTTTTTTATACAATATCAAAAAGATATGAGCATGTTTATATTTATTTTAACAACTTTTTAAATGTTTTTAATAAGATTTACAGTAATTTTAGATAATAAATGTTATTTTGCATTTTATAAAACTTTTTACTTAAAACATATTATATCTTAGATAAATCCATCAAACTTTTTCTTGTTATCTTTATTTAAAAAAATCCAAAGTGCATAAGCTTAAAAATCTAATTTAGGGGATTTAAAATATTTAAAACTTATTTTATCTTTCATTATAACATAAGATGCTGCAATTTAAATAACACTAAAATTATCTCAAGCTATTAAAACAGATACTGCAAAAATCGTAACAGAAAGCATAGTAAAAATAATTATTTATAGCCTATGAAATTATTCATAGAAACCTTTTCTGGAAATCTTCTCTTTCACTACTAGTATTCATGATTCCCAAGGAGCCTGGAGAAGTAAGACTACTTTCTAAAGAGCTTGGAGTTTCTGTTTTAGGAATTGTTGCTGACATTTTGATGAACATTTACTTTGCGCAATAACTGAAAGAAAGAGAATATTGAATATCATTATAATAATATCAAATTAAATATGAAAAATAATTTTAAAGCAGAGAGGAATCTATTTTTTTAAAAAATTCAACCATTATAAAATAGCAATCATGGTCATAAATTTAAGTAATACTATTTTATTTAAATCTTTTACAAAATCAGACAGGCAATCATTTACAAGGAATATGTTTCTGCAATGTATCCTTATTTTTTTATTCTTAAATTTCACATTTTTATATGATTTTAAATTTTTGTCTGAAGGAAAAAAATAATTTATATTTTATAATTATAGTATATGATAAAGTTTAGCTTGAATAATCTAGTTTAAAGTACTTTTATCATCAGTTTATCTCTTTTTTTGAAATTTAATGAGTTTTTTCAGAAGTTGTTCATTAAGGTTTGTGTATTAAGGTTAAGAGAATTTTTATAGTCATGAATAATAAGAATGTCTAATTCATTCAGTTTGTATCTTGATTAATAAAATTTCTTCTCTTTACAATGTAACAAGATATATTTTGCATTAAAAATGATTATTTTAAATGACAGTATTTCCTTGCCTTTTGCATGATGTGATTAATAAAATTAAAATAACACTGAATATGGTTCAATTCTGGAATAATTTTTTAAAATCATTAATGTATCAAAATTTATTAGTTTTTTCTGCTTTACTAATAGAATTTTTTCATCAATCTTACTAGTATTTTTTTCAAAAAAAAATTGAGTATTTGTAATTCTTGATTTTAAAAAAATTCCTTTTGGAAATATTACCCTATTTAAAATTTGAATTTTCATAACATAATTGCATGATTTTATCACACATTTATCATTTACAAAATGCATACATAACTCACATATATATTTTTTTTAAAATTTATGTCAAAAAAAATAAATGTTATTTCAATTTGGTGAATTCTCTGCTATAATATTTTTCATTTTTAGACATACTGCATTTGTTATTCAGTTTTAATCATTAATATTTTAAATTATAGGTTTAAAGAATTTTTGATATAAAATAATTTTAATAAAAACATTACAATTATGCCAATATTTTCAATGATCTATCAAAATGCAAAGAAAAATTTAAGTACATACAATTATTAGTTAAAAACACTTTCTACAGGCTTTTGTTTTCATGAACACTCAAATTTTACAAACTATTGGATGGTCTTGCCGGCCAACTTGTCTAGTGGTTAGCGTGCCTGACTATGGATAGAGAGGTCCTGGTTTTGAATCTCGGTTCAGGCATGGATGTACTGTCTCTCTCTATCTGTCCTGTATTTGTCCTTTCCTTGTGTGAATGGTTGCCTACCCTATAAATGGGTCCCTATGGTATGTGTGTGTACTGAAGAAGTCGGACTCCACACCAAATACGGCTCATTTGGAAAAGTGATGCAACGCACTGCAATTTGCCAGCCTAGCTGGCACACAAGAACAACAATAACATTGACTGATCTTTCATAGGATCCCATAGGCACAATGATAATAGTTTAATATTAAATTCTTTATTAAATAGACAAGTGTAAATGAAGAAAGTCAAAAATTCATCTGACAACTTGAGTGGACATACATTAGTCATCTGTAAACCTCAACAAGGAAGCTATTTTCAGAAATTTTTTTCAGGACCTTTTTAATCTGGATTTAGAATTAATTTGTAATAATTATTCGACAGTTAAATGATTGAAAACATAATAAATGGAAAAGGGAAAAAAATTTCAAATATAAATGGGAAAAAAACTCAGTTTTATGAACTGTTCCACAATACAAGTAGATGAATTGTTAACAGGATTAAAATATTTTTTGAGATAAGCAAAAGTGAAATGTTCTACATTAAAAAAATGTAGTTTCAAAATAGAAAAAAATGAGTGATTACTTTATTTGGTTTTTCTTAATAAAACGAAAATAAATATTTTTAAATGTAAATTTTAGCAGACTAGATTAATTTTTTCTAATAGTACTTTATAAATAGAACAGTGCGATCAAAAAATAATTTTAAGACTTAACAATTATTTTTCTATTTTAGGAATTTTTGATTTCAAGGATTATTTCACTGGTCCCTATTTATCCATTAAAATGAGCATTTACTGTATCTTGCAGACTTCATTAAAAGTATTATATGGACTAATATTGTTCATTTTAAATGAATATTAAATTGAATACATATTGTTGTTAAAGATAAAAAAATATATGTGTTAAGAATTAATATTGCACTCAAGTATCCTGATTACAAAAAATGTTAAATATTTGAATTCAACAAAAAAATGAAAATTTATATATAATTTTTATCTAAAAATTAATAGCTGATACAGAATTTTCCCAAAATAAAAGTTTCATCTTATTATACAACATGAATTAAAATAGGCATCAATATTTATAATATTATCTATTATTTAATCATGATAATTTTTTCCAAATTAAGTTTTATGTGTTTATTTCCAAAAAACATAAGTTGTTAATTTTTATATGCTAACATTCTTTGAATCTCTCTTCCCATAGTATGGTATAAGAAACTTTTAATTGCCTAATTTTAAGGATATTTTTCTAGTACTAATGGGAAAATATAAGCAAATTTTACAGATAAAAAACAATAATTTGGTCTTATTTAAAAAAATTTCCCAATCATACCTACTTTGTATTTTTTACAAATTTATACTAATTTTTACTAAGTAGATATTATAAAAAATCATATTGAAAATTAAAACTATTATTTAAATAACATAAGAAGATAAAAAAAAAGTATATCTAACAAAAATTATTCTAAATTAAAGTAATCTCATCTTAAATTTCACTTTTTAATTTTAATTTAAAATTTAATTTTCATATTGTTGCTATGTCTAAGAAAAAATGTTGCAATAATATTTTTCTCTTCTAAAACTTTAAATTGTACATACTGATGTAAACAAAGAAATATTTTGGTAAAACTCAATTAACAGGCATTTTGCATTAAACAATATAATCTTACTATAATTTAATATAAATTTTTATAAAAATTAAATAATTTAATAATCTCTAATCTTAACATAATTTAATACAACTATTTATAAACAATATTTTACTTTATAGTAAAAATATTAAATTATTTTCTCAGCAATTTTTAATACTAATTGAATTTATTTTTAGGAAACACAACTAAAAAAATACAGATATATTTAAATTATATATTAACCTATTTAAATTATATATAATTCAGTGTTATTAACTCTGAGTAACATTTGTGTAAGTAAGCTTAAATCATATATTCTCAAATTACAATATAAATACTTCTATATTTTAAGATATTAACATCAACAACACACAAATTTATAAGTATATAAAAACACTTTAAATAAAAAAATTTCAAACTTAATACTGAATATCAGTAGAATTGAAGAAATGTAAAAAGGCATCACATATAGATGGAATGCTTTTCCCTTTAGTTCATCTCAAATTCATTTTTATTGATAATCTTAAAAATTATTTTTACAAAATTACAATTTTCTCTTTATAATATGAATATAATGATAAAATTAAATATAAAATTAAAAAATTTCAATTTAGTGTGTCACAATTAGAGTTATAAAAAATAAAAATAATTGATTTAACAGCTACAATAATATATTTTCTTGCTTAAAAAGTAGAATTAACACCAATATTTATTAAGTTGAAAAATGATTCAAATTCACAAAAACAAGTTAAAAGGCTTTTTCTTGTAAAAAAAAAATTTATAATTTAATTTATATTTTAGCATTTATTATTTGTGATTTATATGAATTATATTGTAATTAAAAAAGACAATAAACATTTTCATTAAAGATATTTCCCATCAAAATATCAGTAAGCAAAGTATTAAAAAATATCATTACATTTTTAAAAAGAAATATATTTTAAATATTTGACTTCAAATTTTGCTATCATAAAACTTGGCTTGATTTAAATATGAAATTTATTTATTCAAAAATAATCCAAAATATTGAATCCTTTTATAGTGAAATGATTTTGTTCAATATTGAGAGTATGGCATATATATAAAATATTCATTAACATTGTTGTAAATATGAATGCTAAAGTAAATTAAATTGAATTTTTTAAAACCATCTACATTTATATAACAATTATTGAACAATTTTTTCTCAATTATAAGTATTATAATGAACTTTGCCTAACTTTGAAATTCCACATATATGTACATTTAACACATAATTCCATTTTTAGAAAGTACAAAATGTTAAGATATTAAAATGTAAAAATGACAATGAATGACAGAACTGTTTGGAATTGAGAATTGAATGAATGAAAAATAATTGAAGAAATTCAGGCATGAAAACTGGACATTGTTCAAAGGTGCATTAACAAATTTAACATACATGGGGTTCTCAATTCAAAAATAATAGATAAAAATACTGAAGATTTTAGATTATTATTGAACAGTTATAATTGCTTATTCATTCAATATTGTTTTGCCATTAAAAAATTTTGTTATGGACAAAGGGCAGTTCAGGGTGTAATAGTCTTTTTTCATAGTGGAAATGATCACTTATAAAATAAATGAAAATGTAATACAAATCATAAGCTGTAAATATTAAATAATTTATTTTAACATTCATGTGTAATTGCTTCATAACAAATAATAGAATAAGATCAAAATGTTGTGTACATCTCAAAAAACAGAAAAACCATCCACGAAATCAAATAAATATATATATAATGAAATACCAATATGGCCAGCCTTCTTCTGTTGGTACTTCGTTCCATTTTCCTTTATTCTACTTTCTTTGAAAGTTTACAATATATATTGAACATTTTCCCATCTATTTACTATATTTCATATTTTCAATGTATTATTCTCCATCTAGTATTTGATTATTAGGTTAGGCTATACTTGAGAGTGCCCCTTGAATTCTCACTAAGTTTATCACCAAGCTGTGAGATGTTGTTCATGGTAACCCTAAACGTTATTCTGAAATCCATTTACAATTCTGATTAGTTTAGATTTAACAATTATTTATGAATGCTTGAAAGTTTATGTAATTGAGGTCAGTTACTTCTATGGTGGATGTCGGCTGTGTGGTAAGGTTTAATATATTAATATATATATATATTATATATATATTAAAATTTAATATTATAATTACTTATTATAATAATAATAATAAATTATAAATAACAATAAATTAATTTAATATTAATAATATAATACCTCAAAGTGAGGACATTCCAGCAAAATTGAGTAGATTTTTTTCCTTTTTTTATGTGTTTATTGTATTATTTTTGAAATTTCATTGTGTATCACCCTCAAATATTAATTATATTTATGTATATATATATATATATATATATATATATATATATATATATATCACTTATTTAATTATTCTCAACCGAATAACATTTTATGCTTTTATCTGGTAAGTTTGCTAATTCTAAAGCAGCTGATACATTTATTTTTTGCAATAATTTCAGAAAAATATCGAATATTCAAAGTTTTTTCATTTTATTTATGACACATAATCCGGTCATTAATTACGAAAAATTAATTTATAATTGGAGAAATTAATTTTAACTGTCTTGTCTTTATTTCCCAAACGGAAAAAATATTAAATTTATTCCATAAATCTTGACTTCAGATATAATTTTTGTTTTCAATTACATCAAAGAGGCAAAATTCCATATAATACTTGATTAGTAAGTGATTTCCAATATTTTTAAGAAAAAATAGTGGTCACTATATCCTTTAATCATTAAAAATCAGACTGTACACAATTTATTCAATCAAAATTAGCAATTTTAAGTGAAGCTCTTTATAGTTTAACTGCGCAGTATTTGTTTATTTTTTAATTCGCGCATATTTCGTTTGACTCAACTCGC
Organism: Latrodectus elegans; assembly: GCA_030067965.1. Classification (NCBI taxonomy): domain Eukaryota; kingdom Metazoa; phylum Arthropoda; class Arachnida; order Araneae; family Theridiidae; genus Latrodectus; species Latrodectus elegans. Next base: position 17,175,431 of record CM057811.1, read on the forward strand.
AGTTTGCAGACAACCAATTCTTATTTTAAGGTATTTAAATAACGTGATCAACACCACCGCTGGATTTTTTTTATTTTTTTTTTTCATATTTTTTTAAGCTTCGCAATATTAACAAATGATTCTTTGATAATGAGATGGAAACATGCATAAAATGTATTCAAACTAATGACCAGCAATCTCTATTCTATAGATTAAACTCTGTAAATTTAAATAGAATCTTGATGCATTAGTCTTGATGCATAATAAATTTAAATAGAATCTTGATGCATTAAATTAAACACGCATTATTGTTTTCCTTTTGAGCTTCTCATTATTTTATTTTAAAATTTAATAGATTATAGTGATAATATGCAAATAATTTCTTTTAATCATGCTTCAAAATTATGAGACTGATTTAAATTACTTCGGTCAAAAGAATCAGACAAACAAGATATTTATCATTAATAACATTTCTAAGATATTTTAAGGTTATTAAAATAAATATAGAGCTTTTAATAATACAATGCTTATTTAGTGACCGTAAAGATATTTTTTGGATTTTTTTTTTTTACCTCAAATAAATCAAAATTTATTTCCAAGTGTTACTGATTTAAGTATATGACAAAGAATAAAATATTTATTCCGACTATCAATTACTTTAAGATTTAGAATATCCTCTTCATTTGCTGCTGACATATAACTTTAATTCCGATAAAATTTTAGCAATTTATAATTTTTTGAAATTCGATTAGATCAATAAGGAAAAACCAACTTGCATTCGATACGATCTTCACATTCCATTTTTATCACAATGATGTAAATGACGACGTGATCTATTCGCTGTCAATTTTTCACGCAGAAAACGGGAAGCAAAGTTCAGAAGTTCTTTTAGGAATGACTCATTTGCCCTCTCGCCCACAACTCTTTCGCTGAAATTCGGAGAAAATGAAAGTGATAAATAAGACGAAAGAACTCGAGATGTATTATTTGGAAGGAGTTTGGAATTCGGGAGAATACTGGGAAAGGGAGTGTTCGAGATCGATTCTAACGAAGTTTTGGCATTTCAAGGTCATTTCCACTATTATGTTCGAAATGCGCATTAGGTCAAAGTTTCGCGCCTATGCACTCCAGGAAATATACATCTTTCCTATTGGAAACAATACAGAAATTGAATGGAAGCATTACAAGACAAATAAAGGGCCATTAACTAATTTTCAGTGTTAGTTTTTTTTTTTTTTTTTAAATTTCGAATAAAAAATTTTTGTTTTCTGTGAATTAGATATATTTTTTTAATAAATTTCTTTAACTTAATTTAATTACATTTAAATATAGATCTTTGAAAGTTATACAAAAATTTTACTATAAATACAATTTGATATTTCATAGAAACTTTAAGTAAATTTATAGAATACTAAATATGAAATTACAGTAATAAATTAATTTTTGCACAATATCATAAAATAGGTTATTTTGTTCGGATAACAAGGAGTTTTCGAAACACTCAAATTAATGATATATTTTGAAAAATTTAAACATCAAAACTTTACCAACAGTTGTATTCCTTTGAGATTCAGTAAAATATTGAAAAATTGTAAGCCATAAATTTTGAATGATAAAAGAACTAATAAAGAAATTACATTTGAAGAATATAATGGGGAGATAAACAGAAATTGGATTGCATGTACAGGTGAAGATGCTCATGCAGCTTCAACACGATGCCACAGTTCATCAATCGTAGTGACTGGCGTTTGGTGACGAGCCAGTCGCTCGGCAATCATTGACCAGACGTTTTCTATTGGTGAAAGATCTGGAGAACGTGCTGGCCAGGGCAACAGCCGAACATGTTCCGTATCAAGGAAGGTCCGTACAATACCGGCAACATGCGGTCGGACATTATCCTGCTGAAACGTAGTGTTTCGCAGGGCTCGAATAAAGGGTAGAGCCACGGGTCTTAACACACCAGAAATGTAACGTGCACTGTTCAAAGCACCGTCAATGCAAACAAGAGGTGACTGAGACGTGTATCCAATAGCACTCCATACTATCACGCCAGGTGCTGGGCCAGTATGACGATGACGAATGTACGCTGCCAGTGTGCGTTCACCACGATGCCACCAAACACGGATGCGACCATCATGATGCTGTACACAGAGCCTGGATTCATCTGAAAAGATGACGTCTCGCCATTCGTGCGCCCAGGTTCGTCGTTGATCACACCATTGAAGGCGCTCTTGTCTATGACGCAGCGTCAAGGGAAGCCGCAGCCATGGTCTCCGAGCTGAGAGTCCATGCTGCTGCAAACGTCGTCGAACTGTTCGTGCAGACACTTGTTGTCTTCCAAACGACCCCGTTTCTTGACTCACGGCTCGTGACGTGGTTGCACGATCCATTACGGCCATACGGATAATATGCCTGTCTTCTCGGCTGCTAGTGATAGGTGGCCGTTGAGATCCCGTATGGCGTTCCGTATTACTGTCATGAACCCATTGATTCCATATTCTGCTAACAGTCATTGGATCTCGACCGACGCGAGCAGCAATACTGTGATAAAATAAACCGCAATCGCGGTACGCTACAATTCGACCTTTATCAAAGTCAGAAACGTGCTGATACGCATTTCTCCTTCTTACCCGAGGCATCACAACAACTTTTCACCAGGCAACAACATTCAAATGCAATTTGGGTATGAGGAACCGGCTGAGCAATTTCCTCATTTAAACACAATGTAGGTGTCGCTTCTGGCGCCTGCTTTGTCTGAATGCCATGAAAAGCTAATCATTTGCATATCACAGAACCTTCTTCCTTTCGTATAAATTTCACGTCTGCAGCATGTCGTCTTCTTGGTGTAGCAATTTTAATGGCCAGTAGTGTATATATATATATATATGTGTGTGTGTGTGTGTTTGTGAGTGTATGTATGCACACACACAACCTAAATCCTGCGGCACGGCAGACTATGTGTGGCCAAAGGCCTACAGTGCCCATATTTGTTTTTCTGAAAGAGGGCCTTGGGGTATGAAGCATATGTCCTGGTTAGGTAGTGAGCATAAAGCTAAACCCTAGTGTTTAGTTCCTAAACATACTTGGTACTCAGTTTATTGATGTATTAAAAGGATGAAAGGTTAAGTTGACCTTAGCCTAGCTCGAGGATCAAACCTATGCCTTGGAAGTGAAGTGCTACCAATCAGTCACTGGGCTTATATATATATATATATAAATTGAAAAGAAAATGTAATATTGATTTTTCAAACAAAACATTATTTTATATTATTATTATTTCAAATAATTTAAATGATGTTTTTTATTTTAAAAAATCAAAGAAAAAATTATTATTTACAGCATTTGAGGTCTGAGAATTAACATGGTAGACATTTTAAATATAAATTAACTACGAAATAGGAAATTTAGTAAATAGGAAATTAGTTATAAATATAATATATAAAAATATTTTATGTTGTATTTTATATTAGTACTCATACAATCAAAGTTTTGAAATAAAATTTTAAAAATAAAATTTTCTACTATAAATTTGAAGCTACATTTATTTTCTTCAGAAAACTTGGTATCATTTAAATATTAAAATGGTAAAATATAATAAAAATACATTCTTTATTTTTTTAAACATGAAAATAAATTTTAAATTCGAAATTTTTAAAAAGGAAGTATTTTTATATAAAATGCTTGTGAATTAATAAATTGTGATTCTTTTAACGATTGTCATAGCTACAATATCATTATTTATTTATAGGTTTTCATTCGTGTACTAAATGAATAAATTTATGAAATTTTATAAATTTTCAAACATTGGGTACTATACTAAGTGTAAACAGATTCTATAGAATGAAAGTTATTACAGAGGGTATTAACACATTTTTAGAACGATTTCGATAACGAATTTTAAAAAAAGTAAATGTTTTAGAATAAACAATTTTGGCAACAGCTTATTATTTGAAATGAGAAATATCGTCTGCTACTTTTAAATTTATTCTTCTTTCAAAATATCACATATAAACATACTGTGAAATGAAGGATATGTTTTTGCGCTTTCTGAAGATAAACGTTCGTATTCCAGAATTCAAAAATGCTGTGAAATGCAAGGTATTAAAATTTCTAAGTGCAAAATAAGTAATATTATTAATCATACTGGTAAAAACTGTTAGTCATTACTTCTACATAGAAAGAAAACTCCAAGCGAATACATGTAAAAGGTACGTACTGTTTCAAATGTTTCTAAAGGGAAATCGCTGGTAACAAGAGAAAATCCGCCAACATAGAAATCAATTGCAAAGTCTTTAGATACATCTGTAGTAACAATAAATAAAATAATAAACCAGTATTCACAACTTAAAAATGGTAAGAAACATAATTCACTAGCTTTTGCCGAGACATGTGGCTCAACGCAAAACATTTTGTAGAATCCTGTATGTAAACCACTTAGCAGGAGATAAATGGAAAAACATTGTGACCCTTGATGAAGCATCGGTTTACCTAAATGACTGTAACAAAAAAATGTCTTTTTACTATAGAAAATGAGGAGAAAAAAGTGTAGAAACCCTTTTCCGTCAATGTAAAGAAAGTTTCAGTAAGGGGTTTATGATTATCGCAGGTTTCTCCTACAATGAGAAATTAAAAATAAGAAGAGTGGAAAGAAATGTTAAAATAAACTCATTGAACTATCAGGAGAAGATTTTACGCCCAATATTTACAAAAGAAATTCCACTTCTTTATCCCAATGGCTTTCAAAGAGAGAAACTTCATCAAGACATAGCTATAAGTCATACATCGAAAACTACCTCTGCATTCCTTGAAAAAATGATGACTAATACAGGTATTGCATGTATATATTTTCAACATATCCCTGCGAAGTCTCCTGCCGTTTCACCTATGAACTATTGTGCCTTTGGTCTGTTAAAAAAGGCTCTTTCTAAACGTAAACCCACCACGATAGATGGACTCTGGAAAGTAGTGGAAGCGAAATGGGAAGCAATACTCCTGGAAATATTGCGAAAAGCTCTTCTATCTTGGAAATCACGATGCAGACTTATAGTCCAGAAGATGGGCTATCAGATCGAACATTTAAGCAAAAATAATCTTTACATTTTAAACATTAATTAAATGGCCGTGAAATTGCTCTAAAAATGTGTTAATACCCTCTGTATTAAAAGCTATTTTTATTTAATTATTACAACAGAAAAAATACAATTCTGCATTGAAAAATAAGTGCTTTGTTTTCGAAAACCAATCGGATAAGGAAAAATCAGCTGAAAGATTCCAAATGATCATAGGATAAACAAAAACGTAGTAGTGTCTTTTTGTAACGCTACGTTTCCATAGCTACTGATGGTTTTCTAGTTCACAAGCGGGAAGGGCAAATAGTTTAGTCTTAAAGCTAAATGGCGTGTACAAACGAATGGATATATATATATATATCTAACTTAATTATTTTAGCAGGGTTCACATAGAATTAAGATCCATACATTTTTTATTGATTGAAAAAATACGAAAAATAAATGAAAGATAACGCAAAAAATAATTAAAAAGGAATCAAATATTACAAATAATTATTTTAATAATATTCCAATTTTTTCTAAAAATGTGCCTAAAAATATTCATAATTATGAAAAAAATTGTGTAATAAGATATATAATTTCTTTAATATATTTGAAAGATGCATTTATTTTATTTAGCATTACAGTTATTTACAATCATACATATTAAACAGACATAATAATAGATGTTTAAAATAATTGTAGGTACCCTACGGTAAATATATTGAAATTAATGGTTGGAGAAGAGATGTATATTTTGAATTTCTGTTATGACAACAGCTATTTAATAAAATGCAAAATGATTCCAGGAAATGTTTTTCGAGCAGTTCATTTTTTTTCATAACATAATTACTTGACTTTTGTCTTAAGCTCGTCACATATTTACATGTTAATTATTACTCTTTTTAAGTTTGTAAATAGTTTCTTGTAGATGTTGGTTAAACTGTCCAGTTCTTCTGTGTAAAAGTTTATCTGACTTTCAAAACTTTGATCTAATAGCTCGATTTTAAGTAATTCGTGAATTAAAATCTGTTTTTGGTGCAAGTGTTTTTGTGTAAATGATTCAGAAGCTATTTCAAATCATAAACTAGATTGTAAGTAAATTGTCATTTTTTGCATATGAATGGTAATACCAAATTAGCAATCATATTCAAAAAAAAATTGCTTCTATTTATGAAAAATATTAATAATCGATAATAATAACTTTTAGGAAGAAATCAGGTCTCTCTATCTGTATAAAGGAAATGATCTTTTGAAAGACATTTATTGTAAATTTAATGAAAAAATTAACAAATGATAATAGAGTACCCTCTGTTTGCAAACTAAATTAATTAATACCTGTAAATAAATAACGTATAATATTTTGATTCTATTTTGAATTAATTCTGAGATTTTTACACATAATATTTCGCCGAAATTTTTAATATTCTTATCATTTTATCTACTGTGGTCAACTTTAATTATAGCTGTGAATACTATAACTCATATAATTTTATAACAATTTCATTTTTCAATACATATTATAAATCTAGAATGTTGATAATATTTTACTCAAGTCTAATAATTTTGCATTTGTTACAAAGTTTTCACAGGCACTTAAATTTCGAAAGTACCCAGATTATTTATTTAGTGGAATATGTTGAATAACTTAATGGGGAAGTTTCTTGATTTTATTAAGTTTATTGATTTTAAATCGTAAAAAAATGACTTTACACTATTATGTTAAATATTTATAAAACCATTTATTTATCCATAATATTATTTGTTTCTTTTTCTTATTTTGATTTTTTTTCGATTTTTTTATATAATTTTAAGTAATATTCGATAAATTTCGTTAAAATAAAAGCTTTTTATTTCCTTAACAGACTTCTAGTAATTTTGATTCGAAAAAAGTGCCTTTTTGAATTAAATATGTTTGCTGTATTTCAAAACAAAACACAATATGCTCTGACAAAGAATTACAATTTTATAGAATTAAAATAAAATTCTTAACATTGTTAAAACTCTATTTTGTCACATATTAAATATAACGTTAAAAATAAATTCTATCTTCAATAATTAATTTTTTAATAAATAAATCTCACATGATAAAATTAGACTTTAAATAAAATTATTGAGAAATTTATTGTAAAGAGTGATTTTTATAATATTTAGTTTTTGTCTGTCCCAAAATTATTGAAATAAAATTAATTCATTTCTTTAATCACATAATTGGGATGAAATATCTTGTTTATTTAAATTAAAACTTTATCTTAAGGAGAATAGATACTTTCTTACACCTTTCCGATATTGATTATATTTTGGTAGAATATTTTGGTCGATATATAAAAATTATCTAATATATGTAAAAGATTTATGTGTATAATTATACAATTATATATATCGATACTCATAAATCTGGTCTAAAAGGATAAGATTTTCTTTTAATTAAAAAATTACTGAAATGCAATATTTTCTTCAATTTAATTAATTGGTTGTGAAGAAATTTTTATGTGAGCAAATATTGTGAATTTTATTTTTGTTCCTCTATTATTCAATTCTTAAATCAACAGCAAAGTATGGGAATCAGTTTTAAAGTATATGTGATCCTTACAACAAAAAAGGGAAATGGATTTTGATAAAGTAAAATTAGGAACTTCTGTAATACTAACTTTTCCGAAAAGTAAAGATTCTTGCAGTAAAGATTATATTCAGGCGCATTCTTCTTATTATAATAAAGAAGATGATATCCATTATTTGAAACGTGTCAAAAATTACACTTCTTTTCAAATAGTCCCCTGATTTTATGAATGTATTGGGAAAACAAAATATTTTTCTCCTTTTAAAAAATTTGTGCATTTAAAGAACAAGATAAATTTACTTAAAGATATATGAATATTTTAGTTTAGGAATATGAGCTGAAGCAAAATTGTATCTATCAGCAGTCGTTACGATATTTGTTTTGATATTTATTTTGCTTTAAATATAATGATTCTATGTAATAGTAATATAGCATTCTTACAGCTATTGTTAAATATATTTGTATACAGTCATTTTAGACAATATTATAATTTGTGATTGCACATAATATTAAACTTCCTTATTCTTTTACCATAGAATATTTTTAATCTTTTACATAAGTTTCTTGATTACCTTTGGAAATTTATCAAACTGTTCTTTCATTTTTAAATCAAATTTTGAATATATCAACAGAAGAATATCAACGCTATTTGTCAGTTTTTCAAGATCTATTTATAAAAATATTTATTGACTGTTAAATCTCTGCAAATTTCTCGCCATGTTCAACAGAGTAAAACATATTTTAAAATATAAGCAAAAACCTCAAGCATTTTTACACATAAAATTGTAGATAAAACTGATTTAAATTGCGATACACATCATTATTTTCTATAATGTACAAAGAATTTTTACTTTATTTGCTTTAATTTATAAAATTTAAATCTGTAATAAATGCATAATTTTATTAATAATTTACATGAATAGGAAATGGATGATTTTATTAATAGTTTACATGAATAGTAAATTGATGATTTTATTATAAAATAGAATTCTAATCTAAAAAGTTTAATATTTAAACAAAACTAAATTAAAGTTCATGATAAAACTGAATATTCTACAGTGTCTGAAGATTTACAATCTTCAAATCCAAAACTAATCTTTTATAAATTGTAATGCATTACTGTTTTATTTCCTATTAAGAAGGTTGAAAATTGTAAAGAAAATGCAGATTATTTTCAATCAACATTAAAATGTTTCGGGAACTTTTTAAAATTTAAAATATTTGTAATTAAGTTTTACATTTCTTGTAGTTGCAAAGCATTTAAAGCATTCTAAAAATATTAAATTACTTATGAAAATCTTTTGGAATTAAAAATGGAGCTTTGAATTGCTTAGGGGAAACAGAATTGTTGAATAATATTTAATATTAAATTAATGATGAACACACATTTTAATAGCATTCCTATAATTTATGTTGAACACATTAATTAATAGCTAAGTAATATTATTATAAACAAATGTATATTCAATGAAAGCTTAAAATTTAATGTAGTAGGGTTTGTAAATATAAATTTTTACATTAATCATAATTTATTGCGAATAAAAATATAACTTAAGCAACAAAAATAAACTGTGAATTCGCCAATAAAACTATGTAACAATAACTCTTTTGAATAACCAAATAAAAGTAAAACAATTAATTGATCAAGAATTAATTATTATTAAATATATTATTAATATTTTGTAGAAGATAGAATTATCGAATTTATTAAAACAAGGAAATCATAATCGCAAATATTTACTCAATAACTGAGTGTGAGTGAATGATAATTTTCAAAAATATAGCATAAATTATGCATAATTAATAACAGCTAATAAAGGAATAATTTGATTACTTCAAAGATAAAATAAGTTGCAACTATATCTGTGAACCATTTCAGAAAAATAAAAAAATAAAAAATTTATACCCGTACTGCAATAATTAATTTAAATACATAAATTCTTATTTTATATTTATTTTTAATTATCACATGTGTGATGCTATAAGTAAAATATAATATATATAATATTAATAGTAATTATTTTGTAAACATAAATAATAGACATACACGTAAAAATACTGCATACTTACGCAGAATATACTTTTGCCCGATTTCTCTGCTGAATATTGATAAGTTTCGAAAATTGATTTTTTTACTAATCAGTCACAAATGATTTACATTTTCAGAGAATAAATTGCATCAATGACAAAATGATTCTTGTAGGATTATTTGTGGACATGGTAATAAAGTTATCAAGAAATGCTTTCTTTATGTTTCAAGCAAATATTATGTCGGTTTCACTGCAACGCTTGGCATTTGGGAGATTGTAGCGGAAACATAAGCGGAGTACAAGGGTTGCTTTTCGAAATACAGAAAGATTGCCAAATTTGTCGCCAAATGTTACGCCAATTAAGAATATTCTAATAAATAATTCTAAACAATTCTGAAATTACAGAAATTTGATTTGTTAATAATAGCCTTTTGCTAATTTTTGTCATAAAATATTAGGTAAATCAAATGCAAATAAGTATACATTTTTAATTCTTAATTACAAATTAAAATTGTAGATATAATACTATTTTAAAACTAAAATTCTTAAATTATAGAGTATAAGAGGTTAAAATGCGAAGTAGTAAAGAAATCGATAATATAAAATATATTAAAATTATATTTAACTTATATTGTGGATTTTTGTGATGTATTTTTTTGTTGCCCTGTATGTTTAATAATAGTTATTTTTCATTAATATATATGTACAAACACATATTATATAAGATATTTTTTAAATTTTCAGTTTAACCATGAAATCTTCAAACTTTCCAGTTAAAATATTTCATTTTTTTTCTTGTCACTAAATTAGGAAAAAATGGTAAAGTATTTCATTAAAAATATACTTAGTTCTATATTGCACATAACTATCAAAATTAAAGGTAAACGTAAAATAAAACGAAATAATATGCGTTAATTATTAATATTTATTTCATTTATATATTAGGTAAGTTATAATTAATCGTTTTATTATTAAGTATATAATTATAATTTTATATTTGAAATTGGGAAATTGAGACCATAATTTCTTCAGTATCTCTACGCATGAAAAATAGTTTCAACAATTTTTTTATTTCACTTTTTCGTAGCTCATTTTTTTTATTTTTAACTACAATATTCATGTTGATACTGAAAATAGTTATTAAATAAAATTATTTGATTTTAACGATTATTTGAGAAGAAAAAAATAATGAATAAATTTATCAATAAATATGAAAATTAAAAAAAAAATAATTAAAGTAGACGTATTTGCTCATTTACACTTACTGATACCTATTTAACAATTGGCACATACAGATTTGGAAGATGTATGATTTTTCATGTAGAAATCAATGTATAAAAAGTCATTAAAACTAAATACTAAAATTCATAGTGCTGTTTAGCCAATTGTGGCAAACGACAAGGGGGAAGGATTTACGGAGCAGATTGGATATATACCACGTGATAGGGAAAACCCTCCGACGTCACATGACGTAAAATAATCGATCGATATTTCTCCATTTTCGTGCCCAAAATATCAACAATTCCAACATCACGCCCCCTACTTAGGAGTTCTCCTTCAACGTGAAGTTTTTCACATAGAATAATAAATATCAACATTCTGCACTCATGATCTATTACCTAGTTCTTTCCTCAATTCAATTTAATTTTTATTAAAACATACTGTAGCTTTTTAATATATTTTGTTAGCAATAAATTATTTTTTTTTAACTTTATATTATAAAAACAATTAGATTATAGGAAATATGTGCAGGTATGCATATATATATATATATATGTGTGTGTGTGTGTGTGTGTGTGTGTGTATGTATCTGAGCATAAATATGCAATTAAAAATTAAATAATGTCAATGTCATTAAATTGTAAGCATTTTACAAACTCAGAGCAAATTAAGTCATGGGATTAAAATGTAAAAATTCCTTACATACTTTTATTTATGTCCTCAAATCATACATACAGAATTCTACTAATGTGGAATATTTCAGTTCACAAATCCCCTGAATTCTTTAAACGGATTTATGTTTGAAAATTTCATTCGTAGAACATTTTTTTAAATCTAAACTTAAATCGTCTGAATCCTAATGTTTATATCATTCGAAAGTAATTTTGCATGATGCACATTTAACTAACAAATTAATTTCATTTCTTGGTTTCATCCATGATTTCTTTTAATTTTGTCAATTGTTCTTATTAACAAAGTTGACTTTTTATTATCAGTTTAAAGAATCGATGATATCGATATATTATCGATGATTAAGTTGATTGAACCATTATAAAATAAATAAAGTTATAGAATATCTTCGATAACTTTATATTTTAAAAACTGAATCATTTCTCGGCAGTTTTTATATAAAAAATAATTTTTCTTATAAAATAATTCCTTTTCTAAAAAATTTTATTTTGGTTTAAAATTTTATAAATTTTTATATTCTATAACGATTTATATATATCTAAATACTTTATTCATGAAGTATTGAATAAATAAATAACTATAATTTCCATAAAACAGTATTCATTTGAAATAAGAATCTAACAAAACATTTTTAGTAGTCGAAAGTTGAATGAATTATACAGTGCATCTTCAAAGAATTATAATTTATCGAAGGAGGAATATTCGTATAGCATGGAACTGGTTAGGAATAGGAAATAGTTGGAACTTGATCTTTATTGGGTACATTTTTTTTAAATGTAAGTCCACTATATAACAGAATATACGCGAGAAAATTCATGAAGATTAAAACAGTTCATCAGACAACATGTAATTATGTTTAAATCAACAGATTTATAATTTATTTAATAAAGTAGCACTTTTCCCTACAATGGTTCTATACATTATAGTGGACCTATAATAGAATAAAAAATAAAATAAAAAAACTTATCGATGATTGTAATGTTAAGGAGGATTAAGAAGAGCCATTTTATATTGAAAATATTCAAACATTATATAATAATGAATATGGTGTTCTACAAATATTTACAAATTCCTTAAAAGTTCATTTTATTTTTTTAAAATTGGAGTGTGGTACTGTATTGGGAAATAAATTCTAAGCGTTTTTATCAAATACTTTTATTTAAAAATATCAATAGCTATAACAATAAATTAATCAATTATGACCTCGGTTTTAATGTTTACGGCCTTCTCTCCTCTTTTGACCAGTTTTTTTATGCCGTTTTGCCAAAAAATGCCCAGTCTGGTATCGAAGAAATTATTGAAACAGTTTTTAAGATCTTCATTGTCTAAGAAAAGGCCCCTCATAGGTTCAACAGGGAGCGAGAAAATGGTAATCCATCGGTGCCAAGTCCAGAGATTACCACCCACCCCAACATGTGTGCATGCAGAAAACAGAAGCACAACATCTATTTCTCATTTTTCAATAGTGGCCGAGATTGAACCTGAAACCTTATGTTCCGAAAAACATTATGTTATCATTAGATCTCGATGAACTCATTCAAGCAAATTTGAAATTCTGAGGAGAATTTGTAATTTCGAAACTTTTTTTTGTATTAAAGTACTACTGAGATCAAAAAGTTAAATACTAATTTTCAAGTGAAAGGTTAGAGAATGAATATTGGTATAATTTGAATGTTGAATTCATACTTAATATATGCATATAAGTCTTCATTTTTTGCTTAGAGTGTTCAATTTAGGGATAAAGAGCCCATATTTACGAAGGGTTTGGCCTAGAAGGACTTTATTCTTAATAAGTTTTAAAGTAACTTTGGAAGATTAATTTTTTTTAATTGACTTCAAAATAAATTTGTTGACGGAGTCTGAATAAATTAGAATTGAACCACTCAATTTTTATTGTTCATTTTCTGCAAGATGTTCTTAGTTTACTCTTTTATTAAGTATCCTAACACGCCTTATGTGTATACAATGTATCAGAACAATTAAGGACGATTCCAATTGCTGATGGTCTGGCCAGAGAGGGCAGTCGTAAAGCTGATGGGGCTGCCTTACTTTTTCAATCCGGGTCAGACAAGATATCTGTTCTTCTTGGAGGAAAATCCCCGTGCATGAATGGTATGTAGAAAATCGCCCAGGTGCAGTTCTAGTTGGGTTGGCAACAGGCACGATCAGATAACTCTCGTGGACACACTTCTATAAAACGTCATGTGTCGGGCCACAAAATTTATCCCTTGCGTCCAAAATGCAATGCAGCTCAAGCTGCTCCTGCCCACATTTTGGCCTGCATCGGTTTAAATAAATGCCAGTTATTATCGAAGCCTGAGACTGTGCTCCATTGTTTGAAGGCCTTCGGGCCCATGGACCTGGTTTGATATTACTGTCAACCAGGAGGGATGAGCCACAACACAACAAGAACGATACCCTATTGTCAAGCGCACTTAAAATCAGTATTAATATATGTTTATAAATCTATACCTAGATTAATTTTTTACACAAACATTATACAAACAAAAATATCACTAAAATGTCCTATTTGTTTCTTCAGCTTTTATGTGATTTTATTAACAAAGAATGCCTTAATTAATCCAAATTCGAGCAATAGACAATAAAATTTTGCTCCTTAAATAAGTTACTAATGCGTTTTTATTGAAGTATTGTAAAATCGTTGTTTCATCCTTCTTTAATTTGAATGGATTAAAAAAGGATGTATGTTGGTAAATTTTTTTTATTTGTACCTAAAAAATTATCATATTAGATTTTTGTTACAAACTAGAAAAGAGAACGTAAGTGATAATATTTAAAATGAATAGTTAAACCATGAAATAGATTAATAAATCAACTTTGCACCATTTAATGAAATGGATTCTACAAATAAGTTAAATATTGGGCACTGGAATTTTCTGGCACAGCCATTTTCTGTTGTATGATAGAACACAAGCATACAATTAAAATATTCTAAGCAATATATATCATAAATAATGGTATCGCGATAAAGTTTAAAGTTATTATTTTAAATAATTGATATTATGAATCAACAAGATAAACCTTCTTTCAAAATTTATCGTCTTAATAAACTGAGAAAGAATATTCTAAATGTTGAAAAACTGATTAATATTTAAAAAATATGTAATTTTTCTCAAAAGTCAATAACTAAAGTAATGTGGAGGAAATACGCATCAATTTTGAAATTTAAGAGGTTACATATTAAATCAAGTACTCAGAAATATCGTTTGTTTAAATTAAAAGTATATGGGAAAGCTGATTTAACATTGCTTAAATGTCAGAACACTGTAGATATGAAATCAAGAGAAAATTTCTAATTAATCATTTAAAAAATAGTTTTTAATATAAACATTTATCCAATTTACTTAAGAAAATTAAATGTTATAAAAGAATAAAGAATTAAAATTAATTAAAAGAACTCAAGAAATCATCTTTAAAGTATTGAGTAGTAAGTTGTTAATATAATTTTATTTTACTTCAAGATTTCTGAGGAATTTGTATCAGAACGTTTCAGACATGAATATGATAACAATTTTGAAACAATTATTCATGGATCTGATATGCTTTATATATATATATATAAATATATATATATATATATATATATATATATGTATATATATAAAGCAAATCAGATTAATATATATATAAATTGTGCTAAATAAAATTATTTACTGAAAATGTAAATTAAATATTAAATTAATATAAAAATGCCAAATAATAATTATTTCTTTAACTGAAGAATAATGTAAAATTGTATTAAAGCAGAATAAGTCATCAATGTATTTTATTTATAAACTAATACGAAAAAAATCACCGATTAATTAGTGAAGTCTTTTTAATTAATTAATAATATAAAATTACACTATAAAACAGAATGCATCTTCAATGTATCTTTTATTTATATTTAAATTAATGCGAAAAAATGAACAAATTAATATTGTGTTATTTTTAAAATAAAAAATAATGCAAGTTTGCAAGAAAACAAAGTAAGATATTTATATACATTATGTATTTGAATTAATGTAAAAAGTGTCAATTAGTTATTTTTAAATCAAAAAATACACACACACACACACACACAAGCTTACATAAAAACATTGTTAAGTCATTAATGCATTTTTATTTTAAACTGAAATAAATTCAAAAAAAAAATCATAATATTTTATTATTGTAGCTTTTAAATTAAGAAATAATGTGTGTGTAAGCTTACAATATAATGCAGAATATAAGTCCGCAATTTATTTTTACATTTAAGCTATTCTGAATACTGGAAAAACAAAAAAAGTGTCTTTTTAAATTTTTCTCATACTATTGATTTTTTAAAAAATATATTTTCCGTTCCTGTCTGGTCAGCTGGCACGTGCTGAAGTAGTACTTTTTCTACTCAGTCTCTGGGGGGGGGGGAATTACAAGTTGCTGATAAAAAGTAAAAAAAGGAAAATTCCCCCAAAACTAACTTTCTAAACTTACATAATAAATTGCTTTGCAGAAACATCCCTCTAGACAAATTATGTTCCCTATCCAAGGAATAATTCACAGTTTAATACTGTCACGTGTCAAACAGATTAGGAAAGAGGGAAAAACATGGGGGGAACTAGGAAACTAGAAAAGGAAGAGGCACCAGAGGGTCTCGATAGGTAAGGCGGAACGACCAGGTGTAGTGAAGGTGCCCGTCTGCCCGTCGCCGCCCGCACCACTTTTGTCTGCAGACTCTATCTACAAACCGATAGAAAACATGCCCTATATTCACTCCCCTTCCCGACTTCATAAAACCCAAGTTTACATGTATTTAATGAATATAGCGTGGGATTAGATCATTAAGAAATTTAAATTCCCGATGCATTCACTGGTAATCATTACATATTTCCGGTGAAAAGTTTGCTTTGTGAATAGAAAGAGCAGGATGAAAGAGTTAATTTTAGATACTTCTTACAGGATTTCATTTGGAGTATAATAACATTGGATTGGATGAATTTAATCTTCTTTACCACCTTTGCGTGATTTAAATGTTATTCTTATTTAAGAAAAAGCATCATATTTCAATCAAGTAAATGCTTTTAAGAAATTTATCGGGCAAATTGACAAAGACAGATAATTATAAATTTCTACACATTAAAAAATTGTCTCAGTAATAAGTTTTTCGAAAAAGAAAATTACGCCCAAATAATATAAGAAAATTTTTACAGCACTTCCTTCTTTATAAAAAATTATAAATGGATAGTGTTACGGTTAATAAATAAGTAATATTTATAGAATTTTTTTTTTAAATTTCAATGAATAGGACACACAAAAAAATATCATTTAAATAATTTTAAATTATAAAAGTTTACTTCAGTTTTGGGGTGAAAGAAAATGGCGCACTCATTTCATTTATACAACAGACAGTGCTAAAATATCAAAAAATTAAAAGCCTTATTTACTTAAACATTCATTTTTTTTTTTTTTTTTTTTTTTTGATTCTTGAGAAATAAAATATATTTTTTCCAGAATTTAAAATTATCCGACCACAGTTAAAAACAGTTAAATTTACCAATGGTGATATTAATCTTCAATTTTGTTAAATCCAAATATTGTATAAAAATGAACTAAATTTTTATGTAAGAGTTTGAGTGAGAAGCTGTATTGTATGAACAAAACTAAAAAATTTATAGTTTAATTTCCTTTTATTAAAATAAATTAGCGAAATTAAATAAAATATCAGCTCGATCAAAATGAAGTCAATAACAATATATAAAATTTAATTGGGACTATTATGTGCACATTTTTGTAACAATTTCGGGTTTATTTCAATACATTTAAAGACATTTCTTTTAAATGGGAACAAAAAAAAAAAAAAAAAAAAAAAAAAAATCTATAAATATCTATAGTCTCTTTGCTTTTTCTCCTGGGATTTAAATTCAGACTAATAAAACAGAAAAAGAAGTATAGACTTTTGTGAATGATAGATTATTAAAACTTTTTGATTTAAGATCATAAAACTCGACATTAAGATACTAACTTTAAAATTTAAGTGTTCGATAAAAAATTTTTAATGATGAAGTAATAATAATGAATTTGATGTTAGAAAGAGTGGAGTGGTTAAGGGAATCTATATTTTCAGAGGTTTGGTATCAATCGAATCCATTTTAGAGCACAAGACCTCTAGATCGAAATGCATCATTTATTAAAATCAAATCTTGAGATCTTGCGAATTACCTCACTTGAATTACTTGTGTAAATATTTCCAGTAAAATATATTTGTATGTATCGTATCAATGGAATAATTTACTTATTCGTTTGAGAAACATAGATTCCCACCTCCTCCAGATTAAAGTCAAAATTGGATTCTCAGGTGGTGCCATCTATCGGAGGAGTTTTAGAGCTAAGACGTACTTTTATCTTCGTGGTGCTTTGGTTAAATGAAAAACGCACCCTTCTGGACTTAATTTCGCATAGCTGTGTGCTAACAAGTTTATATAAGATTTTTAAATTGTAAATTTTACACACAACACACACACACACACATATATATATATATATATATAATTTACAATTTAAAAATCTTATATCACTAGTTTAGAACAATTTCACTAAGACTGTTAGAACTTAAATCATTAGAAAAGTATGTAATACTTTAGAGCGAGAAAGAGATTAAAAATATACTTTAATTTGCTTTTCCTCACTAATTAAGTTTTCCATTTTGATTATTTAGAGAACAAATGTGGGAATAAAAGAGCTAAGAAATCACATTTTCATATATTTTTACTAGTGCTATTCATTAATTACTGATAAAGCATAAACCCATGCATAACTTAACATAAGAGTACAACTTTCAGAAGGAAACTAGAAATTGTGCACATTAAATGCAATTTCAGCCTCAGGCTAACAAAAATTTTTGATTCTCTCAAAAATGCTCTTCTCAACAGTATGTTAGTAATAAAATATAAAGAAAAATAAAAATTTATCGAATACTTTGAATTACAATTATGTTTTTGTTGGTCTTATTTTTTTCTTTTAAATTTTGTAAATTATAACTGAGGAAGCTATCTTAATGTTTACAGTATGATACTGAGATGGCGCTGCAATCGGTGAAAGCCTACATATATGTCGAATTTATATTTTCTCAAACATTTATACCCGTAGCAATTGTAACGTTGCGATATACTGAGCTTAATTTGTGTGACTGTTTTAAAAGGAGATCATTATAATTGTAATAGTCAAAAGCGAAGGCAGTACTTGATCCATAAATAGGAAAGAGCATATAAAAGAATAATTCTTAAAAAATTGTACTTTCGAAAATATTACAAAAGTTAATCAGGTAAGGATAATGAGAATTGAGAAATAAATAAATTTCCTTTGATAATGAGATATAACAATTCAAATCAATTGCTCTGCTCTGTAATATATATAAAAAATAAATTACTATATCATTATATATATAAACTGATTCCTCTGAATATTCAAATTATGTTATTCTATAAATAGTTCTTTTTATAATTTGGAAAGAAAGACAGCTACTAGATAAGCTTATCAGAAAATTGTACCATTTTCTAATCAATGTTATGTGGGCTGCGATAATTGGTTACCTTCGCCCACTAGACAAAATAAAATTAAAAAAATTTCTATGAAAGGTTACATTTTCCAGAAACTATTACTTACGTCATAAAAATGAGATAAAGTTTTCCTAGTAATGTAATTAATAAGTCAATTTTTTTTGTCAATTAACGAATTATTTTACTAAATATGCTAATTATATACATATACACACACACATATATATAATAACACTTTTAAAAAATAACTAAATACCTTTGACCTTTACTGATTACATTATGATACCAATCAAAGTTTGGTAAATATATAATTTCAATTCATAAAATTTCATCCTGGGAATATATTATTAATAGTTGAATGAATGAAATACTTATCATTGTAAAATTGCATGATTATTCCTATTTTTCTAATCGAATTAGAATAATCACTCTAATTTGTTCTAGTGTAAGTCTGAGTAATATTTTTGATGTAATTTTGTAAAGATGATTCTGATATAAAAGAGGTTTTTATATCTAAATAAACACAATTTTAACAAAAATCTAAAATATTTTACTAAATTTATTTTTTAAATAACATTAAATTTTGATTTTAAAGTAAACATTAAATTAAAAAAAAAGAAATGAAACAGTTGCTTGAAAAAATTAAATATTTTTATTGAATTTTTCAGTTTGTTTTAAAAACGAAGCATGTAATAAAACAAGATTGGATAAAAATTATCTCTAAAAAAATGAAAAACTTAATTGAATTTTAGATTATACAAATTTAAAGATATTCATGAGTCTCGACTGTTATACATTTTCTATTATAAATAAGGGAAAAAAAACTAATTTAAATGGTTGATAAACGATTATTTCACAGAAGACAAAAAAAAAATGTAATGAAGAAATTTACAAAAATGAGACTTCTCTGTAAAAATATATACTCATTATTATAGATACGATGAATTTTATAATAATGAAAGGTTTGATTTGTTATTTTAATTCAAAATAAGTTATCCCTTGTTTTTTATAACAGATCTTAACTAAAATCATCAAATCTAATACCAAAAGAATTAAATCTTATTTTCTAATTAACTAAATGTACCAGTTTCGCTGCTACGCATTTTATATCTAGTTCAATAAAAATTTATAATTTACATTTTACTTATTTAATTTATATTTTATCAGGAGAAAACACATGTACATAGATTTCGGGGGTCTTTCTAGTTATGCAGTAAAAACTAATCTCTTAAATTAATGCAATGGAAACAGAGTAAAACATTTATATGTATTTTTTTTTATAAGGTTATATATTTTATATACGGATTACTGAAAATATTGATGTATATTAAAGTGCGGCGGTACAGTGGTTAAGAATCACTGCTCTAATACCTCGGACAAGCAACAGCTTCTATGCATTGGGCTAGCATTCAAGATTGATTGTCTTCACTAACTCTTTCCATATCGGCCGGGAATATTTATACTTGATAAGGTGGAAAATCTATGAGCTTCACCAAAATTTCTGGAAGAATCTAAGCGATTTCTCTTAATATTGGTTTTAGAGCTATGGTGAGGGAATTTTCGAGAAATATAGTTTTTGCTAAGAATCTCACCAAGTCGCCAAATCATTAGATATGTCGTTTTTAACGTAGAATATATATATATGCCTAAATTCAGCAATTTTTGCTAAAATCATTCCATATCTATACGAGACATTTTAAGACAAATACTAGTAATGTTTATAAACTTGTAACATTGCCCCCTTCTCAAGAACTGAACGTCCCGTGCAGTACAACCTCTTGATAGGTGGTCACAAATATAAAGTATAAAAAAAAAAATTCAATTTAGGGTGATGTAAAACAATTAGATACAAAAAAAAAACTAAAAGTATTAGACAAATACAAAAAAAAAAAAAAAACATTCAATTAAAATTATTTTTATACTGTTTACAAAAAGATCATGGTTTACTAATTTTAATGTATACTACGATAAGGAATTTGTCGCAATGTACTACATTCATCTTTGAAGAAAGTTACTTTTTTTATGAACCACGATATTGTTCAGTGTTTTTTAAAACTGTCCTAGTTGGCTTGCAACTTTACCTTTCCTTTGAATCGGGTTCCACAATTAAACTTTGTCACTTTCCTGAAATTCATGTCCCGTCGCTCTTGCGGCATATCTTGTCTTCCTTCTTACGGTTGACAGGTTGTTTTGGCCTCCAACAAAGTTACGGACACCTTCAATATGTGCCAAGAGATCTCGAAGATATTTGTTCGCGCATGCGCGCACGTCACGTGATATTGTTTAGAATAGAACAGATGTAGTTTAGAAATTGATGAGAACGGTTAAGTTGCTCGAGCGGGAATTAATCCCCATATCCTTTGTTATGTTTGTCTGTGTCTGAAATAAATAATTTTAAAAAGACACTGGTCCGTCGTTGAATAATTATTATATATTCTTTACACATCTCTTTAACATAAATACCGAACATAGTGGTCCGTCGACCCCGCAGTCGTACCAACGAATTATGGATAAACTAAATCGACTAAAAGGATCTATCAAGACCTCGATAACGAAACTCGAAAATTTTGTGAAAGAATTTTCTGAAACGGATTTATCTGGCACAACAGTGAGTGAATTGGAAGTTAAATCTAAAAAAGTTGGAATACTCCAAAACCGCATTGATCACATTCGTGAGGAGTATTACGATTTACCGAATATCAGTGAAATTCCAGATGTCGAAAATGACTTGGAAGATATTGAAACAAGACAAAAAAAAAAAAAAAAAAAACAAAAAAAAAAGAAAAAAAAAAAAATGTAAGAGCTTTAAAAGTATTGAATTACGAACAAAATTCTTTATCGGATGTTTTACTAGTAAACATCGTGCTTCAAAAGCTCGATAAAGAAACAAGAAAACAATTTGAGTATTCGTTAAAATCAACTCAAGTTCCTGAATATGAAACATTAATTTCATTCTTAGAAAAAAGAAGCTCAATTCTTGAGAGCGTAAATCGCAATCCTCTTTCGAAAAATATAAACAAATTCTCACCCCCATCTAATAAAACAAAATCTTTGATGACTAACGCTAACGATAAACCTAAATCGAAATTTTGTTGTGCATTGTGTAATCATGATCATTCTTTGAATAAATGTCCAAAATTTCAAAAAATTAGATGTTAACAAAAGATACGAAATAGTAAAAGAGAATAATCTCTGCACTAACTGTCTTAATAAAAATCATAAACCTAGTTCTTGCTTTTCTAAAATGTCTTGTTTAGTGTGTTCTAAACGCCATCATTCAATGCTTCATCGCGAAAAAAGTGTGGCCAAAAATGGCGACGCTGATAGTTTGACATTCGAAGAAAAGGCAGGTGGTACTTTTTGCTCAAGCGGAAACGAATTCATCGGCGCCTAAGAATGATATAATAAATAAAAATGAGACTGTTTCTTCTTTTCCAGTCTTTGAGTAATTCATCTGAAAAAAACAATTCTGTTTTGCTGAGTACGGTCTATATTTTATTTGAGGATAAATTTAAAAGAAAATTAAATTACGATGCATATTGGACTCTGCCTCGAATATTAATTGTTTAACAAATGAATGTGCTGATATACTCGGAATTAAAAGAAAAATAATTAATGCTCCTGTTTCTGGGTTAAATGGGTTATCTTGCAATATAAAATCAAAAATAAATACAGTTATTTCTATTTACGAAGAAAGTTTTGTAGAAAATGCAGACTTTTTATTGATTCGAAATTTACTGTTTTAACACCAGCTTCTCGTTTGGATTTTTCTTCAATCTCTATGCAGAACTTTATTGAACTTGCTGTCGCAACCTTTTTACAAACCAGGAAAAATACATGGACTGATTGGTGCTGAATTATTTTTAAAATTCTAAAGAACAATACATTTAATGTTGATAATAAACTCCGGATGTGTGATTCTGTGTTTGGTTGGATAGCCACTGGTACTCTAAGCAATACCCAATCTTTTAATAAGGTATTGTGTTGTCTTGTCAAAGACTTCGAAACGATAGATAATACTTTGAAACAATTTTGGGAGCTCGAATCTATTGGAGATAAAACACGAAGACCCTAAAATTTCAGAAGGTGATAAGGCTATGGAGATATTTGAAGAAACAACTACCTTTCAAAATGGCCGTTACCAAGTTGAATTACCATGGAAGAGGGATCGGAAAGATTTAAAATTGAACAATAATTTTATTGTTGCAAAAAAACGTTTGCAGAGTTTACAAAAAGACTTTGTACAAATCCTGAGTTACGCCTTCAATATAATGATACTTTGAAAGACTATCTGAAGCAAGGAATAATAGAACGGGTTGACGAAAACGAAGCTCAAGTCGTAGACAAACCCATATATTATTTACCACATCAAGCAGTCTATAAAGAAGATAGACTTACGACTAAAATCAGAATAGTGTTTGACGCTAGCTCACACGATAATGATGAACTTTCTCTGAATGATTGTCTATGGACTGGCCCTAATTTGAACCCAAATCTCTTTGATCTACTTATTCAATTTCGATTGAATAAAATTGCCATCTCCTCTGATCTAGAGAAAGCCTTTCTGCAGGTTTCCTTATCGGAAAAGGACAGAGATGCAGTGCGTTTCTTGTGGTTTGAAGAAGCAAATGGAAAACGCCATCTCCAAATTTACAGATTCAACCGCGTTCTTTTCGGAGTAAATGCCAGCCCATTTCTGTTGTCAGCTACCATCAAGAAACATTTAAAAGGATTTAAAGATAAATATCCAGTCACTGTGGGACTATTAGATACAAGTATCTACGTTGACGACTTTTTATCTGGTGGAGACAGTCTAAATGATGTTCTTGCAATTTCTCGTGAAGCCAAAGCCATAATGTCTGAAGCCAATATGAACTTGAGGAAATGGGTCTCTAATGATTGTGAATTGATGGAACAATGGAAGAAAGAAGAATTTGATGTGCAATCTCCTCAGAAATCTATTAGTCTGGCATCAAATTCCACAAAGGTACTTGGCTTAGCTTGGGACACAACAGAAGATTATTTAATCTTTGACATCCAAGGTTTGATGAAAATTTTATCTGACCGAAAGGACACCAAACGTTTCATTTTACAAGCCATTGGAAAAATCTTTGACCCGTTGGGATTATTGACTCCATTTACAGTTAGAATTAAGTGCTTGTTACAAGAATTGTGGCTTCGGAAAATCCAGTGGGATGAACCATTACCTCCTGATGTCCAAAAAGAGTGGCTTCAATGGTGCAATGAGCTGCCAAACTTGGCACAATTAAAGATTCAAGATTAACTATACCCTGTATTACAGATTCAACTGTGATAGAAATACACACTTTCTGTGATGCTAGCAAAAGGCATATGGTGCTGTTGTCTATTTACGAGTAATAAATGGAAATGAAATTCAAGTGAATCTAATAGCATCAAAGAGTCGAGTTGCTCCTCTAAAGAAAATTTCTCTGCCTAGACTTGAACTTCTTGGAGCCTTGTTGGCGTCTCGATTAACGAATGCCGTCAAAAAAGTAATAGACTATAAAGTTTCATCCAAAATTTATTACTGGACTGATTCAAAAATAACATTGCATTGGATCAAGGGTTCCACTAATCGCTGGAAACAGTTTGTTGCAAATCGAGTAAAGGAGATAAAATCTTTGACTGAAATCAATTCTTGGTTCTACTGTCCAGGAAAGGAAAATATTTCCGCTGATGTTATATCAAGAGGAGCCAATGCTGATGTTCTCGTTGACTGTTCGTTCTGGTGGAATGGACCAACCTTTCTGTCAGTTGCCAGTCTACCCTTTATAGGAGAAAATCCTGTAGTTCCAGAAGAAGAATATATTTGTGAAATGAAAAAAGACTATGTGCAACAGACAGAACTAACTAGTGACTCAAAAATAACTCTATCTATTTCGAACTCTTCCAGCTTATTAGAAACAGTATTACAAATTAGTAATAAGTATTTAAAAATTGTTCGTGTTTTAAGTTATCTTTTCAGGTTTTTCAACAACTGCAAGTACCCTGAGAATAAAGTAGTAGGACCTCTAACCTCTGACGAATTAAGGCATGCAGAGATGTTCTTAATCAAGGAAACTCAAAGAGCTGAACTTAAATATGACTTTAAATGTCTACTTAAAAATGCAACTGTTTCTACATCAAGTAAGATTAAAAATTTATCCCCTTTTCTAGATCGAGAAGGTATAATTCGAGTTGGAGGTAGGTTAACTAATTCTTCATTAAGTTATTGTAATAAACATCCAATCTTATTGCCCTCTAACTGTAAATTAACAAAATTGATCATTCAATACTATCATGAAAAATATTTGCATTCTGGACCTCAAACTTTGTTGTTTCAACTGAGGCAAAAATATTGGCCTTTAAATGGTCGTAATTTGTGTAGAAAATTAACACATGATTGTCTAACATGTTTTAAAGCAAATCCTCAAATATGTAATCAAAAAATGGGTGACCTTCCAAAGGAAAGAATTAATCCTGATTTTACATTTAACTCTGTAGGTATAGATCTATGTGGCCCCTTTTTTATTAAAAACAAAAACCAAAGAAAAGGTTCCTTAACTAGAATTTATGTCTGTATATTTGTTTGTCTAGTAACTAAAGCAACCCATTTGGAAATTGTATCAGACCTTACTTCAGAATCAATGATTGCAACCCTTAAACGCTTTATAGCAAGGCGAGGAAAATTTTCAAAAATCTTTTCAGATAATGCGACCAACTTCATTGGCGCAAATAAAGAACTAAGAGGACTTTATAACAAAATGCTTAAACAAGAAACTTTAGCTAAATTTTTATCGGAAGAGAGCATTGAATGGAAATTTATTCCTCCCAGAGCTCCAAATTTTGGCGGCTTGTGGGAAGCGGGAGTGAAGTCTATCAAATATTATCTGAAACGTGTTGTGAGCAACTCTAATTTTACGTATGAGGAATTTTTGACTGTCTTAGTTCAGGTTGAAGCAATGCTCAACTCACGTCCCTTGACCCCCCTCTCTTCAGATATAGAGGATTTAAATATCTTAACTCCTGGACATTTTATAATAGGAAGATCTCTAACTTCAATTGTAGAGCCGACCTTGGTAAATATCTGTGAAAACAGATTGAACTTATGGCAAAGAACTACAAGAGCAGTACAGTTAATTTGGAAAAATTGGCATAAATCTTATTTAAGCACCTTACAACAACGTACTAAGTGGATGTTTTCAAAACAAAACGTAAAAATTGGGGATATGGTAATCTTAAGAGAGGAAAATATACCTACTTCTAAATGGATTTTAGGTCGCATTATTAAAACATATCCCGGTAAAGATAACAATATTCGTGTCGTGGACGTCAGAACAAAATCTGGCATATTTAAAAGACCTATATCCAAATTATGTGTATTGCCTTTAGAAAAATGAAAAAAAACAAACAATTTTTTTTATGTTTTATTCAAAAAGATAAATTTTGTAAATTTATCACAATCCTTCTCTCTTGTATTGCTGATTGCTTACTTCATGTACTGTGCATTTCAAATAATTGTGTAATGTTATTAACTTGTTTACAATATGCAAAATTATTGCAATTTATGTTTGTAAAATTTATATTTACCTGTCATTTACTTGTATGATAATATATTGAATGTTTCACATTGCAATGGCGGGCGGCATGTTCGCGCATGCGCGCACGTCACGTGATATTGTTTAGAATCGAACAGATGTAGTTTAGAAATTGATGAGAACGGTTAAGTTGCTCGAGCGGGAATTAATCCCCATATCCTTTGTTATGTTTGTCTGTGTCTGAAATAAATAATTTTAAAAAGACACTGGTCCGTCGTTGAATAATTATTATATATTCTTTACACATCTCTTTAACATAAATACCGAACAATATTCCTCTGTCAATGAAGATGTAACCTATGGACGAATCATCTGAAGGTTCCAACAAAGACTGTGTTCGTTACCAAAGAACACCTACGATAGCGTATATCCGGTAGTCTTGTAGACAGCATTGCGATATGCTAGCAGGAACTGTGGTATCTTTATGTTCCAATCTTACAGATATCAGGAAACCATAAGTGAGAAGTTATTCAAAATGATTCAGTTAAACCTTTCTAGCATGTGGTCTACGTCATTGTTTACTTCGAGTATTTGACATAACACAGCATAGGTAAAATTCGTCTCTTGATCTGAATGAATTTATAAGAGTGTGCCGAACTTGGAAACCCATTGTTGCATTCGAACCACATCTACTGCAGTAGCCTTTGTGATGGAGTATATCCGGTAGTCTCATGGACAGAAAGAACTGCGATATACAAGCAGAAACAGTGGTAGCTTCAAATCCCAATCTTGCTGATTTCTATAAACCATAAGTGAGAGATTATTCAAGATGGTTCCATTAAACCTCTCTACCATGGCGTCCGATTGCGTGTGTAATGGCGTGGCCTGCGTCTTGTCTATTCCGAGAATTTGACACATTCCTTTAAACACAGCAGAGGTGAAATTTGTCCCTTGGAATTCGTATAGGTGCGCCCAATCTGGAAACCCGTTGCTGCACTAAAACCTCGGCTACTGTAGTCGCTTCTTAATCGGGGATTGAAACCGCTTCAGGATCCTAAGTAAAGTAAATTATGACAACTAGGATGTATTTGTTGCCATTTGAAGACCGTAATAGGGAACTCAAATGTCCAGTGGTATTCGCTCGAAAGTTGTACCAATGCAATCTTCTTCAGATAAGTTTCTTTGGTCCCTTATGAGCCACACAGTCATTACAAGATTGGCATCATGTCTCAACAACTTGTCTCACTTTGCTCCGATAGAAGCGTTCTCAAACTTTCTGTAGTCTTCATTACTCCGAAGTAACTGGTAGTAGAGCTACTATTTAGTTTTTCCAAAACATCCGAAATTCTTAATTTTGGAAATACAAGCTGCCATTTGAAATTACGTCCATCATCGGACTCTCTTTTCTTATATAACATGCCATTTATAATATGGAGTGAGCCCCATTGAGCACAATACTGTTTATGTACTAGAAGGAATTTAAGTGGAGATGCCTTGCTAACTTGGCCTCATGCTGGAAAAGTTCTTTAATTCCAAAATTGGGTTCAAATTTGGATTTTCTTTCTTGGGCTTCTCTAAGCCCTTTATCACTCCATGAACCTGGCTTCGATGGCAGTGAAACAGTAATTTCACGTACCGAAGGATTTATTAGTTAATTTTTCTTCTCTACTTTAGAACAATATCGGCAGCTTTTATTACAAGGATAACGCATCGGCATTTCCATGAAAAAATCCTGGGCGAAAACGTAAGGTCTCCTGATGTGGTGGAGATTATTTCCACCATCTCTAGATTTTGGGCAGTTTTTATGGATGTGTTTGGCTGCACTGCAAGTTCAACACTGAATTTCCGTATTATGTTATCTTTACGCACCACTAAACTAGGAATTTTTCATCGCGAATCTTAAATAATTTTTACAAAATCAGATATGGAATCAGTAGCAGAGACTGCTTTGATTGAGTGGCGGTCCTTAGGTGCATCCTCTCTCTTAAGTGTATAGACTAAAGCAGATCTGATATCTTTAACATTGGTGCTTTTGTGTCTCCGAATCCCGCACACTACCGATGAAATGCTGGAAAGTTATATCTTGACATGTCTCTACTGGGCAGTTTGAAAATGATAGATGGGAAAGTAGCTGAATATCGGAAGACTTTCATCACCTTTTCGAGTGGGACTTTAACTGTAGTCGATTATATTCTTTAGTGCACTTCTCCCAAAATCGCAGCTTAAATGCCTCAAAAGCGTTTTCTCTAAAAGCTGTCAGAGGAAATGTTTTGGCATGGGGATACTATCAATAGTTTCCGTTACCACTGTCAACTGTTTTGCATCCTTGACAGGATATTTTCCCATCGTAATTGAGAGTTTAATTGTGGCTAGGGAAGGCATAAATGCAGCAATTGCTTTCTTAGGTTTTCTATCGCCTTATTCACAATTTCTAATGTTTCTTCAATATTTTCCCGACACATCATGAAAAAACTTTCTTCTATCTACAAATTTTCATTTAAGTTACCCTATCTTCTATTGCATTCTTCTTTAACACTTATATTCCCTTCCTAATCACATCCTATCTGAATTTTATCTTTTTTATTATCTCGGTTTTAATCTCTTCTTGTCCAGTTTTCACCCCTGCCAACTTTTCATTTTATCCATTTTATAGTGATATGCTGCATGAAATCTTCAGCTCCATTTGAGAGTCGATGAAACAATATCTTAAAAATCACAGAACTTTTATTCATAGCAATTTCAACTACATACTGGAAATTCCAGCAGAAGAAGTCACAATTTCACAGCTTCAATTCAGTTGATACAATAGAAAACAGCTTCCAAACACAGAAGTCTTTAATACCCAAGAGAGAAAACAGCTTCTATGTACTAGATTAACATTCAAGGCTGATCCATCTTCACTTATTCTACTGTGTCAGCCAACAGTATTTACACTTGACTTAGCTGGAAAATCTAAGAATTTCAGCAAGGTTTCTGGAAGATTTTAAGCTATCTCGCTTAATATTAGCCCTTTTGTAATGGATTTTTCAAGAAATATTTTTCGTCAAGTTGATAAATTATTAGAAATGAGAATTCATACAACTTTTGCAGCAAAATCAAACGACACAATTTTTTTTCAAATGCGACGATAGATTCAGTTTCTAGATTGAAGTCTTAATTTAGAAAATAATATCGAGATATAGATAATATATCCCACTTTGAAAGCCTAGAGATTAAAAAATTCAACTTTATTTACTTCAGAAATCACTCAAAATTCCAGTTGTATGAATCCTATTTCATCACCAAGAGAGCTTAATATGCTCAAAAGATGATGAATAAAATTTGTGAAATTACAAAAAAACTATCTTTTATATTTTATCATTCTTTTATAAACTGGTGCTTATTCAACTGGAACCAATAGATTAAATTCTAAATCTCTACAAAGGCCAATATTAAAGTGCGAACAGAAGGAACTCAGCCCACTGGAGGTAGAAATTATTAACTACAAAGCAAAAGGATATGAATGGTAAACACATTACTATAGTCAAAAAGTACATAAGTACTAAAGTCAAAAATTGATCTAGTTTTGATAATAATAGAACTAAATTAAAAACAAAAAGGAAAATAAGTAATTTTGTCATTGGAATGTCAATACTTTATGAAATAAATTACATACATGAATTAAAATATTAAGTTGCATTGCACAAAATTCAATTTTTAAAATCAAAACAGGCAGAATAATAACATAATTAATGAATACTCAGTGAAACAAATTATAAAACAAAATGAATTTATTAGTTAATTTTAATGACATTTCCATTGATGACATTTCTTTCTACAACAGACTTTAACCATACAACTGCATCAGTGATTTGTTTTGGATTAGAAAATATCTTTTGCAAGGCAACTAATTTCTTTATATCTACTGAGGTAACTGCAGTAATGTTCCTTGACCAGATGGCAAATAGATAACATTCCTCGATTTTGACATTTGGTAAGCAATGTCTTCAGCAGCTTCTAAACGTCTCAGCTCTACTAAAGCTTCCCCTGATTCACCAAAGGCCTTAGCTAGTAGAGCTGCAGCTTGTGTATCACCCTCTGCAGTTATTACAGTAGCTTTTTTATGTTGCTCAGCCTACAGAAAGATAAAACAAATAAAAAAAAAGAAATTATAACAAATTAAGGCTTTAAATTAAAATCAGATTGCTCAGCTGTTTAACAAGCCCTGTGTGGTGACCGGGGGTAAGAATAGTCCCAACATAGCCTATATGTGTCGTAAAATGAGACAAAATTAGGTGACCAGTGCCTGGGGGGAATAGCCGAGTACACTGCCTCTGGGGATTATATTAGGGGACTGGTCCTTCAAGTTGTGAGGTTAACCCCTTCACCCCGGAAAATAACTTTGGTTTTGAAGTCTGAACAGGAAATTGACCGGTGCCTAATTCTAAACGAACTCGAAAAAAGGTATAAGAACTTGATTTTTGGTTCCTGGAATGTGTGTTATCTCTATCATGCTAGAGCCCTGCAGGAGCTTATACAGCAACTCGATAGTTACAAGGTGGATGTTGCTGAGGTCCAGGAGATGAGGTGGATTGGACAGGGTTCACTAGGCAAGAGAACTCATCTATTGTTTTACAGCTGCCACAACAAAAATCACATAGAGGGAACTGGTTTCTTAGTTAATAAAAGATTGAAACATCTAATTATGGATTTTAGGGCTATTACGCCAAGATTATGCAAGTTACGTTTTAGGGGGAGGATTGTGAATTATAGTATTATTAATGCACATGCCGGCACAGAGGACAAAGGGAATGAAGAGAAGGAAATGTTTTATGAAAAGTTATCTGAGTGTTTAAGGAGCTGCCCACATAATGATATAAAATTTGTTTTGGGATATTTGAATGCTAAAATGGTAAAGAGAAAGAATTCCGGCCCATTATTGGTGGCCATAGTCCTCATGAAGAATCAAATGATAATGGTATACGCATCATTGAATTTGCTATTGCACATGACCTAGTGGTTAGTAGTACCGATTTTGAACGTAAAAACATTCATAAATATATTTGGAAATCACCGGATGGTGTAACACTTAACCAGATTGATCATGTTCTTGTTGATGTTAGGCATTTTACAAGCTTGATTAATGTTAGAACTTTTAGAGGAACTAATATTGACAGTGATCACTATTTAGTGTTAGCTAGGCTAAGAGGTAAAGTCTCCAATGCCAATAAAGAATGAAGTAAAAAGATTAAAAGGTTTGATTGTAACAAACTTGAGGATATAGTGATCAATAACTATAGAGAGACTTTAGAAAGGAGAATTTCGGAAGTGAAATCTCCAATGTGGACGCTCTTGAAGAACTATGATGCCAATTTAAGAGAGCTATTTCTGATACAGCAGCTAAAATTTTGGGCCACAAGACTAATGGAGAAAAGTAAGGATTGGTTTGATGAAGAATGTAAAGATGCAAATGAGCAAAAACTTATTGCATATAAAAGATATTTGCAGCATGGTACTAGGGGTATGTTGCAGGAATACCATAAGGCACGAAGATATGAAAAGGTTTTCAGGGCTAAGAAAAGGACGTTTGAGGAAGATAGATTCAAGGATGTGGAACACCTCAAAAAGACAATGAATGAATGCTGTGCATTCTTTCAAGAGGTCAGTTAATATCAAAGAGATTTTAAACCTAAAATCAACTATTGTAGAAATAAGGCTGTTATCCTTAGTGAAGGATCTCAAATTTTGGAGAGATGGGTTGAGCATTATGCAGGGGCCTACTAAAGATTAATGATTATACTGTTGATCCTGCAATTACACAGGAGGAAATCATAGATGGATATTTGAAGCTGGATCTTTCAACTATGTAGGAAGCAATGCATGCTATAAAATAGCTCTAAAACAATATAGCACCTGGAATAGATCTTATACAGGCCAAACATATATATATATAAAAGGAGGGCCAAAGGTGTTAGAGCTCTTACATGGAATAATCCACTATGTTTGGACATTCGAGAAGATGCCAGAGGATTGGGTTACAAGGTTGATTTGTCCAATTTTCAAATAGGGCCATCTTTCAGCATGTAAAAACTATAGAGGAATAAGTTTATTGTGCATTTGCTACAAAGTTTTTTCCAAAATATTGTACAAGAGATGTAGATAATATTGTGGGCGACTGTCCCATATGTAGATAATATTGTGGGCGACAATCAGTGTGGATTCTGTATTGGCAAATCCAGGGGACTATATATTTGGTCTTAGACAAATTATGGAGAAGTATCATGAATTTGATATTAATTTACATATTTTGTTCATTGACTACAAGGCGGCTTACGATTCTATAAACTCAAATGAACTATTTAAGGCTATGCTTCTTTTGGTATTCCGTTAAAGTTAATTAATTTGCTAAAAATGACCCTCAACTCGACTTCCTGTAGGGTTCTGATCCAGAGACAACTCTCTAGGGACTTTCTTGTTGATAAGGGAGTAAGACAGAGGGATATTCTTTCTTGCCTTTTGTTTAAAATTAAAACTAAATATTTCACAGTAACTAGAACCCAATTTACCCAAACTCATTTACTCATTGGTGATAATAAATTTGAAACAGTTGATGAATTTATCTATCTTAGCTCAATGGTTAATAAAAATAATGACATTCTCCCAGATGTAAGAAGACGTTTAACTGCAGCTAACAAAGCCTTTTTTGGCCTAAGACATTTATTAAAAACTAAGTTTAAATCTATGGAACGCTTATACATTCCATTTTGACCAATGCCTCAGAAACTTGGACTTAATAGACTGTAAGACAGGAGAGACTATTGGGCCTATTTGAATGCAGGATTTTAAGAAATATCTTTGGTGGTACAAAGGAAAACGGGGTCTGGTGCAGAAGATACAATACAGAAATCTATCGAATGTACAAGGAGTCAGAAGCTGTACATCACATTAAAGTAAGCCATCTTAATTGGGTTGGACATGTTATTAGAATGAAAGAAAATAAAACACTTAGGGAAATTTTTTTGCAAAACCCATTAGTGTAAGAAGAGGAAGACCAAAGCTGAGATGGGTAGATGCAGTCAAAGAAGACTGTAGGATCCTTGGGACAAAAAATTGGAGGAGTTTGACTGCCAGTAGAGGTGGCTGGAAGAAACTTGTTCAGAAGTCCTTGGCCCATCCTGGGCTGGCACGCCATGAATAATGAGCTATTTAACAAATTATCTTAAAAAATGCCTGCCTCTCTAAATTTGATCAATTAGTATTAGCTAAGTAGTCAGTCAAAAATATATCTCCGAACTAGAACAATTGAATTAGGGATAAAAATGCATGAGCAAATTTAAGTAAAACCAAATATGATATTTCAAAGTTTAAAATAAATGGGCAAAAAATTCGTTTATGAAACACATTTTTCTCTCTCCTTGATAAATATATAAAAATTGGTGAATAAGAATGATTTAAAACTGCAATTGCAAAATCAATTATTATACATGAATGAATGAAATGTACACCCACACATCTTTCTCTAAGAAATGGATCTGATTTAAATTTTAGAGAATTATATTTTTATGAATGAAATTTTCAATGCATTAATTTATTTTGAAATAAGCAATGGATATCCAGAACAGTAGAGCTAATGCCAGTATTCATTGACAATCATTAATTAAAGAAATAGGAATGATTTTTCTATTGGAATCATATAAAGACAATTTCTTAAGGATCATTTTCAGAGAATTTGAAGGCCAAACATGCATGCATGCATTTCAGTGCAACAAAACATATAAAATCATTAATAGAATCAAAATCATTAATTGAACTCAAATATCAAGAAAAATACAGTAAATTTAAAATTAATAGAACTGTCTTGAATAATTTAATTGCTTATCTAAACTAATTTAAAACTTTATAAATATTTTAATAAAAGCATATCAAAAATTGTTCATGTTGTGTAAAGTGTTATTAAAAATGACACTATCCAATAACATACCTTTTCTACTAAGAATCTAGCTCGCTCTGCTTCTTGTTGAGCTACTTGTTTCATTTCAACAGCAAGTGTGAATTCTTTACTAAATGATAAATGCGTCTAAAAATATAAAAATAAATATATAATCCACACTAATCAGAAACAATAAACAAAGTACAAAAAATGCATACTTACAATCGAAATGTCATCTAGAATGAGACCGAACTGGGAACCTCTATCTGTTAGTTCTTCTGAAACCTTTTGAGACACCAACTCTCGCTGGGTAATCATTTCACTTGCATCAAACTGGGCCTAAATATTGACAAGTAAATTAAAAAGAAATCTTGAAATTTGTCATATTATTTTTAAAGAAAAAAGTAAAAGCATTATTGTGATGAGATTTTAAAATTTAGAATAGCATACAAAGACACTGAGGGCATAGTTTGGTACGTTGTACTCAAGGTGACTTTCTACAGCATGTTGATGAGGACAATACAGACGGTATTAACACATTTGTAGAACGATTTTGGGTCCGTTTAATTAATGTTTAAAACCTAAAGATTATTTTTTTAAATGTTTGATCTGCTAAGTTTTTTTCTGGACTAAACGCCTGCATCATGATTTTCATGATAGAAGAGCTTTTTGTAAAATTTCCAGGGGTATTGCTTTCCATTCCTCTTCCACTACTTTCCAGAGTCCATCTATCGTGGTGGGTTTGCATTTAGAAAGAGATCTTTTTAACATACCTAAGGTATAACAGTCCATAGCTGAAATGTCAGGGGACTTTGCAGGAATATATTGAAAAAGTATATACGCAATACCTGTATTAGTCTTCATTTTTTTTCAAAGAATGCAGTGGTAGTTTTCAAAGTGTGACTTGCAACTGTATCTTGACGAAGTTTCACTCTTTGAAAGTCATTGGGTTAAAGAAGTGGAATTTTTTATGTAAATATTGGTTGTAAAACCTTCACATGATAGTATGAGGAGTCAATTTTAACATTTTTCCCCACTCGTCTTATTTTTAATTTCCCATTGAAGGAGAAACCTGGGACAATCACAAACTCCTTACTGAAACTTTCTTTACATTGACAGAACCAAGATTGTAAATTTTTCTCCTCCTCCCTTTCTATAGTAAATAGAACTTTATTTGTTACAGTCATTTAGGTAAACCCATGCTTCATCAGGGGTTACAATGTGTTTCCATTTATTTCTCACTAAATGGTTTGCGTTGAGCCACATGTCTCGGCAAAAGCAAGTGTGTATATATGTTTTTCTTAAAGCTTTTTTAAGTTGTAAGCCCCCCGGTTTATTATTTTATTTATTGTTGCTACAGATATATCTAAAAACTTTGCAATTGATTTTTGTGTTGGCGAATTTTCTCTTGTTACCAGCGATTTCACTTTAGAAACATTTGAAACAGTACGTACCTTTTTTGGATATTCGTTTCAAGTCTTCTTTCCATGTAGAAATAATGATTGATGGTTTTTACCTGTACGATTAATAAAGTTGCTTATTTTGCACTTAGAAATTTTAATACCATGCATTTCACAACTCTTTTGAATTCTGGTGTAAGAATATTTCTTTTCGTAAAGCTCAAAAACATATCCTTCAATCCAACAGCTTGTTTACATACGACATTTTGAAAGAAGAATAAATTTAAAATTAGCAGATATTATTTCTCATTTCAAATAACAAGCAGTTGCCAAAATTTTTTATTCTAACATTTACTTTAAAAAAAAATTTTCTTTTTGAAATTGTTCTAAAAATGTGTTAATACCCTCTGTACAAACAATTTAAAGTGAGAAAAATCACTACAAACATTTATGTCTAGGAAAACTTAATCCACAAATAATTTCACTGGAAGAAAGACAGCTAACCCTTCAGTTGCAGACAAATTCACACGGAAAGGATAAAATACACATAACATAAATAATTTTTAAGCTATGTGTTTTTCATATAATTACATAGTTTATATTTTACTTAATAGCTTCAAGTCAATGATTCTTATAATAATATGACAAGAAATGAGTTTTGTAAAGTACTCAAAAAATTTCAAATATATAATTTGAACCTTAATAAAATGTTCATAAATATTTTATAAGATATAAGAATACTTAAATGTGATAAAAATAAATTATTTTTAAATCTAATATAAGAATAAAATAATATTTTTTATACTAGCATTAAATAGTACACTTACAACTACAGCTTTCAAAACTTCATTAGTAATGGAAGGTAAAACTCTTTCATCATAATCACTACCCAAAGTCATGTAAATCTTTGGTAGCTCTGTTGCCACTGGACGAAACAAAATCCTAAGGGTAATATTGACATTTTGCAAATCTGGAAGGAGAACAATACTAAATTTTGTAGAAATAGTTTGGTTTGACAATTTTTAATAATTAAATAAACTAAAATTTAATTAAGAATCTTAATTAACAATTATTATAAATCTTCATCACCTTTATTCATTTGTCAATTAAATTATGGAAATAAAAGTTCAATTGTATCATATATATGTAGAAATATTATAGAAGTAAATGATTTTTATAAAAATTTTATTCATACCATTCTTGTATGTAATTGCACAAGGATAAACTTTAAGGTAAATTGGCATTTTAATAACAAAGCTTAATATTAGGCCTACCAGAAAGTTCTGTCTATTTTTAAAATAAAACAAAATATTTTCATAATGTCAATAAACTTTATTAAATAATATAATTGTCATAATTATTAGTGACTTCTTGTAAGCATGAGGGGAATTTGTATGCTCCATTTCTGAAATATGTTAAATTTTTTGCCCCCAAAAAACTTTTTTAAGGACAAAAGCAAGTGATAATTGAAGTGTGATAAGTTTGGGGAATATGGTGTATAGAATAGAATTTCAGAGGCTAATTCTTAAATTTTTTGATGAACTCTTTTATGGGAGTGGTCTTTTTAAATTATCCAGTTGCTGAAAATACTTTTCCGAATTGAGCTTTTTATTCAATTTTTTATGCTCATAATGTACTTGTATCAAATACCCCACCATTTATACAACATTTTTTTTTACTCACAGTCAAATTTGTTTCAGAGTATGAAGAGCTAGGTTTTCTGCACAATATAGCATTTTCTTCTTGATGTTTTTTTTTTAGGTAAACCTCTTTTCTTTCCAAGTTATCATCCAGTTCAAGGATTTGATTTTGTTCCAAGCAAGCAAAGATAGGCATATGATGACTCAAAAATTTTCCAACTTAATCTACATGGCACACATTTTGAATATTTCCACACCAATCCTATCTTTCAAATATTATTGAGTTGAATTAAGTTTTCTACCATCTCTGATGTTCTTAGAAAAATATCTTTTCCAACATGGTTTTAACAACATCGTCATTGTTCAATGGACAGAACTTCCTGGTAGACCTAATATTAAATCGAGTAAAATTTTTCCATTAAAGGTATAATTATAAATATATTTTTGACATTCTTTTTACACCAAAATTATATGAAAATATGAATTTAATCTACTTTAATAAATCACTAGTTTCTGATTAGCAGCCTTCCCAAAATAACAATAAAAACTTTACAACTACAAAGCAATGTACAAAATTAAAAATGAAGAATACTTAGAGAACTGTAAGAATCATAATTTATATTACAAGTCAAAGAGGTTGCATTTATATTATGATTTTCTTTTTACTAAGATGAGCAAAACATCAAAATAAGACAAAAAGTGAACGAAATGAAAATTCATGATTTTGAAGCTACAGTCAGTTTAAGTATAATGATCACAAATGACTACTTAGCAATCAATAAAAATTGTTCCAATATAAAGTGTACTTATATATTACTCATCCAACAAGAGAACTAAATGAACATGTAAATTATATTTACCTTTACTACCAGTGATAACAGGAATATTCCTTGGTCTGGAACGAACATCAAAAATAATAGGTCTCTGGACCCATGGAATGAGGAAATGAGTACCTTCTCCAATTACGTTGGGTTTCACACCAGCAAATCTATCAAAGATGACAGCTCGATGACCACCATCCACTACAAATAAGGCAATGAGTTACATCAGAGGATAAAATAGTTATGATTTACAAAGAATCAAAAACTCATAGATGAAAATTTTTAAAACCATTTATTTAAAAGGAGAGTTTAATAAGGAGGAAGATAATTACTTAAAACAATTTTTTCATGAATTTTGCAAATAGAGTAATACTTTTTGTTCAAACATGAACTTATAAATAACATTATAAAAAAAAATTAAGTATAAAAAATAAAGTTTTGGTATTTGGCAGGTGTTTATTAGAAAATAGATTGACACCCAAATTTTAGTATGATTTCAAGACCGGTATCAGTGTTCTTAAAATGCTTAAAAAAGTATGTGCTAGATAGTCAAGAAAACATATTCTACATCATCATGTTTACAATGAAGGAGATTAATTTATAATAAAACTGTAAAATAAAAAAAAAACATGATGCATATTTTTCAGTGTGAGTTTTTTTTGCAACAAATGATTAAATTAAAAAATATATATACATTAAATATGCTTGATTAATCTGACATTTCAAAATTTTATAAAAAAGCTATTTAACATCAGTTGAATACTATTAATTTTATAAGTAGCATTTTAATTTGATAATTTCTTTGTTTATTTGGCATAAAATATCTTTAGAAAAATGTACCTTCAGCCTTACATCACACTAACTATATATAGAAACTCAATAAAAGGAAAACTATATTCTTAGATTTTCTAAAAATTATGTTAAATGCTAATTATTACTTTTGAGATCTTAACAAACATAAGACTTGTTTCCTTAAGATATAAAAGTATCTAAAAGATATTTGTAAAGTAAGTTACTGCTTACCTGTATACAGAGCAGAATTTACAACACCTCCAGCTATAGCAAGACCTAGACCTAGCCGGCCTATATTGTTAAAAAGTTGAGCAGCCATTACCTAAAATAGAAGTAAAATATTAGAAATGCAAAGTGCAATATGTACATACATTTTTTAAATAACAAATGAAATACACAATTTACAAAAAGAACAATTATAAAAGGAGTATAAATCTTTAAGATATTCATGAACATATTTGTGTGTATGCAAACATACACTAGCTGCAGTTATCTGAGAGTTTAAGATATACAACCTCAGAAAGGGAAAGAAATCTCTATGTGAGGTAAAGACAAGGGCATACTTTTTATAATAGAGGAGTTTCTTTATTAGATTTAAACTACTTAAAAAATTCAAATATAAGAAGTTTATTATTTCAAACAGATATATGATTAAACGCAATTTCTGGAGGTTTCTGTAAGATAATTGTAATAAAATTTTTGTTGCACCTTCAATAGAAATGGAGAACCAATACAATAAACTGCATATAAACATTATATAAACAAACATATAAACTTTAACATATAAACATTCAATATCAGTAACAGTTGTTTTTACAGGTA
The DNA here is from genome assembly GCA_030067965.1 of Latrodectus elegans. NCBI lineage: Eukaryota > Metazoa > Arthropoda > Arachnida > Araneae > Theridiidae > Latrodectus > Latrodectus elegans. The sequence goes on from CM057811.1 coordinate 17,215,416, forward strand.
TTAAAAACAAATAATTATTAAATGAAAAGTCAATACAGTAAAAATTAGGAATCATTAACAAAACCTTATAAAGCAAACACTAAATAAACGCAGTACAATTAAGTATCAGTATGCAATAATATTTTTCACATTCTTAGTATCTCTGAATAAATAATGTGAATTAACCTACCATTTGATATATAAATAGGAAGATTATGCCTTATTTCTACATCCAAACAGACACACAGTTTACAATGGAAAATACATATATTGTAAGTAGATACTTATATGCATTATCAGTTTTGAAAACTAATAGTCACAGTAAAACTCAACTGAACAAGAAATTGAACAGATAAATCTCATGCTACTATCAGCATTCTAGGAATAAGTAAAGGTTTACCTACTGTTAATTCAATTATTATAGCCAGTAAATAATCAAAAATGTACTATTAACCAGACAATCCTGTGTCTAACTAAATTGAGATTGTTTTTTACAGAAATGAAAACCAAATAAAATAAGATATATACCTTTGAATGTTAACATTTAATACTAATAATTAAAAGTTATCAGACACTATGCAAATAATTATTAATTTAAAAAGTGAACATGGTAAAATTAATTAATGTAATAAAGAAATAGCTTGATCTAAGTATATATAACATGCTGGATATGGAGTGATTGACAACATTTGAGAGGGTGATAATGTTTGCCCAGCTCTCTGTCATTCGACAATTCTTCTTTCGATTCCAATGTGCATGATTCACTCCCACTTTTAATAATCCTTGAAGCTTATTCTATTTTATTTTTAAATGGTTCAGTGTAAAATTTTGATTTTCATATATTTAAAAGTTTATTAGATGTTGTTTGAATATCATAATTTTGTAAAGTTATTTAGTTCAGGGTTTGTACACATTTGCAAGAATCAAAAATATTTCTAAGAGGTATAGACATTGATGTTAAATAACTTTTTGCTTTATTTTATAAATTGTTCTTAACCAAATAAGCATATAATAATGTACATGACATTCAATTATGTTTGTAAATCACAGAAATAAGTTATTGCAAAATTAATGAGGATATATTTTTTTATTTAAGTTAGAATTACATTTAAATGCCTTAAATGAATTAACAACTATAATAGAGTTTTTATTTAAATAATTGGAAATATTTAAGTTTTGAAATGTTATTAGATTTTTATCAATTTATTAAGTATTTCACAAGATATACATAATAATCTCTTTTTAAACATACTTATCTAAAACAAATACAACTAATAGATAAAAAAATTTTCCCCAATTATTATTTAATAAAGCAATTCTAAATTTCCTTTTGTTTTGCTTTGAAATTCTTTTAAAACTATAAAATTTCACATCTATATTCTCGAATTTTCCATTTCTTTATAATCATTTAATAGATTTTCACACTTCTAGATTATTTATACATACACAATATTGATATTAAAAAATGTACATCTCTAAAGCTTTCACTTTTAATTCATTATTAATATTTTGAGTAATAACAATTGTTTCTTTGAAGCAACCACAGTGACACACACACATATATATACATGACTTTACAATTAATATTATATTAATTACAATTAATACCAGTTCTTTCAGCTTCCTCAGCAATTCCAATTGTAGTTTTTAAAGTTCACAACATGTCATTTTCAGAACACTTCATTTTGATTTTCAGTTCATCAATTTTTTTAAGAAGCACTTTTTGTTTGCTTCTGTTATCAGCTGCTTTCTTAGCAGTTTTATAATTCATTTTAAAATAATTTATACTTTTGCCTGACTGAGAAAAAACTAAGCAGATCTTTGTTAATTATTATAGTTTTGACACTTCCTATATTTCGGACATGCTCATCAATGCTGCACTTAGCCACAGTTAAATAAATTTTTAACCATCAAGTTTTTTGTACACAGATGCTTGATTATGAGAGTAGTAAAAGAAAAATAATTATTTTCCATAAGTGACAATAACTTTGTCCATTTAAGAGTAAGTTAAAGTTATAATCCTTGCATAAAATTCCTTTTCTTTTGAGCGATGTAAAAGCCAATCTTTGTATGGTTTCTACAGAGTGAACTAGTAATTGAAAAGATATTTCCACAAGGCACATTAAATATTTTATTTCATTAATAAACAAATTCATTGAAATTATACAGTTTTCATCAGGTGATATATGAAGTATATTTAAACACAGTATATTTTAATTCAAAAATTTTATTAATTATTAATATTCAGTGAATTTTATACTACAAAAACATAAAAAACCAATTAAAATCACCCCCTGATAGCACCAAATGACAATCTTAATGATCACTTTTCACTTTACTTCAGACATAAATATAGATGCTATATCCGGTCCTCATTGAAGTGGATCATCATGAAACTATTTTAGCCAACAGTTATGAATACAGCATAAATACCAATTGCACTGCCATTACTTGCATCATTAAGAGCTAATACTCAATATGGTTTTCTAACAATTTCATTGTAAATTTTAAAATATTAAAACAAAAAACTCAAAAAAATTATAATATTTTCTAATAAAAGATAAACACATCAAGATATGTAAAAATTTCATGATTTTTAAGGAGTCAAGTTAAAATTCCAGGAGTTAAACCATATTAATTTGTAATTTATATTTTTGAAAGTTATTTTCAAATTTTAATTTGGAGCATGAGGGAAGTTGATGATTAGGTGAGTACCTTTATTTTGTCTTATTCTATTTAATATAATAAAATATAATTTATTAAATATTGTATATAATAATTTTTTGTGTGTGTGATGACTTTGATATATTTCATATTTGATTTTTATAGATATTTCACAGTAATTAAAACTAAAATAACGTAATACTTTAAGATTGGTATTAGTGGCCAGTTAATTAGAAATTAGTTTTTATAAAAATACATGTTATTTAAATTATTGATTTAGATTTATAGCGAAGTGGTTAATATATGCCTAGTATTATTGTATACAGTGTATTAAAATATTTGTACTCTTTAGAAAATAAAGCAATTGATTATATTTTATTGGCCAATTATGACAAATAATATTTACTTTTATAAGAGATTTATATTTGTTTTGCAGAATGGAAATTTTGTAAAATATGTGCAGTTAAATCTATAGGCATTTAGTAGATCTTTAGTAAGAAAATAAAATATTTAAAATTTTGATGCCTAAAATTGAAAATAATGCAAGATTGCGATATTCAGAGCTGGAGATTAAGTACCATTAGGATTTGAAAACAGCAATTTTACTAAGACCTGTGGTGGATTTTGTGAGAACTAATGCTTAGTAGACTCTTGCAAAAGCAAGAGACATTTCATATATAGAAATTTTGTAGTCTCACTATCATTGACATTTTTAATATCATGTGAAACATATCATGATCATTATTTAGTAAAGAAGGATTCTAAGATCATTTGAGCATAAATACAACAATTTTTACTGAATTCTAACTAGCGAATAACCGTATACAGTTGATAGCAACTTGATATACATGACTAGAAAAAAAGAGTACAGTATGTTGAAAACTAGTTTTTAGATTCCATTTTGGCTTAATTAAATAACATAGTTATGTAATCAAAATTGAAGCTTGAAAAGTTAAATTGATGGTATTACTGGAATCCTAAAAATAAATATATATTTATCTCTGCAGCTTATAACATTCATACTTACAACGATAATAGCTACGCATTAATGAAGATAATATTGGTAGTTTTTAATGTTAGGGAAATTTCAATGTAATCAATTATCTTTAAAATACTGATAAAAGCTGGGAAATATTTCTTGTAGCATATCTTTCCGTTACAAACTTATCATTACTATTAGAAAACAGTTGTGCATTTGAATTACTTGTCATATGAATCCATATATTTGTCTGATGCGTAATGTTTCAACTTTATTGCATTTAACAGAAGATTTTAGACACAACACAGGATATGTAAACAAAGGTTTTCTGAGATGGTTGCTTTTGGTTTAACCACTCCAGAAAATGAATGAAATAAAATTCTGCAGTATAAAATATATAGAAATGTAATATAGTAGTTTGGAGAATATTTAATTTTTCATCCATGGAAAATTTTATCAGTCACTCATCATAATCTAACCTAGAAAATGTGGTTAAAGTTCTTAAGAAACTACATTAAAAGCTTGCCACATTAAAACATGACTGGAATAAAGTTCAGCAGTATAAATTGCATACATATATCAAAATTTGAAGGGTTCTTTATTTTTCCACGAGTTACCTTTGAAAAGTGCTTACAAAAAGAAAAATCAAATATTCTTCAAACTGCTTGGTTACTTCTGATACTATATTGCTAACTTCATTTATATGACTTTTTGAAGAAGTAGAACTAAAAATAACCATGGAATTTTTTGATTAGCTATGCAGAGCAGATAGTTCTAATATATAATATCACACTCATTATTCTTTAGGACTAAAGATATTTCAAAGATCTAAATACTCTTAAACTTGTTATAACGTTCAAATTGAAAAACTTTTGTCATTTTCATTTCAAATTATTGCAATTTTCACATAACAGTGTTACAGTTCTAGCACATTTTTCTTAAGAATAAGAAACAAAATATAAACTTTACATATTTGAAGATTCATTATAATCATTATATATTGTGTTCACTATAAATAACACACACTATTTATATGTTAGGTGAAAAAAATGTTTTCATTTTCAATACGTAAGAATTTGATCAACCGAATTTCTTAGAATTGAAACAATTTTGAGCTTGGAAAAAAAAGTTTAAAACGTATGTTAAAAATTAATTTTAGAGAGTAGCAGAAATTTTACAATGAATTTAAAATTTATTCAATAATGGTACAAAAAACTAACTACCAAATTTTGTCAATCAAGGGAGATTCGAAAAACTGTTTCTAGAAGTTGTACCTTTGAACCAGATTAAAATCAACAATGCTTACTCAAAAAATAACACAAGTCAAAATCTTCATCACACAATATTTTTGGCTATATTTGTTACAAAACATGTGAAACATTTCTTGTCAGTTCCCAAATATATTGTGTCACAAAAATAAGGTTATTCGAAGGCTATAAAACAGAACAATTTGATTATGATTTAAAAAACAATTAAATATGCAGAAAAAAAAAATCTTTTTAAGAAATGAAATTATATTTGGATTTATGCTTTGACCATTTTCTGCACAAGAATGATATACATTTATTCAACAAAATATTTTGCAATATTTTAGTCAAAAAATATACTAGGATAAAAATAAGATGCCGGAAAATTATAAAAGGTGAGAAAAATAATCGCCAATTTTTATCAATTTGGCAATTTTTTGCTGAGACCGAGGCAATCTTCTGAGCTTTAAGAAGTGCGATAGTAATACTTAGTTTGGCCAAACATGGCTATTTAATAACATTCTCATATAATTTTAATCAGATTTACATAACAATGTGGCTTATAATTAAAAGAACTTTTTCAACAATTGTAAGCAAAACTTAAAATTCATGTGAGTGGTGCACGAAATTAATAATTTCATCATCTTGCATACATCAACAGCATAAATGAAACATAAAAACCCGAAGTCAAATATCCTTGTTGTATCAACAACTGAGACTAATGATAACACTGCAGCTTTCAAGTTTGTTGGTTTTCATCGAGAACTCAGCTAACAGAAAATTAGTACCTAATATGTAACTAATATGAATTCAATTAATTCATTAATGGAAATAAAATTCCAAGTATAAATTGTATTAAAAATGTAAGATAAGAGCCTTCATTTTAGAAAAATGAAGAAAGATAAAACAAAAAATAAGCCGGTCAAAGTGCAATTCTGTGGAGAATATCACCTTTTGTTACTTTCCTAGAAACCATTAAGGCTAAGATATCAAGTCTGCTATTAAACAGGAAGTTAAAAATATATGTATAAATTATATAACCGCTTATATTATAATAGCAACAAGACATAGTATTGCATCAGCAATAATAGTTCTAAAAAATATAGAAAATTAAGAGTCTGAACATTATATTGTAACCAGAATTGTAATTCTGATTATGTTAATGATTCATTACTTGTATTATAATGCCGGGGATAGACTACAAGTTGAGAAAGATCCAATGCTTTTTGAAATTCATCTTTTATTTTAAGCAAATGTTAATCTTTAGATAAATGAATTTATAATTGAAAGGATTTAGAAATAGATATTGAGTAACACAGAGAGAGAAAAATACATATATCTTTTTTTATTACATACCTTTTACAATTTCTTGTTACCGATGTTGAAAATGTGAAAATTTTGGGCTATCTTCTTTTCACTTCAAACACATGAAATTTATTTTCCTCTTTAGAAAGTTTTTTTAAAATTAAAGTTTAACCATTTTATATCATTTGATAAAAGAAATATTAAGCTATAAATAATGACTTATTTTAAGTAAACTTCAAAAAGTATGATAATGTTCTTATATCTTTTTCTTATAGAGTCAACAATGAAAGATAACTGTAACTGCTATTAAATAAAAAAAATGTTTATAAAGTGGAGTGGTATAAGTTATTCGCTTCTAAGGGATTTGAGAAATAATTTTTGAAGTCGACATGAATCGTTGAAATTAGATTCACAATTAAAAAGTTTTTATTCTAATTTTAATATTTATCAGAATGAAATTTATTCTTTAAAGTTTTCTTTTGTTTGCAATGGAAAATTCAATTATTTGGTTGTTAACTTTTTGCTTTTCTGCTTTTTTACATTTTTCTGGTGAGTTTTATATATTATATTGCTCCGAATATGCCTGTTTTCTCTGATTAATAATTAAGTTTTAATGGTATAATTAATTTAATAGTAGACAGTTTAGTATTATTCCTCAGCTAAGTTTTTCTTCTAATGTAAATCTGTCATTTTGAGTTATTAATTTCTATTCATTTAGGTATAACAATGGCTAATTTTAATAATTGTCACGCAAGATTGTTTGAAGTTAAATTACTGTAGCTAGTTTGTTAGTTACCAAATAAGTTTTTGTTTTACAAAATCTTTGATTCACACTCCACAGGAAACCCAAGATTTTTTAAATGATCCTTTTTTGCATGCGAGAGCTGATTCGACCCAATCTTATTTTCAAGTTTGTTTTAAAGGTTTACAAACATGCAAGCTATGAAAATTCAACGCGCACGATTTTTTTTTAAATTTTTGTACAGAATGCACATTATTAAATTTTTCTCCATGTCATGTAGTTAGTCCAAAGACATAAGCACCGGAGGTAAAGTACTAACTGTGTGAGCTCATTTCCCTGTATGTGTTTAGCTAAGTAAAATAGAATTGTTTTCATGCCTTGTATGACCCTACCAGAAGAATACTCTTCAGACATATTTCACTCATTCCAGCTAGTGACACCTCCTCGCAATGATGAAGCAACCTATATAGGATAACCTTTTTCCCCCTTAATGACCATATAAGAAGCCTTGTCTTCCAGGGTAGTCAAATAACTTATCCAATATGTCTAAAAAGTAAACAAGAACAGGCCTTTCCCGCACATATTCTTAGATGACTAGGCTTGCCTTATGATGACCTATTAGATTTGCCTTTGTTAGTCTATGATTTTTTTTTAAAGTAAATAAACTCATAGATCTCATATAGCTGAGGCTAAAAATGAAGAATAAGCAACATAGTTTAGATATAATATTTCATCTGATTTTGAAAATTCATTAAATTCTGATGAATATATCTTTTATATATTTGAAATACCCTTATAATGTTTATTTTGAACTTTATATAAGGAATATATTTTTAAATGAAATTTCATTTGTACAAAATGTTGGTTCTATTCTATTATATCGCACAATAGATCATCAAAGCAGTTTCCATTAGAAATTTTGGATGTCAATAAGTTTTGTCAATAAATGACAAAACTTATGAATAGCAAAATATAATTAGTTTATAAAACCAAAATAAAATTTTACTGCTTTTTTGGCAATTTCTAAAATTGTTAACATATACAATATAGTAACTATTAAGTGAAAGAATAATTATTAGTTATTAATTTTCTAGTATAGAAAATTAGGTAAAATTTTATTTTGTTTCAATGTTGTCCAATAACAGAAAAAAATTGCTGAAATGCCTGTTAATTTTAATTTAAAATATGCACAATGTGAATGAACTATGTACCTAATTATTGTTCATTATTTTCATTTAGAAATTAACTAAAGAAATGTATTTTAGTTCTTATTTATCGCTTAAAAATTATTACAAAATGAATTTTAGTAATCTTAGGATTATAATTTTTGCTCATAAGTCTGTTCCCTACATAAATTTATCATTTTTCTAAAAATTGCTTTGTAACTTGTTACCTTTACTTGCTAAAATGATATAAGTTATACAAATTGTGTTTTAATTTTTCAAAATTAGATTTTTATCTGGTGTTTTCAAACAGGATTTTATATAAAAGTGCAATTTCTATGCACTAAGTAAGTTAAGAATTTTCTGTACTATTTAATGTTTATATTAATGTTTGAAAAATTACAAAGAATATAATGTCTAAAATTTATTAATTGAACTGACTATTGTGTGTTTTTACGTGTCCATTCATTTGCATTCATTTTAGGAAGTTATTTTATAGAGGCACTTTTTTGTTTATAGATATGAAATTAATTTAATTTGTATATATAAACCATTATATAATGTCCACTTCTCTCTTGTAAAAAAAAAAAAAAAAAAAAAAAATCCCTGTTAAAAAGATAAAGCGTTGAGAAATAAGACTTGTACTTTATAATTTATTTAAAAAAATAATGATAAGTAAATGTAATGATATACGTATAATTATTTCTGTAATAATTACTTAATTCTAAAATATAATGAGAGCTGTTTTAATTTTGTTATTAGTTTCTTATTCTTGTATGTATATTTTACTAATTCCTGCCTAGAATTAGTTTATAATTTTTTATCCAAAGAATCTTTGTTTAAATTGATTTAATGTACAATGGTTTAAATTTAAAAACTATTCTTAATGGCATTGTTTTAATAAAAGTGACTACCTTTAGCTGTTTTTATTAATTTTGTTGTTCTTCATGATAAATATTTTTTAACTTGTGGAATCATTGATGAGAAAATATATTTAATCCAGTGATTCTCAATTACTGTGCATTCACACTTTTGTGTGCTGCCTATATTTAGAATTGTGTGACATCATGTTCTTTTTGTTATGAGTAAAATAATAAACATACTGTTTTTTTGTAGTATATATTCTATGTAATTTTATTTTACATTCAAAATTACTATCATACGCTATTTTTATTATATTATCATAAACTATTACACCATGTCTTATAGGTAAGTGAACTTTTAAATTTATCTTTTTCTTTGTTCCACTAGATTTTGAAATCTTTAAAAGTGTGCTGTGACAAAAGTTTGAGAATCATTGGTTTAGTCTAACCTAACAGAGTGCAAAATTCGTTTGTTAAATTTGAAGGTTCAGCAACTCAGGATTTATAACTTTCTTTTCAGAATCTATAACTTCAAAGAATATTTCTCGCTATACGTGTTATAGTTGTGAAGGTGGCTGTGAGAAAATTTCAACCTGTGATAATGCTCTCGTGGTGAGTCAAAATGCTTCAGTGTTAGTGTTTTACCTTTATTTTGATTAAAATTTTTGTTGGGTGTACACTTTTATGTTTTGATTTAAATATTAAATGTAATACATAAAATCTCAGCAATTTTTTATTAAATGTAACTCTATCAACTGTATGATATATGTAAAATTGTCAATATTTTATTATTGACTCTTAACATTGCTTTGTTTTGTAGTCTTTAATATTTTTGATTATATATTCTTTGGTGCAGTAATAAGTCTGAATTAGAGGTCTTTTCTGTAAAGTCTCTCTATAGTTTCAATCTTAAGATCAAAATTAATGAGCATTTATAGTATCAAAAAGATATGAATCTTAAGATTTTTAAAAAGTTTTTAATTTATAATTATTTTTAGTTACTTATATATTTGCAGTGTTATATAGGATTCAAGGCACTAGGGCATGAACTTGCATTTTAGTTTTTATTAAAAATAGTGGTAATCATTTTGCTTGCTATGTATCTGTAGAATTTAATTTCATTTTTCAGTTTTAAATTCATTATTCAAATTTTCTTATTAACAAATTCATTTTAACCCATTTTGTCTGATCTTTTTTTTAGTGTAAAAATGCATTAAATATATTTCCGAGATGGCACCGAATGGTTCACTCTTGTCTTTGGTTCAACAGTTTGTGGGTTCAAATCCCTACTTGAGCATGGATGTTTATAGTGGTTCGGAGTCCACTTTAAACCGTAGGTCCCGGTCTAATTAGCCCTCGTGTGCAAAAAATGACCGTTGAGCGACAAACAAACTAAAACAATGCATTAAAGCAAATAAAATAAGCTTTTATTTCTAAACAAAAACATAAGAATTTATTACTTATTAACAAAAACATGTTTAACACTGAACAAAATAAGTTTATTTTCTATACAAAAACACACACATTGTATAAAAATACTTATCTTTTTACTTTGATTTTTAACAGGAAAATGTGTATGTGGAATATTCTTATCTCCATTATATTTCCAATTATTCTCAATCTTATATCTCGAAATTATTTTACCAAATCTTTGCTCTCTAATTTGTACTTTTATTGCATCTTAGACATTCTTGATTTAGAGATTAATAATATGTTATCCAATTGATTGAAGTAAAAAATGACTGTTCATTTGCTTGCCTAGTATCAAATATCAAGTAAATACATTAGATTCATACAGCAATCAAATATAGGAAACTATGTTTGCATTAAAATTTCTTGTAAAAAGCAGCTTCTTAAATTGAATTTACTGTTAGTTCTAAGCATTCCTTGAGGTAGTTGATATAAATTCTAAAAAGAAAAGTAAACTAAGGTACTATGTAGCTTTTACTTTTTTGAAGACCAATAAATGTCTTGAAAAATGTAAATTGCACAATGTTTTGGATGTCATCAATGTAGTAATATGACATGAATGTTTTTAAATTCATCCGAAAATGTGATTTATAGTCTTTACTTATGAAATAAATTGCAAGAAAAACTTCTTTTAAAAAATCATTGTATGATGCAGTATTTCTAGATATAGGTCTCAGTACTACTAAAATGTGTGAAAAACTTTAAGAAACTATATTATTTCAGTATCTATTGTTCTAATACTAAGGAAAAGCATTAATTAAAATTTTAAGTAATAAATTTCTTCAAATTTTAATTTTGATTATGTCTACATTAGTATTACTATATGAAATAAATCATCCATTAAATTTAATGGAAATTTAATTCTTTGAACAATTGCAACTCGTGATGTTTTGCAGTAATCTTTACGAGTTCTTTTCTGGTTTATTATTTTTAAATGTAGAGTTGGTTGATTGGTTGGGTTTTATGGTGATTTTATGGTAAGGTCCAAAAATGGACATGCTGCACCATTTAGAGATGGTTTATCTGACTAGGATTCAACTATATGATTATATTAATACTTCTACTATATACTCTTGAGCAAATAAAATAATCTTGATTTTTTGAGTAGTAAAAATGTATAATTTAGTAGATCTATTAAAAATGTCTCCATATTTATAGACAGAGTAGATAAATAGAATAAATGATTGCAATAGTTTATGCATAGTTAAAAACCAATTCAAATATTGCATATTCTCACAAAAAAAGTTCTATTTAGCAAAACCATGTAAATTATTAAATTGTATAATTAGCTTTGATGAAATAAGTATTTATGAAGGAATAAGGAAATAGGGAAAAAATCTAACATATTAACATTTTTGTGTCAATGAGGATGTGATCTAGAAGTGATTAATTTTTTTTAACACTATTTATAGTTCTTTCAGTGGAAATAGCTATAGCTTGAAAACTTTACTCAGACTAAATAATCTATGCAGAATAGAAATGTAGCAAAACTTTCAGAGCTGATAACTTCAGTTTCTAACTTCTTGCTTCACTTACGGTCAATTAAGAGACTACTTAGCTGAGGCTGATATATATATGTATGTATATATATGTATGTTTTTATAGTGTTCCTTTAATATACCTGTGGTAATTTGACTTCTGTTGGTCCTATCACTCCATACTTTGAGAATGTTAACTTTTAGTCGCTAAGCTTGTCTTAAGTCTGATAGCTATTATATTCACATATTATTTCTGATAGCTATTATATTCACAGAATAAAAGTTTAGTCAATAGTTTCTTACGTCTTTGAATGATAATTGAATAAAATAACTGCTTATGCAAGTATTTATACATCTTACATTTTGTATAGCAATTCTCTATGAAAACAATAAGTGTATAAAAGAATTTTGGTGGGTTGTAAAATAAAATAGCAAAATTAGAAAACTTTCAAAAAGAAATATAGAAACAAAAGAGCATATTATGTGGTAATTACTTTTCATCCATTAGATACGCTTAAAATTATAAATATCCACATTTAAATATTGTGACTAAAAATGAAGAATTGTCTTATTTTTAAAGCAAATGTTAAAAATTTGACTTTGATTTCTGAGGCTAGGAAATATTCCACATAGGTATCAGTAAAGCTTACTTGAAATTATAATAAATTATCAAAATTTCTCAGTTTGCAGATGAAGTATTAAAAATTTAAAATTCATTCTCACAATGAAACAGAAAATTATTAAAATATTTATTTCTGAAGTTGCTGAAAAGAAAACATTAAAAAAACTGAAACTTCTATACTAACTAGTTTTACTACTGAAACTAGTTTTTTGTGATTATTTTATTTACTTGAAATTTTTTAGCTCTAATTTTCTGGAAATTTAATAATTTCTAAAAATGTGTTGAACTTTCTAGAATTAATTCTATTGTTTAATGAGTTTGGATAACTTTGTATTATAAGTCAATAATTTTTCAAATGGTGGCATTTATCAAAATAGCATTGTTTCCACTTCTTGTTTTAATGTTGTGAATTTAATATCAAATTCGGACTGCTTTCTTGACTTGTACACAAGATTTATTCGGCATATAAATTAAGTTGGCAATCAAAAGTTTAGTCTGTGCTGGTATTCAGTTCAACAGCTTATAGGTTTGATTCCTGCCTCAGGCTTCAAGATTTATTGTGGTTTGGAATCCACTTTAAATCTCAAGCCCCAGTCCCATTAGCTCTAAAATGCAAAAAGGTAAATAGTATGGTGTCAATCAACCAACTTTTCAGTTATAAATTTATTCCATGCTTAAATAATTTTCTTAGTAGATTATTTATGTCTGTCTGCAAATTTTATTTAAATGTAAAAACATACATTTTTTAGTTAATTGAGCAAATCATTTATAAATAGTTAAAAAGATTTAATAATAATGGTAAATCTTTGTTATTGTACTAATCTATTTGTAAAAATTTCCAAAATTTAATTTAATTTTTTTTTTTTTTTTTTTTTTACAAATAGTACCAATTTTAAAGTTTCTCTATGTATCTATAGGTTTTTAAATATATTAACCAGCATTTATGAGAATCTTCTTATGTAAACTTATAGTTATGTTAAATAATTCCTTCATGTTTTCTTGGCTGTGACTTATAATTACTTTAAAAAAATTGTAGTGTTACAGTTATTCTGTTGGGGATGCACATGGATACCATACTATTCAAAAAGGATGTGTGGATAAAAGAGACTTAGAGTATTTTATGTGCAAGACAAAGGAATTTACATCTAGCAAGCCAAATAGAGGTCAATATAGTGGATTTTGTTGTCATGGCGATTTATGTAACAATGGTTCCTTCCCATCTTTATCACCACAAGTGCCATCTTGTAAGTTCAATATTGTAACATCTATATTAAATACTTAAAAAAAATCTTTTTGAGAAAGCTTAATGGAATTATAAAATATGTTAATCCCATAGAATTTAAAATGTAAAAATTATAGTTATGCAGTGTGTTGACATAAAATAATATCTTTGTGATATTAATAGCTTGTATTTATTGTATAATATAATTATAAAATTAATCATTTTGAATTATTGTAATATTTTAATTCTTTACTCAAATAGTAAACTATTTTAAATATTTCGTACTCTTGCAGATATGTTTACTTTATAACCTTGAATGATCTTTATGTTTTGTGTTAAATTTAAGGTTAAAACACAGAGTTCATACAACTCTTTGAAACTCCTAGAATTTGAAAAAAAAATTTAAGGACCCTTGAAACTCCTTTAATTTTAATATTACCTGCCTCGTTCATCTTTCCGGAGTACATAGCTCTGAAGTGCGCTGCTATCGGTAAAGGCTATCATGGCTTTTAAATGCACTAAAGTCCTTGATATTGTTTACAATGGACTTGCATATTTCAATGAAGAAGGGATGATTTAAAGAGGATTTTTTTTTTTTTTTTTTTTTTTTTTTTTTTTTTTTTTTTTTGGAGCAGGTGAAGTGGTTGCCTATTCTAGATGTTGCAGTTATTTCTTTTTGAGCAATTTGTAACGTTTTATTTTGCATCCATTTCCATTACAGGATGATATACAAACTTTTTATTTTTGTCAAACATGTCTAATAATGAGGTAGACGACTATTTTTCTTGATCTTCAGGATCCTGAATAGTCAAGATTCCACATGCATACACCAGTCCAGAAACATCAGAATTTGGCATTACATTTAAATTTTGTATTTTCTTTGTCTTTTTTGTTTTGTGAAAGTTGGCAATTAGAATGGAAAGCTTGCTTCTTTTCCTCTGATATGCTGCATAACTGCTCACTCATGTTTAAAAACTGATGGCCTGAGGATTAATTCTTGTGAGCTTTCCTAGGCAAATAAGGGATGGCACTTGGATATTTGTTGTATCCATAACTGTTGATTCAAAGATCTAGTTCAGCCACAATAACTTCATTATGATCCAGTTCAGTCATGACCGGGTGTAGTATTTGGAATTATGTGTGTGAATAATATTGTCATGTAGTGTCATGTGTCATGGTGATTTTGATTCATTTTTTCTATTTGTTTCTGTCTTTCATATTGTATAAAATTCACTAAATATTAATATTTATTTGATAAAATTTCTTATTTAAAATATATTTTCCGCACCTTGCTTAGTGAAAGTTGTGTATAATTTCAGTGAAAAGGATTGAATTTGTTTATTATTGAGGTAAAAGTTAAAATTGATTATTTAATATGCTTGGTGGAAAGTGTTTTTTCAATAACCAATAAACTATGGAAAAGCCAACAAAGATTGGTATTTGTGTATTTCAGGAAAAAAAAATTTTTTTCTAATTTTTTAGTAATTTAAGTAGAAGAGTTTAAATTATTAAAACTGACTATAAGTTTTTAAGATTGCATTAATGAGAAATTGGATCCTATTAAAGGTTGAATAGATAAATTTTATTTTGATTTATTCACTTTTATGAAAGAAATTTGATAGAAAATTTAAATAATCTATCAATTGGGGCTCAATGTATCATTGATGATTATGCCGAAACATTGGTGTCAACAATATAATAATTAACCAAGACCTATTTAGTTTTATTGCTGGTACCTGGCAAAAGTCTAAATGAGTTAAAATAAATGCAGCCGATAACAGAAGGAAAGCAAAAAACACTTGAAAAAGTTATTAATTGAAAATCGAAATAAAACTCAAGGTGACATATATGATTTTGAAAATTCTGCAATAGGAACTGCTGAGGAAAGTAAACTAATATTAATTACAAAATCAAATACATGTTGCTGAATTAAAAGCAAAAGCATTAACTATGTAAAGTCAGCATATTTATAGCAGTATTGTACATGTATAAATAAGAAATGTGAAAATTTATTGAATGATTAAGGAAATGGAAAAGTCTAGAATATGTATGGAAAATTCTATTTTAAAATTTTGAAAGTAAACAGAATTGTTTTTGTTCAATAGTAATTGAGAAAAGGTCATCCCCTACTGTACTTTACCTGATAATTGCATTTATTTTAAATAAATATATTTGAAAAAAAATTACTATAAACATATTGAAATAATTAATTAATTAATAGAAATCTAATGTTGATATTTAAAAACTATAAAGTTAACTGTTATTTTATACTGTATATAATTTAGTAACGTAAAGAACTTTAAATAAAATGCTTTATGTTGTAGCTATTAATTCATTGAAGGTCTTTGAAGTAACCATTAAATAGAATTCTAACTTAAATAAAAAAATATTCTCATTTTTGTTATTACTTATTTCTATTTACAAATGTACTGTATTTTCCTGCATATAATCCGCAGCGACATATAGTCCATGGTAATTTTTCCGACGAATAACCGAACACTTATGGTGCAGATAATTCGTTGCCAAATAAAATAAAAAATATACATTATGATTAAAAATATAATAATGTCTACAGAAAAAAATGTTTATAGTGATATAGATCTATTTAAATCCACCTCAATGGAAAATTCAATTAACCGATATGAAAGCATGACATCGATCAATATCCAAGGAGATTCTAGTAAATCTTATCGATTTTTTGATTTTAATAACTTTTAAAACGAGGTTAAGTTTGTATTAAGTTATCTATTTCTGTTAGTTTCACTTTGTACATCAAGGAAGACCTTAGATTTCTCATTAAAATGAACTATGTTCACTTAGTGATTTGTAGTTTTATTTTTAGCAGAAATTGGTTGAAATTAGAAAATTAAACAAATTTAATATTATTTTAGTATATAGACAAAAATATTTATCCAATTTTTACAAAAATAATAAATTGGACAAGAATTCAATGTACTTAAACCATAATTTTTAAAGAAATTTACCCTTGTTTGGATAAAATAAAGAATGCAATAAATCTTAGCAAATTTATTGATGATGAACTTGTTAATGGTTTGAATTCAGAAATTCAATACTTTTCTTGCATTAACAAAATTTATGTAGAGAATTAGTCACACATACACAATTGGAATTTTAATGTAAAGTGTAGGTAAAGGATTTCTTGAGTTTATAGTCATAATCATTAATATTTGGGATTTTATAGTAGTTTTGTAAGAGCTTTCAAACTAGCTCTATTTATATTTGAATTTACATTTTGTAAGGGTTATTTATGACTTTTATTGACATGTTAGGTTGATAAGTTTATTATGAACTTTGTCATAATGAATAAACCTATAATACTTTGATCAGTATCATGAAATTGTGATGTAATATCACCTATGGGATCAAGTGAGTCATTAAAACAAAATGTCAGTCTAAAAGAATCTTGAACTTTGAGCTTTATGCATATTTCCATAAATTATTTTTTTATAGCTGTTTTAAAGCATGCATATACATGTTTAAAAACATGTATACAAACTACAAAACTATTGAAAATAAATATACTCTTAGTACATCTAATATTAAATATATAATAGAGCTTACATATTGGTGTATACAATTACCTTAAGAAACAAAGTTGTTTTAATTTTAGAGTTATTAAACTTTCAACAATTTATTCAGAATTTTTAGTTGCAACTATATTTTCTGGTATTTTGCCATTCAGGAATATATTGAAATATCAGCCTGTGTTATTTTACATTAATTAAAAATATATCAAATATTGTCTTCTACTTAAATAAATTGTGCTATTTATTTAATTTTGACATTGTGCTATTTATTTAATATGTCAAATTCTGTTCTTTGACACTACTATCAGTACTTGCCAAGGCTATCTTAAAGTTTAAGTTTCTTTGTAGGCTCCATTTCATCATCTTTCAGTGCCAATTAATTGGAGGTCTTTTACAATGCTTTCTAATAACTTAATATATGGTTGGTATCTCTTTAGGGCTGCATTTGGTTTTGAAATAGGCTTTTTGGGTAGTTAGCTGTCAACTAATCTGTAGAAATGACAGCTATTTAATGTTATTAACTTTAATGACATGGACAATACATGGTTGCTTATATCATTTTTTGTAAGTATCAAAATTTATAAAGGGTTGCTGCTTTTTTTTTTTTTTTTTTTTTTTTTTTTTTTTTATTAAATTTTGTTAATGAGTAATTTATCTTTAGTTTGTTTTCATCATAAAACATTTTTTTTGTTAGTTAAAAACAAAAAATATAAAGGAATGCTAATTCAGATTAACTTTTGAATCTCTATTAAATTAATGAAACTCGCTGTTTTCATTGGGGAATTTAATGAACAAGAGGATAAAAAAAAATTTAAAAGGGTAAAAAAAAAAAAAAAAAAAAAAAAAAAAACTGAAGGAAAAACAAAATTTGAAAAACTTAAAATTATTAAGTTCATGTATGCCATATTTACTATACTTCATTGTAATTTGATGAAACTAACATAATTTATTAACTCAAATCTGTAGAAATGATGTGTCAGATTAGAGTTATATATGTAGAAATAGCTAACTAAACTGTAGAAATGACAGTGATTTAATGTTATTAGCTTTAATGATATGGACAATAAATGGTTGCTTATATCATTTTTTGTAAATATCAAAATTATAATGGGGTTTTTTTATATCAAATTTTGTTCATGAATAATTTATCTTTAGTTTGTGTTAATCAGAGAACGTTGTTAGATAAAAAAAAATAAATAAAAAATAAAAGAATGCTAATTCAGATGAACTTTAAATCTCTATTAATTTAATCCCTATTAAACACTTTTGCAGTTTTCGTTGGGGAATTTAATGAACAAGTAAGAGGGTAAAAAAAAATAAAGAGGAGAAACACAATTTGAAAAATTTACAATTATTAAGTTCATGTATGCCATATTTACTATACTTCATTGTAATTCAATGGAACTAACAGAATTTGTAACAATTTCAAATTAATCTTTGTCAGTACAGGATAATTATGGAAGGAATTTATTTATGAAATATTTATCCCATTTTTTTGTATGTGTGATATCTTGAGACTAATAGTGATATTGTGGGAAAAAATTTAGCTATGCACTGAATCTTCTGAAATTTAATGTAAACTCGTTACTGAAAAAAAAAAATCTGATTGTAATGTTAAGTTTTCAAATGTTGAGCTAAAATAAATCTATGTTTTATTTTTAGCTGCGGGCGATGACTCCAATTCTAGAAATATTGAATTACTTTTGTATATTTTGATTCCTGTTATTGCACTGTGTATTCTCCTATCTTCCATTATACTTACAATGCGATATTGTCACAAGAGAAGAATGGCATCATTGGTCAGCCATAATGATTTGGAACATTTTTATCATGATGACCTCAGAGCTACAGCTGCTGGAGACAGTACTTTAAAAGTAAATACTTTCGTTAAATTTCCTTTAATTTTCATTACGTTTAAGAGCAAAAAAAAAAAAAAAAAAAAAAAAAATTCTGAGTGGAGTAAAACCTAAATTTTATAAAAAGAAAAGTTTTGAACAGATTTTTTGGAATTATTTAGGATAAATTAAATAAGAGCTATTTTGCTTTATTTGCAGGAAATTTTCGAACATTCAGTAACTTCTGGTAGTGGATCTGGCTTGCCTTTATTGATACAGCGCACCCTAGCCCGCCAAATTACGCTTTCAGAGTGTATTGGTTAGTATAATTTTTTGCATTATGTTTCAGTGTTTAACTTTTATGTAAATTTCATCAGTCATAATGTGTGTTTAGAATCTTGATGCTTAAAATGCAATTTTAGTGTATAGAATTTGCTTATAGTTAATATTGTAATTCTTTATTGAAATTTATATATAATGTGGTTAAATAAATCCTTATTTAACATGTGTTGCTTGGTTTTTACAGGCAAAGGTCGCTATGGTGAAGTATGGCGAGGTGTTTGGCATGGTGAGAATGTTGCTGTAAAAATTTTCTTTTCCCGCGACGAAGCCTCATGGGCTAGGGAAACTGAAATATACAGCACTATGATGCTTCATCATGAAAATATTTTGGGCTATATGGGATCAGATGTTACATCTATTAATTCTTGCACTCAGCTTTGGCTTATAACTCATTATCATGAATTTGGCTCTCTGTATGACTATTTAAATGCACATATGCTGTCTCCTCAGCAGATGATGTGTTTAGTTATTTCTGCTGCTTCAGGAATAGTTCATCTTCACACTGAAATGTTTGGAACTGATGGAAAACCAGCAATTGCTCATCGTGATCTAAAGGTATTTGTTATATTAAATTCTGGTGTTAGCAAATGCAAAATTTTATTTGTATTTGTTATTTTCTTTGTATCAAAAAGGTGGAATGCTCATTAATTTCTAAATTTGTTTTAAAATGCTTGTTCATGCATTTTTTTCAACCAATTATTTGTGAAATTTTAATTTGCATCGGTAATAGTTAAGGGTTACACTATTTTGTTTTATCAGATATTAAAGGAAATTTTTTAAATGAATCTTTAAATTTTTACCAATTAAGAAGTTTTCAGTGAAAAATTACTCTAGTCTCGTACTACCTTTCAATTTCTTAAGATTCGTGCACATTAGGTCATTGTTTGCATTTATTCCACTTTATATATTTTTTAAGCCATTTGTTAACTACTTAAGGAGGGTGCGGGTAAAAATTAAAAAGTTTTTCATGCTTTAACTTTGTGCTTTTTTAAAATTAATAAATTTTATAGTTTATTAATTTTTCTTTAAATATAAATGTTTATATATAAAAGGGGATTCAATGTAAAATTTAATCGAAAAACAAAATTAAGATTTTTATATTACAAAAAATTATGGTACAAATAGCTAGATATTTCTTAGTTTCATTGTAATTTAAAGATGCATGCTAAAACAGTCAATATTTAATTGTATAGTAAAAATCCAGTTATCCAAATCAATTCGGACCTTGTTTGGATAATCAGAAATTTAATGAATTGGATGTTTTGATAAAGGGTTCCTTTTTATTGTATGTTGAAAATTAGTAGTTTTTTAAATATAAAGAATTTTATGAAAAGCCAGCACTTTTACATGTTAAAGTACTTACAAGAGCTGTACATTATGTGCAGTAAAATAAAGTAATTGCTTGCTGAACATCTGTCAGACAGAGAATTTGTAAGCTATTTCACTACCTTCATCCACTTTCAGGTAGCCAAGTCATGTATCTCCCAAGCAGTGGGAACTTACATGTGGTCACACTTAGGATGATACTGTATTGACTTCAATGCCAGCAAATGTTTCACTGATATCTTCAGCACTAACTTCAGATTTCTGAAGAACATCCAAGAATTGAAGATTGACAATTCTTGGATGTCTCATCTATCAAAAGAATATTTCTGAATTCCTTACGTGACATGTCATTCTCATCATCATCATCCTTCTCTTACCATTCCCTTTCTTGAGATGTTTCATATTTTCTGTCTATTCAGTTTATTTTTCTGAAAAGGATTCAGATAGGCAGAGTTTGTATACTTGGTAGTTCTAATGTATAACCATTGTATTTTATGCACAATTCTTTTCATCAGTCAAATTTGTGTTTAGAATCCATTCTTAATCTCACAATGCCAAAAAGCAACTATAGCTTCAATAAGTTGTGTTTAATTGGATGTACCTTTTCTGTACAAAGACTTGCATAAACATCACCATAAATTTTCAATAGAATTTAAATTAGGTCTGTTTTCCAGACAGTATAATCCATGTCTTTATTTTTTAGTTATTCTTTACATATTTCTTGCTATATGGCATGGAGCTATCCTCTGAAAGGTAGCCTGTATTCTAATGGAGAAAACATCTCTAATGGAATATATCTATTTTGGTTCCAGAATGGTATTGATATACTTTTTGCATTCAGATTGCAGTCAATCACTTGATTGGGCTCCTCATTGTTTGCAGATATTTTCAAATTATGGCATTTGTGGTGTTCTTTGTGGTTGTGATTAAATGCAATCAGCAAACAAGAAGATGAAACTTTTCCCCTACTCCCATGTCTCACATATTTTCATCCATCATTACCAAAAAGTGATAATTTACTCTTCAAATTATATGCTTCCTCTAATATTCTGGTGAATTTTTTTGTTCATTAAATTCACATTTTTTGCATTACTTGGTATGTGAATATTTCTTAATTCTATCTTTACACCCAAAACGTGATAACCTCTTTATTGTTCTTATATTTAACTCTGAGATATCTATTATTATAATTTCATATCTAACAGCTTCAGAAAAATTCTATCTGTAAGACTTGTTCTTTTTATCATTCTATTTTCAGTCACACTAGCATTTTTACACCTGATCTTGCTATACTTTATCTGATTTCATAGTGATTTTTCAAAGGTAAGCACAACTTTCTTTCACCAGATAGTCATTGACCTACCAACTTGTTTTGTAATTTAGCTTAGATACAATTTTTTTTTTTTTTTTTTTTTAAATAAGAATTCTGCTTTTTACAAGTGTCCAATCAGTTATTGTTATTGGTGGCATTGTTTTAAATTATTTGCTTGCAGAAAGGATAAAGAATATTCTAATAATACATTCTATTTAGTAAAACTGGTATGCATTCATGTTCAAAATTCATTCCAACAAAATAAGGAATTTACAAATCAAAACTACTGTAATTTAGTTAGACATTTGATTGGTTCTCAAATCAGTAATTGGGATTGACTACACTTGATTACATTACACTTTAGATTCATAACATCATGTTTATTTTTTAGACTGAAAGGAGGTTAACATTTTTTATAGTATAGTTATTTTACTTCTGCATTTTTAATTATACTTTACATTTCCTTTAACTTGATTTATAAGCATTTGTATTTAAGAGAAAATTAATATTTATAAGCATACAAAGTGGATAGACGTGTACACTTTTGAAATTTTTACAATTTCTACCACTATTTGCTTATAAAGGACACTGTGTCTTGGTTTGTTAGGTTGTTTCCGTTATTGAAGTATGGTGAGTTAGAATCCAAACTTCAACCTATTCAAGAACGACTTAAATGCCCACTGTTATTGATATTACTAAGCACACACACATAAACAGCATTTCTTTCAAACCTTTATTGTAATCTTTTCTGATAGAGGATGTTTTATCAGATTATACATAGCATCATATAATATGCACAATATTTTCTAGTTTTGATGTTGGCTATTGCTGGAAATATTGCTTATAATTTGCTTCACATGCACACATGATTTTCAAAGAAAAGTTTCTTCATTTGTAAATTCTTTAAGAGTGTATGGAATTCTTCAAAGGCATGCATTAGTTATAAGTGAAAAAAAAGATCCCATTAAGAATTTAATCTAGTTTTCCATTTGATTAACACACTTATTTTGATAATGTTATCTAATCGCGTATTTCAGTTTATTTTCGCATTTAATTTCAAAGTTTTACTGAATTATTAATTAAAGACTCAACATCTCTTTATAAATTTGTTTTTTTTTTAAACTAGATTAATTTACAAGTTATAGAATTAATAAACTGATTACATACACATATATTAATAGCAATGTAATAGTTTTCATTTTCAATTTTTTAGACTAAAAATATTCTTGTAAAGAGGAATGGAACCTGTGTAATTGCAGACTTTGGTCTTGCTGTGACTCATACACGATCAACTGGGACAACAAATGTTGCTGAAAATTATAGAGTTGGCACAAAACGGTACATGGCTCCTGAAGTGTTAGAAGAAAAATTAAATCCTAACATATTTGAATCTTACAGAAGGGCAGACATGTATGCTTTTGGACTGGTTCTCTGGGAAGTGTGTTTGCGTTGTTTGACTGGAGGTAACATGTGACTACTGTTTGAATAATTTAAATGTAAATATTTATGTAATATTGCAGTAATTTTACTTTACATTGAAAATTACGTATGGCTCAAAAATAAATTTGAAATTACAATGTTAATTAGTATGTAGAAGTATCAAACATTTTATTAATAACCCTAAAAATAGAAGTGATTTAAACTAAAGAAATATTTTATATTCTACAAATGCATATCATCATGTTCTCAACTTATTGGTTAGTGCCATGACCTTTTGTATCAAGCGTGTTTGGAAATCACTTTTGTGTAGTTCTCAGTTTAAGCATCTCAAGCACAAATGTGACCGTTTGAATAAGCGAACCAAACTATGATCATCAGATTTATGTGTTAAATTTTCTACATTGATAAAATTAGTCTCTAAATATTTTCAAAAATTGGATTATAAGAAATGTATATTTCTTATTTGGATTGAATGATTCATGTACTTTTTGGATGTGTCCTTAATAGATAAAAATTTTGTCATTGTATTATAATGTGGTACTGTCAGAATTTGCCTAATTCCTAAACTTCACCATATTAAAAATTTGAAACACTATTAATTTTATGTAATTTTCATTGAATTCTAAATTTTTATACAATGAAAATGTGAATTTTGAAAATAACTGAATATCTGAACAAATTGTGTACTGTAGATCTTTATGGTAAAATCCGTTTTGATGACATCTTTGTCTTTACATCAGTAAATATTAGGTCTACCGGAAAGTTCTGTCCGCTCCGGTTACAATCAGTTTCAACAAGTATGTGCATATTCCTGTGACACGTGTTTGGCTCTCTCTTTTGATCACTAACAATGTATACACATTTTCATCACAGATGAACTAAAACGTGATCATGTACCCATGGCAACCGACAAAGTTCATTTATGCCACTGTATTTTGTATGAATTCTAACAAGGAAGAAAAGCTACAGAAGCGTTTAGAAATTTATTGAAAGTGTTTGGTGAAGGTACAGTTTCTAATAGAACATGCAGAAGATGGTTAAAAAAATTTCATGTCGGTGATTTCGACCTTTCTGATAAGTCACGCTCTGGTCGACCATCTTTGATCGACGACGATACTGTCAACATCATGTTAGAGCAAGATCCTTTTTTGACTACATCGGAGATTGCAGAAAGGCTTGATTCAGCTCAACAAACCATTTCCGACCATATTCGGAAACTTGGGTTTGTGTGGAAGTATTCAAGATGGGTGCCACACAAATTAAGTGAGAAGAATTTGAATGATCGAATCATCATATGCACATCTCTGCTTGCACACAACAAAATCGAACCCTTCTTGGACCGGATCATAACTGGGGATGAAAAATGAATTACCTATGAAAACATCATAAGAAAAAGGGCATATTGTGAACCTGGAAAACCTGCCCCATCTACCTCTAAACCGAAGTTGAGCCTGAACAAGAGAATGTTGTGTATATGGTGGGACATTAGAGGACCAATACATTTTGAGTTGTTGAAACCAAACGAAAGGCTAAATTCGGAGAGGTTCTGTCAGCAATTGGATAAATTAAAAACAGCACTCCAAGAAAAGAGGCTGGCGATGTTCAATAGGAAGGACATCGTACTGCTTCATGACAATGCCAGGCCACATGCTGCTTTGGGGACTCGTCAGAAAGTCGCAGAGCTAGGCTGGGAAATTCTGTCGCATCCACCATACTTCCTGGACCTTGCACCATCTGATTATCACTTGTTTCTGTCCTTACAAAATTTCTTGCAGGGCAAACAATTCAAGGGCGAAGAAGATATCAGACAAGCACTGGTTCAATTTTTGGCCTCTAGAGATAAGACATTTTTTAAAAATGGGATGTACAAATTGCCATCACGCTGGAAAGAAGTCATAAATAATGATGGCAATTATATTATTCAATAAAGTTTATCCAAAGTATGAAAAAATGTATTCCTTTGTTTCATTCTAAAACGGACAGAACTTTCCGGTAGACCTAATAGTTTGCCTTCCTGTGTATTCCTATGTGCTTACTTTCTTTTGCTTACTTAACTAATTTATCAGATTATAAAAATTTTTTTATCAGTTTTTATTTATAGTTTAATTCTTAATTAAAAATAAGGCATAATTTAAAAACTTTTTTCATTGGGGAGTGAAGTAGTTAGTGTTTAAATATATAACTGATAAAATGAACCATTTAGCTCACCTCTAGTAAAATATATTTGCTAACAAGTTTCAGAAATCATTCCCTATTATTATCATCTTGAAAAATTAATATTCATATTTTGAAATATATTTGTTTAATTTATAATTAGCTAATTGTCTTATATACAAAAGAAAATTGTTACCAATGATTGCTGCCTATTTGGTCTGAGAAGTCAATTAAAATTAAACCTGAATAAAAGAGCTAAAATTTTACAAAACTCTTAATACCATTATTAACATATACATCAACATGGTCACCAACAGATACACATGATCATGATGAAACATGATCACCAACAGATAAAGAAAGCATTGTTGATCTTTGAAAGCGAAGTACTACAAATTATTGTTGATATCAATGATAATGAAAATTTGCAAAGAAGACCCAACTTTGAATCGTATAAACTTTTTAGTGATTGATAATGACATTTTAAAATTTATTAAACTGAACAGAATGAGATGGGCTGGTCATCCCATGAGAATGGAATGTGATAGAGCTGCTTTAGAAGTTTTCAATGTAGGTCCTCGTTACAATGACCATAGGGGTAAACCAAAAAAAAGATGAGTTGGTTGTTTGAATTCCGATTTTATTGTTATTAAAATCAAATATTGGAGATCCCTGGCCAAGAGCAGAATAGTCTGATTTGTTATTTTAAAGGCAAGTTGTCAAGTGAATTATGATGTTATTGCTAATTCATAGATTAGGAAATTGTAAATGCTGAAGTGAGCATATTTTTAACTCAACATAAGGTTGAATCATAAGAATAATTTCAATGTAATTTTTTTTGTGTTTTTGATAATATTCTTAGACAAGTTTTAAATATTTTACATTAAATTTCTAAATTAAAAATAAGACTTTTTTTTTAAAGTTTTGTTGTTAAATATTATATTTCAACTACAGGTATAGCAGAAGACTATCATCCTCCTTTCTATGATTGTGTGCCCAGTGACCCTAGTTTTGAAGATATGAAAAAAGTGGTTTGTGTCGATCAGCAACGACCTGTGATACCTAATCGTTGGTCATCCGATATGGTATGCCAATTTCTTGTTTTAAGCAACAAGTTTATAACCTTATGGTTTTTAAATGTGAAAAATGTTTTTCAATTAAATATTAAATCTTCTCAAAAATATTAAGCTTGAATGTCAGAAATGAAGTTCATTTCACGATATGATATAAATGCAGATAAAAAGGTATTTTCAAAATTTTTGTATGCTATTAATATTGATTTGAATGACAAGCAATGCAGAATTATTGAAGTTGGCTGGAATTCTGGATTTTCTTAGTAGGAACAATTTTATATCTTTTTCAGTGTTATTTTTGTAACATACTTTAAGACATTTTGGGGGGAAAATATAACTAAAAATTTTCTTTTAATATTTTATAACTTTGAAAATATCTCCTGGGGGTACTTTTTAGATTTTTCCATGAATGTGTTTTAAAAGGCAGTTAAATTTTCATTTTAAAGCAATCAATTTAAATTTAAAAATTCATGTAAAAAATCCATTTGTATATATCATTTTAATGTGTTTGTAAAATTAGAAACTGGAAATTTTATAGACTGCTTTCAAAATTAAATTTTAAATTATATTTTGAAAGTCTTTTTATTAAATATGTGATATATATCTAAATGAGGCTTGTATTAAGATTCTGTTGCAATATTAACTTGTTATCCTTAAACTTTTTATAAATACTTCTTAGTTGTAAGATGAGAACAATTTTCAAACTATGTTGTGTATGAAGATGGTAAATATTTGTTATATAATAATCAGAGAGTAAGAATAAATAATTGAATAATACGCATTAATTCCTATTTTTATATCTGTTACAGACCTTATCTGCTATGACCAAGTTAATGAAAGAATGTTGGCATCACAATCCTTCTGCACGTCTCACTTCTTTGAGAGTGAAGAAAACTTTAGCCAAAATTGCTGCTGCTGATCCAAAGATACATTTGGATTACTAATCTGTGATTTTTCTAGGTGATTAATAGTTCCTATTTAATGTAGGTTAAAACTTGTGTTACATATTTTTATTCTTTATTAAAAAATTTTAATTGAGTAGATTAAATTGTATTATTAATATGTTAAAGTATTCTTTAATTATTTTTAAACTTTTAAAATGCATGTAACAAGTTCCAATGCTTGAATTTGGTTAACTTAAAAAATACTTTGCATTCCCTCTCATTTACTTGTTTATTCTGTTCAAGAGAAAATTATTAATAGTTCATAGTTAAGTTATTAAATGACAAGTTCTTATTTTAATCCAGAATGGTATAGCGTATTGATGTAATTGTTAATATAATTTTTTTTACCCAACTAGAGTAAACAAATGTTTTACTTTAAAAAAACATTACAAGTATTTCAAAATTTCTTGGACTACTAGTTTTATTAAACTGATTTTCAATCAAATGAAATTAGTAATAATAATATTGTAAAATAATTATTAATTTATACTTTTAAAACTTCTATTGAGTATATAGAATTAAGCTTATTTTAAATGTAACAATAAAAATTGCTTCTTTAAAGTCTTAAATTGTATTTCACAAAAATATTTCTCTGTATTTTAAGTTTGTTGTACTTAAAGTAAAAATTTTAAACAAATTAAAAATACAGCTTTCTGTAATATATAATTTTTCTTTGAGAATATTTGAGTCTTATTTTAAATAATTATTTTTTATTTAACAAAACCATAAGCAGAAGGATGTGAGCAGCTTCTCTCTTTCTTGTTGGTTGAAAAACCTGAAGTGTCCTGGCTAAGTCTGTCTGTTGTTTGTTTGCAGGCCTTAGCTAAGCATAACAAAATGGCCTTCATACCTTGTGTGTCCATCAAGCAGATTATTCTCCCAATGTACTTTGTCTATTCTACCCAGTTACACCCTCTAGAGCTATGTGCACACTTTGTGGTGCCCTGCAAGACTTGAGGGGAACAAAACGATTGGACTTTTAATTTTATGAATTTATAATTTATTCCAGTCAAAAGTGCATTTGTATTCCAGTAAGAAACGACTTGAACACTAGATTGTAGTTATTGTCACTGTAGAAATTCAAGGGAAAATTATTTTGATGCACATCACTTTTGTGTATGACGTTTATTTTGTTTTGGACTTATATAGAATTTTAATTTGATTATATGCTTACATAATAAAAAAAATGCATATTTAAATATATTGAAAAAATCTTCATTAAACCTAAATTACTATGCTATTATGAATAGTAAATGAGGTTGTGGCTGTGTCTGCGAAAATGACTTCTTTATTCCTTATTGTAAATTTTATTACTATCTTTATCACTGTAAAATTATGGTTGGTTGATGTCATATTTATAGGGAGAACGATAACTGACAATGTGTATGCATAACACAGTTGGTTAGATTGTTTCCTTGATGTTTATGGAGTATAGACTTTTTGATGTTGAGATGGGGGGGGGGGAATCTCCAAACTGTACCAGAGATCTTAAAGACTGTAAAATAATAAATTATAAATAAATTCATTTTGTTCCATTCTTGATCATAATCCCTCATTCTGCGAATATTTGTGTTTGCTTAATAGCTGACTTGGTTTAGTGTTAAAGTCAATGTTAAACTTATGTGCTTCACTTTTATACAAAATTTGATATTTGTAGATTAAATTATTTTTGGGGAAATGGTGGTCCATAATTCTTGTAGCCTGCCAGGTCACTCAGAAAAAGTTGTCTTGAACTAAGATTTCTTTCCCTTGTTTGACCAAAGATTTCTCTTTAAACAAAAATTGTGGAGATTGCTTGTTGAAATTCTAATTACAATCACATTCCCAATCTCAAAAAAGAAAGTGTGTGTTTGCAGCTATATATGTAAAATTTGCACAATAAATTGGATATAGAACTGCCATTATTTTTTCATGTGTATATTGATTTTTATTGCATGCAATTTGTAAATTTTTTTAAAGTCTGGTTCTGTCAATACTAATAAAGTCAAAACAATTGCTTACCCTTAAATTTTAACCATTACAACTTTGAATTCATCTAAATTGCATTACTATTCATAAAAATAACAATCATTTATTATTTTTTTTTAACAATTTTACCATAATTCTTCTAAAAAATTTTACACCATTTTGCAATACTTGTTATTTATATTTGGAATATTTAAATTTTGTTGATGAAACTGCTTTTAATTTAAAATTTTTGTATTTGTAGATTATTTAATAAAAATTGTTTAAACTAAAATAGAGCCATGATATTTAAAAATTGTAAATTGAAATACTACATTCTTCTTTATATTTTCAATAGTGGTTGCTTTCTGCTGGGATATATAAATTTCTGAAACCACTTGGAGAGGTTAACTACCACTTCTTCCAGTAATAAATTTTAATCAGGGAAACCTATCTTATTGTGAATGAGAGCAACATTAATATTTTATCGTCCACTGCCATTTTGTGAGAATGTCTAGAGAATGTTGAGCTTTATAAGTGAACAGCAAATTTATGTTCCAGACTTTAACTGTAAGATCTGTAGCTGTTGTTTCTATATTTTTATTCATCTGATAAAAACTTCCCAATGCTTTATTTTTCATTTTTTATTGTATATTAGCTTCTCAAATATATTTATTAACTGCTAATCATGCTTTATGTATATAATTTTATGTATTAAATGTTTGTAAAAATAAGGATATTTTAGTCTATTTGGAATAAGTTTCATAAGGATAAATTTTGAAATTTATGCTGCAAAGTTAAATGTTTTCTTACTCTATTTGTATGTAAGGACTTATTTCAGATTGAATCGAAAATTCTCCCATTAAACTCTTTCTTTTGTATATATATTTTTAAACTTTAATATTTTTCATCCTTTAAAAGTTTTATTTAAGAGTAAGAAAAAAATCAGAAGGGCATAATCGTAGTTAAAAGAAAGCTACCTTTTTCAGTAATTAATCTGTTAGTTTAATGTGTTAGAAATTTAATCTTAGATTAAAACTTTATAAGGAAATCTTCACAATTAGGTTTGCAAATTATTTAACTTTATAAATAATCCACAAATTTTTTTAAAAATTCTTAGAAACTGTTTTATCAAGTGTATAATTTACCTTCAAATTTTGACTTAAATATCGCTTATTATAAATTGTAACATATATTTTTAAATAATTATTGAGAATTATTGATTATAAAATTGTGTTAAGTTTGTTTTTCAATATAATGTTTTATGTTTTGTAAATTGTTCTGTTGCATAAGTTCTTAATTATTGATAAAAAGAAATTTTTAAAAATGTATAATTTTGATTACTTTGTTGCTGCAAAAAGAATTCCTAGTCTACAGCTAAAACATTTTTTACTATAAGTATCCATAATATTTTTCAAATTCATTTTATCTGTTTGATTTATTTACTTAATTTATCTTTATATGCATTAAAAATATGAATATTGATTGAATAGAATTTCTTGCCTTATAATGAAAATCTATGCAAGTTAAGTTTCTTTTATTGTTATATATTTTGTTGTACGCGTGTAAATATTTTGATTTTTTGTTTTGTTGTTGACAATGCTATATATTTGACTTAGCAGTTTTTTCTAGACAAATCATACTATTCTTCATTAGCAGCTTGTGTATAGTAATTTATATAAAAAGGTATTCAAGCACTATTTTAAATAGCATAAAATATATTTCAGTAATCTCACCTTTTAAGATATGAAGTGGAACTAGTAACTTGTATAAGAAATTAAAAATAACCACATTTTAATACACTCTAATTTTGTTAAATTTTAAACTATATCTTTTAGAGAAAAGTAGATAAAAATATTTACTATTTTATACAACAATGTTATTAAGTTGAATTTAGCTTTGCTCTTTAGAAACTTTATTTTCAATTTTTGTGCGATATGTCATTTTAATGTTGCCTTGTATTAATAGTTGTGCTGTAAGTCTGTAAAGAATTGTCTATTTAGTAAGTTAATTCTTGCTTGTAATTCTATTCTTTGCATGATTATAGAATTTTTATTTCACTTGCCTTTTAATAAACATTTGGTAATAGCTTTGTCTTTATATATTAGAAACTCATAATTTATTATAGATTACTCCAAGATTTGTATATTTCTAAGTATTTATGCTTTTTAAAGTATTAGTATATTTTTTATGATATAAGATGTATTTTTTATTTTGGTGTGTTTGAATCTCTTTTTGTTTCTTAGTGTTCTTTCGCTTATGTTATAGTTTCTTTATCTGTGCCAAAATAATTTTATTGTGTAATTGAAATGTTTGATTATTACTTTGAATCAAAAATCAATTACTCTTGTGATATATTAAGAAACTGATTCAATGTTTTATTTGAATACTTAAAACTCTAGAAAACAAATTTTTCTATTTATGTGAAGTTAACAAAACTTTTAAGAGTTTCTTATTAAAATACATTTGTAATAAATCTTAAAACTTAGTCTATAGTGATAAATTGCACAACTGATGGTCAATCTAAGACTTTTAACAAATTGTACTTTCTTTTGTATATCCTTCATAATAGAAGTAAATTTTAATTAAAAAAGTGTACGTATCTCTTAAGTTGATTTTAATAATTAAAATATCAATGCATTTTAACATGTGATTTATGAACATTAAATTTTCAGAAAATTAATAATTCTACTAAATATTTGAATTCTAGACCGTAATTTTGCTCATTGAAACACATGTAATTTCGCAAAACTTGTTAATATAACAATATATTAGCTTATGCTTTGTGTGAATGTATTGAAGTTTGATGTGTGATTCTCAGCTGATAAGAGGAAGTGTTTGAATTGTTATTTTATATATAAAGAAACAAGTAACATTAAATTGGATGTATTTTATTTGATAGTATTATTTGTTGCTGTGTTTGTTCCAAATTTTTCACTATTTTTATTACATTGTAAAAATGTCATACTATGAATAAAAAGTGAAAAACACCTGTGAAACTCTCGAGTTTTTCCTGGCTTAATTTCTAACTTACTGTCTGTGTATACAAAGTATCAGAAGAGTATAATTTGAACTAAAGGTATTACTTAAAAACTTACCATTAATTTCACTAAAGATTAATATGAAAGATGTTAATTTGTATCACACTTAATATTGTATGAAATGATTTGTCATTCTGAATGGACCAATTCAAATTCATTTAAATAACTGAAGATATGAAAACATCACAAAATTACAAATAATCTAATATATATATTAATGTCTATTGTTAAAATGAATCCTTAAAAATTTTAGTCAAATTTAATCAGTCTTTTGAATGAAAAAAATGATATATTTCGCATTAAAAATTTTAAAGGAAGTGCTTTTAGGGATACTAAATATAATTTTGAAAGGAAATATTCAACGTTTGTAGAAGAATCAAAATTTACTTGAATAAATTAATCATTAAGAAGTAGTCATTTTTCAAAAATATATTAATCTCTCATGACAATGGTTATCTCAATATCAAAGTTGTCAAAATATAAAAGATCTTATTTTCTTTATTAGAAAGTTGTAAAGTTTAAAAAATGTAGTTTTCTTGTTAAAATTTATTTTGCCTAAAACTAAGAATAATTTTAGAAATATATTTTACAAGATTCTTTTCTAGTTTAAGGTAATTAAATGAAATATTAAATAAATTAATAAAGCAAAGTTATCTTTTAATTTAAACTGAAAATATTGGTTTTGCATAGAAATAATTCTATAATTTGTAAGCATGCAAGAATTCATTTGAGATTTCAAAATCTATGAAACGCCATTTGCATGGTATGCAGAGAAATTCCTTTATTTATCAAAATATTAATTTAACATTCTTTTAATTATTTGGAAAAAGAAAGGATAATCTGCACTAGTAAATTAAATATCAAAATTATCGGAATATTAGTTTAGCATCATTCCTACAGTTATTTGAAAAAAGGGCAATATTCCACTAAGAAATTAAAGGACAAAATTCTATTGAAGCATGCTTTTTGAGTTTGCGTTTCTTTTAACTTTTTAGTAAGAAGGAACAAAAATGAAGGCTTATATAACGAAAGACTTGTTTGGCGATTTAAATTTACATTTTCCAAAGTTGAAAACTGCAAAAAGTATTAATTTTTGGTAGCCAAAAAACTCATTTAAAACATAATTGCCTAGTATAAGTTACCTTAGTGTGAAAGTTTAATTATAGTGAATTAATTGAGAGACAGAGATAACACTTAAGTCATTTACTAAAAAAATTGTATTTATAATTCGAATTCGTGAGTTTTTATTTAGCATTTGTGGGAAAATTTCTTTTCTGATATTACAAATTACTGTGGTAAATCACACACACGCTTTGTAGTTGAAAGCGATAAAAAAAAATCGTAATAAATATTTTCGATCAGTTTAGAATTGTATTTAACTTCTTAACACTATCTTAAAAAAATGAATTCTATTTTATTTGAAATTGGATAATGACTTTTTATGTTATATTTTTTATGATTCTACTATCACGCATTAATTTTTTTTATTGAGAATTTTTTAAATTTTAGCAGAATACTCTTTTATTTTAATTTTAATAAGTAAAAATTTTATCGTAATACAGTTACGCGAAAAATATATTTCATTATATAACCGTTTATGAAATCTGAAATATTCACATATTTTATTAATTTATAAAATTTTATTTAAAAATATCCATTTTTTTAAAATTAGATGAATAATGACAAATAGAATTTTGATTTAGAACATCTATTTAGAATATACTAAGTTCGTTATTTTATGATTGTACATTTTGACACTGTGCTAAAGTAAAGACAAAACACTGTTGTAAAGAATTTCAATATCAACCATACAATTGTCTCTTGGAAAGACTTTTGTTAATGAACCATATTCAGGTGTTACCTAGTAAGAAAACTTCCAAGCAGCCATCTTTACTTATGAACAAAGTTTATGAAGATATTAGTTAGACCAAGATCACACAAAAAATTTAGTTACAACGTTCTCTTAGCATAATTATTATTCTTAAAGAAAAAAAGACAAGTATTAACCAGAAAAAAAAAATTTTTTTTCACGTTCCAGTTTAGATTATGATTACACCTTTTTATTATAATTTTTATTGGTTTAAAATATCCATGACGTCAGATAATGTTTCGTCTACGTCAATCATATTAAGACGGCGTCGTGAATCCCATTTATCGACGAATTTGCTGCCTTGCTTCAAATCGCATTGTCAGAGCAGCAGCAAACATGGCGAAGTTCACCATCCAAAGTCTGAAAATATTCTCGAAGTTCATATAGTTAACAAAACGATTTCTTATACAAGGACCAAAGAGAACAACAGTTTGAGCAGCCGTTTTCCATTGATTCAAGCTATAAACACGTTGATAATCGAATAGAAGAAACAGCAAATTGAAAAAGATAAGATAAAACATCCTCTTTATGGTTAGTTTAAATGACAAGAGGGCGATTTAAATTTTTAAAAATTCCAATAATTAAAAGAATTTTAAACTCATAATTGCAATATTAAATGTTTTTTTGATTTGTATGCTCTCAAGTTTATGGCACAATTTGCTCAATGTTATTTATAATTGTCTATTGAATAACTTTAAAGAACCAACTGCTATTCTAAGCTATTTTAATATCGATCACGTAAATTATCTTTTTGGAAGGCTTTTCGTAGAAAACCTGAATAACTCCGAAGTACAATCCCCAACTCATGGTCATGCATAAGTTCCCTTTATTACGCAATTTCTAGGATTGAACCTGCAAACTTTCGTTCAGAAGACATTGTTTTACCACTAGGCCATAGTATGTATAAATTTTATTTAAAATATTTTTAATCGATTTTAATTATGATTGTGTTTTTATACATAATTTAAATTAGCAGTTTAAAATTACCGTCGTTTTTCATTTCTTAGGTGGTTGTTATAGTTTAGAAGGAGCCATTTACATCTATTAGGATTGTTAATCGAATAAATTCTTATAACTATGTTATCATAGTCCGGCGGGGAAAAATAGCTTTTAAAATAGTGTAAATCTCTAAAGTTTTCCTAATCACATAAAGACAAAAAAATTCTTGTGAAAAGTGTGCATAAAATATGTTTGATAGATATTAGTAATTTGCTAAAAAAAATCTTGTTTCTGAAATGTAAAATAAACTGGCTATTAAAAGAATTTGGATTTGTAGTCAAATTTTAGTAGGTAAAATATATATTATGCATTGAACTTCCAATATTAGTTTAGTTTGTTACTCAATGGTCATTTTTTGCTCATGAAGGCTAAATATACTGTGGATCTACAATTTGAAGAAGATTTTGAACCACTAAATTCATCCAAACACGAGGTAGTTATCAAACCCATAAATTGTCAAAGTGAAAGAAAGGCTAATCATCCATCTGCC
The DNA here is from genome assembly GCA_030067965.1 of Latrodectus elegans. NCBI lineage: Eukaryota > Metazoa > Arthropoda > Arachnida > Araneae > Theridiidae > Latrodectus > Latrodectus elegans. The sequence continues at coordinate 17,251,468 of CM057811.1, forward strand.
AGATCTATAATTTATTAAAACTGATATTTTATGTTAAAAAAAATTATAATTATCTCTTGGAATTCTTTTTGGATGTGAATGAAGTATACATACATACAAACACATGTACATAATACTCAGATTAATTAGGATTTAGTGATAAGAAAAGAAAGAACCTTTATTTTGCCATAAATAAGAGAGAGAATTTTACTTTCCATAAATTAAATGAAAATCTGATAAATATTTTGCTGTTAAATTCATTGGAAGTTTATAAAAATTGCTAAATTGTTGTGCATTCTCAATTTAATTTATAAGATTGCAGAAATTTATGAGGAAATATTCTATATACAAGTAAAAAGTGCTGAAGATTTTATTGTTAGTAATTACCGGAAGCTCAAATTTTTATGGAGGATGTGTTTTAATGATGACTCCAATCAATGTTAAGAGCTAAATAGTTCTAGGTATATGTAAATCAAATGGCCAGGGGAAATAATAAATGGTTATCAAGAATTAAATGTGATTTTGTGATAAATTCATATTATATAATAAATGCACTCACTTATATGAAAAATATTCATTAATCATGATTACACCTATGTAATAAAATGATTTCAATTATCTGCTGCTCTTAAATATCGTAAATTGTCGTGAGTAATTTATGATTTTAAAATTGACCTAATTAGATGAAAGAGCTTTCGAATATTGTTTTAATGTATTATTAAACTAAGTAACAAAAAAAAATTTTAATTTAACATATAAATGTATTTAAATGATTAAACAAATACTGTATGTTTATTTAATTCTATTAAATTATTAATAGGATATATTTATATTTTTGTACATGATTCATTCAGAATTGATATTGCTAATTTTAGTGATTGGAATGTTAATATTTGTGGATAAATTGCAACAGAATTTTTTTTAATGTAAATTTATAATTTTTAAATTAATATATTAACTAATGTGCTATTTCTATACTTGTTAAAGAATTTTAGCTTTTGTTTTAGTTACTTGTTCATTTTCTTTTATCTTTTCAATATTTTTTGTTGATAATGATTAATTTGAGTGAAATTAACTATTTACTTTTATTAAAGAAGTTGAAATTGCTACTATTGAGTTGTTGAAGGTCACTAATTATTTCGTCATTAGGTAAGAATTTATCTGAAAATATTTATAATTATTTAAAGTTTAAACAGGTTTAGGTAGTTATTCTATGACCCTTTTGGAAGATGAGAGCTATTCCAACAACGATTTGACGTTTAAATTATTTAATCAAAGCTTCAAAAGTTAATTATTCAGTTTCCAACAGGAAATATTATGTATATAAGTCTTAAATATGCAATATTGGAATGACTACAACCACAAAATACAAATGATCTGTCAAATTTCAATTTATATTTTGTTAATTAATCAAAAAAGTGGAAAAGCAGTTTATTAAATAAAAATTACTAATATGTTTATGAATACTTTATTATCTAATAATAAATAAACTAGATCATATTTACACAATATTTATGAACAAAGTAAACCTCATAAAATGAGTGTTTAATTATCTTTTGAATTTATGAAGCTAACATATTTACACAGCCATTTAAATACAAAGATCATGTCATGAATCAAGCATCCATGAACAAAGTAATACTGTTCAATTTTACAGTAAATTTGATGAAAACTATGACTTACTGTATGAATTACACTTAACTTTCAAAATCATAAGATAATTATTTACACAAGTTGAAAATAAGATGCAAGACATTTTGGCACTTAAAATAATATACATGGATTGAACTAATTTATAATTTAGGAAGTAGAACTTCATTAAGAGGAGAAATAGATTGAGAAATATAGTTTGTTTCCTAAATCAAGAATTCCAATAATTGGGAGAGATGCAAAAATTAGGAACTTGAAAAAAGTTGCAGATAAAATTTTTTTACTGCCTGCTTTGTTAGTTTTTTTAATGTGACTAAAAATGAACTAACTACATATGTAACAATTACAAAGAGTTCTTGTAAAAGCTAGGACCCGTTTTTATTTTTCACTTTGCCACTTTCCTTCAACACCTAAGAAAAAATAAGAAAAATCCAAATTTAATGTGTTAAATATTAATATTCATTAAAAATATAAGAAATTTAAAAACAAAATATGGTAAATAATAGAAAAATGAATGTTATGTAATTATACAATTTGTACTAAATTTTAAATAATCAATAATTTCCCGTGAGAAATTATTAATAAGATTTATAATTTCTCAAGGGAAAATGTTATCTTTTATTAAATGAGTTTCTTACTGAACGATTTTTTAAGTATTCAAGAAAAACTATATATTTTTTCTTTATTAGAAATGATAATATAATTAAGCTTTGAGTCATACTTTCCATTAGTAGTATTTACATATACATGAATTCATATTTTTATTGAAGCTTTATTTTTGTACATTTTTTGTTACAAACTAATAAATCTGTCTTAAATTTAAAACAAAAAAATGTACAAATTTTATGACTCATTATTTAAAAAAATATTTGTTCATTGTCTCAAGGATGGTAGCATTAAATAATGCATTCACACTAAATTTGTCTTATCTTTTTTCCATCATGTTCCTCTAAATTGTTCAGGATGAAAATTGTGAGTATTTTTCATTATGAATAGTAAATTTTATTTAGATATTTCTTAGATAGAGAAAAAAATTTGCATTATTACAAATCCGAATGAAATGGTGTATGAATTGATATCATTTCAAATATTATCCATAATTCAAAAATATATAGTTTTAATTTTCTAAATAATTGGAATGCATTACATTTTTTTTAAATAAAAAAATTGATTTTATGCATATAGTTTTTTATATTAGTAAAGACAGTATGAAAATATATCATAATATTAGTTTTGAGGTGTACTTCATACACTTTTGGAGTAAATAAAGTTATTAGTGTAAAAAATTTTTGAATGTAACTCATATCATTTCAAATTATAATCTAACTAGCATACTTCTACTAGTTATAATTTACTACACAAATAAATATAAAAATTAATATTATTAGTTATCTTAGTTCATTAAATGTGCTAAAAATTAGCTAAAAATCTTATATAAATTGGAAGAAAATAATTTTTGAAATCATTCTGCCATAGAAAATTTTAATTCTTATTTGATAAGTACATTGCACTGAAAATTTACCTTCTTATTAAAGGGGTCTCCATTTATAACTGAAACAGCAAATATTTACAATTTTAATTAAAATTCCTTTTGATTTGCCAAGAAAAGTAGCTTATTATATTTAAGAAATGTTGTGAGTGAATAATCTTGTTACTCTATTTAGCAATTTAATCAAAATAGTTTTCTCAAATGTTAAATGATAGTTTTTCAGAAAAGGAAAAAAAAAAAAAAAAACTACTTGAGTAGCAATTGATTTTATGCAGCTGATATTTTTTATGGTAGGAAAAATGTCTTTAAACGATTAAATATTGTTCTTAGAAAACAAAAATCTTCAATTAATACCGGGCAGAGGTAAAAATAAATAAATAAAAATAACAATCAGTTTATATTTAATGTAATAAAATTCATATCTTTTGCAACACATTTAAGACAAATTTGTGCACATCACTCAGAATAAATAACAGCTTTAAAAATGTTAAGAATTAATGTAACGTTTCATAAATAATAATAATTACCAAGATCAAGTTATCCAACCCAGTAAGATAACCGTCTTCATGATTTCCATAAGTCCATTTTGATCTATGATTAATGGTAACACCTTCAGGAAGTTGATTTGTTTTTGCAAAATCAATCATCCATGCTCCAGCTCTTTTCCCATCATGAATTATTAAAATACTGCTGCCAATTACCTAAAGTTTAACAAGAACATATGAGAATAACTCTATATTTTTTTAAAAGTTTTATTAGTATTTTGTATCAAAGTTTGCTATTCACAGAATCAGATTTTTTTTATATAATATAACAATTTAAAATAAAACAGCAAATTAAAATAAATTATTCCTGTTAAAATGTAACATGCAGATTTGAGACTGTAAAATGAAATTAAATGATAATAGAAATAATATGTGTGGAGAAAAAAATGTTCCATCATATATAATCTCATTTTATATTCAATTTATTCAGAATTCTATTAGTTGATGTACATAACTGTGATGAGAAATTTTATGATATGTTGTGTTTCTTTGAAATCCTTCATTTCTTATCGAACTAAATTTCAATTGTTACACAACTTCTTTCATAAATTTATACAAATACAAAAACTATATTTAAAATTTTTTTTTAATTTAATAGAATTAATTTACTAATTTACAACAAAATTAAAATTTTTCAATAAATAAATCATTATTTACTAGTTTAAAAATTTATAATATAAATAAATATTGAAACAAAAATGTTGAAACTATTTTAAGATAAAAAGGCAATCCAGTGATAAGAATTAGAAAAAAATGAAGATGCAATGTATGCTTAACAGAACTTAAAATTCACTTATAAACATTAATTAGCTAATATGTAAATTAATGACTTATCACAACAATTATATAAAATTTATATTGATTCAAAGTCTGAAGGAAAGCGTGAAATTTAAAACCAATAAATTGGAGTCTATATTCTTGCAATTTTAACAACTTCATTAGTCAATCATTCAAAAATTGATCTAACCTCATGTTGGCGAAAAAAAGGCGATTTTTCTAATTTTGCTCTTAAATTCTGCAGTCTGGCCACCAACTGTAACCTTATTTTTTCACTGCCATTTAGAAATTGTCTCATAGTTTTACAGATTTCATCTTTGGACTTCAACATTTTTAAGTCTTTTGTGGGTTCTTCCCCATGAACCTAAAATATGAACGCAAGAAGTTATTTTTGATTGTTAAAAAGATGACATTTATTGCACATACATTTTAATTAGCATTTCTTAATATGAAACTGATTGTAAGATATAGTACAATTAGCATTAAATTATACATTTGTCTCTAATAGTTTATATGTTAATTTAATAGTTAGTTTAAATGTTTAATGTAGCATTAATCTCACCTTAAATCCTTCTATTCTAAAACCTAATTCTGCTGAAGAACTCAAGTTTTCTCTAAACTGGAAAGTAAAACAGTTCATTAAGATTTTGCACAAGAAACTACATCAATTAAATATGTCTTTAGAAATGAATGATATCAAATGTAATCTGCTTTAAAGTCTAAGATTAATTACGAATTTAGAAATCAGGATCTAATAAAAGAAAATTGAAGAATCATTCCTTTTATATTCACACACAACATAAATAATCTCATCACATTTGTATAATAATTACTTACTTGCATATATCTTAATTTAGTAATAGCTTTAGATTCCATCTCTTCAGGGGTAGGAGCAGTGGGATCTACTTTAATCATTTTTTCATATAAATCATTTCTCGCTTTATTATTTTCAACTTCAGATTCTAAAAATGTCCTGAAATGCAAATTTAAATTTATTATGCAATATTATGGAATCCATACGATCTAAATTATCAGATTGTAATAAATATAAATGTATCAAGAAAAAGAGCTAAAGATAATTAAATTAAAGAAATATCCAATGAATTTTTTCTCACTCACTCACACACACCCATATATAGATAGATAGAAGTATCATTACACATCACTAAAATTTCTATTTCAATATTAATTTTCCGCCATGTTCTTTTTAAATGAATATTTAAAATAATCCTATATTCCACTACTTTTTGAAGATCATTAGTAGGCATAAATCAGATTATTTTATAAATACCTGAAAGTACTACTGAATATTAATATTTTTCGATTTTCTCAGAACTTTTTACTTAATGGTCATAGGATGAATATATGCACAATCAGCATAAAAGTAAATATAATGAGCGTTTCAACATATTATTTCTTATATCCTAACAAAAAAAATAGATTTCTAAATAATAATAACAATAAAAGAATAGTAACTTAATTATTTCAACACTTAATTCTCTCAACTAAGATAAGGTAAAGCGTGTTATCTTACCTTAGTTAAGAGGTTATCTTAAAAATAATTTTTTTTAGCTTGTATTCTTACCTAGTTCCCATTTTGATGTCCATGACTGCAGGATTTTTGAAATTGTACAACAGGTCCTGCATTTCAATGAAATCTGCACTTAAAGTTAAGGATAAACAGCTTTGTTAGTGAGAATTTCTACATTTTTTGAAAGCAAACTTTGTTCTAATATAAGTACAGTTGCAGATATAAAAAGGATACATTCATTATTATATTCCACATCTTTGTAAAAATGAGGCACCATAGATGCTAAGGTATCTTTCATTAATTTTTCATACGCTAATATCTCTATGCGATCAGGGGAGCTTTTCTTCCAGATCGTCCCAGGTCCTGCTGGTGCAAACGAACCTACAAAATTGAATTTATGTAAACATGCAATCCAACTTAACAGCATTTATTGCAACAAAACGTAATTATTACAGTTCGGAAACATCTCTAATTATTTATAATAAAGACCATGATATACCTTCATGACCAGATAGCTGCACCCAATTGTTCAATCTATTTTTTAATAAGACATTGCTTGCAGGAGCGGTGAGGTCAAGGGCATTCTGAAATTTAAAAAAAATATCTTGTTTTAAAACATTTTTTTTTTTTTTTTCCAAATGAAATAAATTACTTAAAATCAACAAATTGCACACATTTTGTAAGTAAATATTCTTTTTATATGTAAATTTTAAAACAATACTTTTACATATATATATATATATATATATATATATATATATATATATATATATATATATATATATATATATATATATATATATATATAAATTTAATTTTAAGGCATAGATGCTGTATAATCCAGGATGCCAAATTCTGAGTTGTGATTGTTTTTGGCAGAGTTTCTCGTGTATCTGGCAACCTGGTTTTTATTATGTCACAAATATAGAGATCTATAAGATTTATGCAGAAAATTCCATTTTGGCAACCTTCGTATTTATGTCATCGTGCACGTCACAATACGACATTTTGGCAAAATTTTTTTATCACCAAAAACAATTCAGGACTATATGGCATCTATGCCACTTTTAACTTTTAAGACAATTTCGATTAATTATTTCGCAACTTGAGAACTTACAAGAGCTAAAAGCTGCAAAAGGGTGAGATGATCCGGGACAGACTTATTTACATCCGGGTTCCCGTCATTCGTTTCCGCAACTCCGTTTGTCTTGGACGAAGAGACGCTAGCCTTAGCAGAACCGAACGCATTTCGGGCAAACTGTTGCACTTTATTTCGCGAAAAATGTTTCCTGCTGCTTATGTCGCCCTCTTTCTCTTTGGGTCGCAAGATGTTGGATAATTCAGCAGCCTGACTATCAGCTTTCTTTGCGGCCTGCAAGAAAAGTGAAATGTTAACAATGGAAATGCCTAAAACCAATTTATTTTTAAGAAATCTTAATTTAAAACTTATAATACAACTTACATATTATATATTAAATGAGATTATTTTTCCCCCAAAAAATATAAAGTCAATATTTTTAAATTTTAATCAGAATGCTTGCTGATTGCTAAACGATCACATTTTGAACAAAACTAATTAGACTAGGACATTAAATTAGAACCACTACAAACATTCACACCCGTGGAGGAATCGAACCCGCGAACTGTTGAACCGATGTCTGAGTATGAATCATTCGGTTGTCAACTCCGTCCTCAATCAGAATGAATATATAAGATTAAAAAGACATAATTTTTAATTATAATCTAAATATTTTATTAAGGAATTAACTTTGCACTAATATATATTTAGAACAAATTAGAAATAAAAATGAAAGACGCAGTTTATTTTTATTTTATTTAAAGCAGTTTTATAGTCATATGGTATAACCCAATTAAATTTCTCTGTGTAATTGAGAATTCAATGAATTAAAAAAATGTTTTAAAACTATTCCAAAAATGGCGTGATACAAAGAAGAGTTTATTTGAAATTTTTCCCTGCAGCGTGCGTACAAAATGACGTTTGATACCAAGAAAATGAAAATCTGATTTATAATCATATTTTGACACGGAAGGAAACATTCAATCTTTTTCTTCAACCGTGCTTACCAGGTAGAAGTTTATAAGTAAATATTACTTTTTTAATTCAAAATGTCTTTTAAATGCTTTACGAAGTGTATCGTGTGAATCTTAAAATTATATTTATAGAATGAAAAATAGTACACGCAAAAATAAAGTCGTTTTCTGAGAATAACCAACTAGAGAGAGTTCAAGAGACATATTTTGTTTGATCACACTCCTCCTAAAAAGTTCCAAGTTGCAACCGCAGATAAATAGATTTTTATCTTCTAACATCAAAACATGCAATTTACAAAAGAGATGCGTGTAAGGAAAAAAATGAGTTAATATTTAATTTAAAATGTACAAAATTAGAAAGCATTGTTAATTATTATTATTATTTTTTTTTTGCAATAATGTAAATTTTTTATTTTAACATTGAAAATCAGATTTAAAGATGATTTTGCAGAACATAATGTTTAACATAGATCGCTGTAAATAAATTCTGGAATGTATATATGCACATTTACGAATGAATTTTCCATTATTTGTACTTTTACTTGCAAGCAATTGCACGAATTTACATGAAATACTGCTATTAATTGAAACATTTTTCAGATATGACCAAAAAGAAAATAGAAAAAAATTACATCAATCCTGAAGAATGGTTTTACTGAAAGATTGAGCTTAAATATACAGCTTAAAAAATTACAGGCACAAATAAAATTAACAAAATTTATTTTAATAGTAAAAAATAAAATACTTGAAAATTTGTGACTTATTTTATATTTGTTCCTGTTTGAAGGGAAAGAAAGAGTAATTTATTTTATAAATGGTGTAAAAATTCGGAATTTTGCTTTCTTTGCAGCATTTATTAATTAATGATAGGTTTTTCTTTAAAATATATAAGAAGGGATTTAAAATTGAATCTTCTTAAAAACGGCGTTCGATTTTACCCAACTTGGTCCAATATATTTATAATGCACAAGTTTCTGCCGATAGGTTTAAAATACATAGATAAAACGACTTTTCTAGGCAATTTATGAACTAATAAAAATATACTTTAGTTTTCAGTTGATAATTTCAAGTTTTGTTGTGATCTTAGAACATTAATCATAGAGTTTCTTGATTATTCGAATTTTAATTAAAAGAATTATCACACAAAAATTGAGATGGTAAATACTATCGCAGAAGCTTTTTCTTTTTATACAAATACTTTTCTCATTGAATGTAAATTCCATGTAAAAATCAATCAAGTTATGTTTGATTTTTTTATAGAAACAGTTATTTTATATACCGAGTGATATCTTTTATTGGTGGGAAAAAAAAAAAAAAAAAAAAAGGCGCAGCTGGACTTGCTGATAAAAGTCGATGTTTTGATGGCAGCTTATTGTGAAAAAACCATTGTCCCTGAAAGCAGACCTGTTCCAGTGGCCTCACAAAGGCGAGTCGCCTTTAAGAAACTCGTTTTGGTCGATTATATTGATTGTCAGTCTACTCAAAAACAATGGGGCACAGGAAATTATTCCGTCTATCAAGAATGCTAGGCATGTCGCCTTCACAAGCTGAGACGTTACCGAAATGAAGAAAAGAAATCGAGAGAGAGAAGTTGTTACTTACAAATGTGTGCAGTTTCATAATTTTGATGTAAGCATTCAAGGCAAAATGCCATTATTCAAAACCATTAATCAATATATAAATTAATGTATCTTTGAATCAATGAGTATTCTTAAAATATAAAAAATTATTTAAAATACGTTTTTTTTTATAACTGATCAATCTTCTTCAGAAAAAAATCACGTCACAAGTTAATTTTTATGCTTTAAAAGGTAAAAATTACCTATTCGCATTTTATATATGTATTTTGCAGATAAAAAATTTATTATCACCTACGAATAAGATTAAAAAATTTTCCTTTCAAATTATTATTACAACACACATATATAGCCAACAATTCCCTTTTTCCATTTAACGATCAATAATTAATTTCCATTTAACGATCAATATGTTTGAAGAATGTACACTAAATATATAGATTTTAATGCTTTCTAATAGGTAAAGAGTTATAATCGATTAAATGTTTTGGCTCGTAGGAAATTTAGTCAATATAATGGCATAAATATTAATTTTTGTAGTATAATAATGCATTTTTTTAAAAAATTTTACAGTTAAAGATCTGTTTGGACATTTAAAAACTTTGATGATAACTTGCATTCAAGTTATACAACATTAAAATTAAACACAGAAATAAAAGCAAATATTTAAAAAAAAAAAAAAAAATCAAAATCTTTGAGTATTCTTATTTGAAGTGGAATTTGCTGACACTATTCAATACGATTTTATCGTAAAAAAACTACGAAATACTATGACGTTAGTTCTACATTTGAAAAATAGGTTATTACGTTATAAAGCATCCGTTAAGGGAGGAAGTTAGAAAGAAAAAAGCTGATTCTACAGAATTTAATTTCATTCTTTACCAGATAATCAAATAAAAATTTAAAAAAAAAAAAAAAAAAAAAAAAACTAGCATTTTCATATTTCATGCATATATATATATATATATATATATATATATACACACACACACACAGAAATCACACAATTTTTAAGGAAAATGAATTGAAAAAATATAATTAAGTACCCACACTTTTTAAAGAAAAAAACGTTTATAGATTTTAATTTACGGTAAAGAATATTTGCCTTTTTTTTAAAGAAATAATAATCCACAAATAAATTAAATTTAAGCAAAAATCAATAAATTGTACTCTTACCACTGGTACAAGAAAAGTAAACATTTTTTTCAAACGTCTCTAAGCGATATATCGTGAGAAAAATTTCCCTATAATGAAAACTTAAATATCCTCGTCTAATTGTACAGATGCAAAATTTAAATTTTCTATTTCTCGCCTGCTAAAAACAGATCCCCTAAAGCGATGTCTGCGTTTTAAGATGAAAACCAACTTACAGCATAGATCAAGGGGGTTGTACAACAAAACGTAGATTATAATTAGTTCAAGCTAAAAACGCATTTACAAATCGGATTGCAATTGTTGGGAAGTCCGCATCCGTTAAAAGATGGCTTTATGAGAATAATAAATTCGTACGAGAACATGAAAAACTTCACTTAATTTTATTGGTCTAGTTCAGTGACCCGGGTCTATACGCGAGGTTGACATTTCTGGGTCAGGACTTGAAAGCGCATCACTATTTGATGTGCGCATTTATTTCCTCAATAAACAATTTGAATCATATTTAAGAAATAAAAGAACAGAACTCAGATTTCAATTACTGTCTTGAAGGAAATATCCAGTTTTAAAATATGGTAAACAAGACATGTTTGGCATGTTTGAAGAATACGAATTCGGTAAATGCAATGCAAATGAATTATACAAATGTTTTATTAATAACTGTAGAATTAAAATGTTATTTTTTTAAATTCCAATCATCCTAATTCAATATGATCTATATCTTCCACAAATATGTAATTTTTTTTTCTTTTAGTTACTTGACTAAATATTTTACACACACATTTTTAGCATGAAATATATTCTAAACCATAAGCATTGTCTATATTTCATACACAATTATTTTTAATTTGAGATAGGTTTTCAACTATCTCTTTTAATATATTTAATTGTCACTTTGCTAAAGATCAGAGCCTGACTGAAGAAATCAGGGGCAAACGAGGCAATTGCTATGGGCCCCTAAATTAGAAGGGGCCCCCAAATTGAGTGGAATGCTTATTTTACGTTTCCTTTTTTAACATATTTTTTAAACAAAATATTAGTACAGTTAAAATACGTCAATTTTATAATAGGTTATTCATTAGTCTATCGTATGAACAAAACAAAAAAATCTATAATTTATAAATCCATGGGTTTCTAGGATGGAATTCCAATAAATTTTTGCCGTTAAGACGGACAAATTTGGCCAATTAAAAGCTATATCCTCACAAATCGCAAAATGCGCTACGTTTACAAAAGCAAGAGCTTTTAACAGGCTTAATTGAGAAAATTTAGCTGAATTCCTCCATTGTATTTGTAAGAATATGAATTTTTCGTAAAAATAAAGTTATATTACATACTATTTATAATCGCACTGTGTTGCCTTGAATTTTGAATTATGTTTATCTTTATTGTCGTTGTGATATAGAGGTGGAGGGGAGGGGTCCAAAGAAGTTTTCACCCTGGTCCTAACTGGGCCATGATTACGATCACTTTTTTTTTTCGTTTTGCTCACTAGGACTAATTTTGGATTAAATTCCGAAACACTATTAGATTTTGACTTCAAAGGGTAGCCGAACACACTAATTATTAGATTAAGGGCAAGAAAACTAACCATTTAGCTGAAAGTTTGGCTTTCGATTGGTACATAAAAAATTTAGAATTCTATTTACTTGGGGGAAAAAAATCAGCATTGGATACATTGTTAATGTTGCAAATACGTTGCCATTTTAATGACTTTTAAATTGTAAGATACTTTATAAATATTCCCATAACAAGCTTTTGCAAATATATGCAGCTGTAAAACACATATACTAATAAATGCAAAAATATTTAAAAAAAATTGTGTTTACTCAGAAAACAGTTCTTATAATCCTCTCGGAGAGCAATATGAGCAATATATATATTTGTATTTCAACGTTTTTTTTTTTGTTCTTTTATTGACGCACATACATCTAAAAGCTATTATTTTAATAATGACAATTTTGGCGCACTTCCTAAGCCATATCACCTCTGCATTTTTCAATACAATGACAGAAAAATAATATAAAAATATTTAATCCAAATAAGATGAAATATTTTGTGTTAAATATGGAAATTCAGAAACTAAGCTTCAAGTTTAAAATCAGAAATATGTATTTCAACTACAAAAGATTTATATATTCATTATAAATACTATTAAATTTTATTTATAATAACTCTTATAAAAAACAAATTTAATATTTTATTATATAAACCTAAAAACATAGTAAAAAGTAAATTTATTGGATTTGAAAATAATAATTCAATTTATAAACAGGATTAAAGAAGAAAGTGGAAAATAATTTATTGATTTCGTCTGGTGATAGTTAAATTCACAGAAATGTAAATTCTTACGATTCAAAATTTAAGGACATATAATATTTTTTTAAATTTTGAAACAGCTGAAAATTATTCGGTAGCTCTTATTTCGGATATAGATAAAAACCTTAATAGTAATCTTCTAATTCACATCCTCAGCTAAATTATTTTTTATGTAGAAAAAATGTTTTCCAACGCAACGATTATGAGCACTAATCAAAAGCTTAAGTGACCAACTATAGCAGTTGGGTACGCCTAATTAAAGTGTTTACATCTCTGCTCGTTTGGGATTTGCAAAGAAGTATGGGTGTGTCCTGTGAGATCACTGTAAATACGAAGTCGCATTAGAGGGATGGGATGGAATTGATAAGTGGAATGCCGTTTAGCGAATAGTACCGCGTCGAAATTTCGAGGAAAATTCAGCAGAGTCAAAAGGACATATTCATTGAGATTAGCAAAAACCGATTACTTATAAATACACAATCGAAAATCTAAATTAATATTCTTTAAAACTTCATTCACATGATTCGAATCGCGTCCTCTCTTTGTTTCAAAATTATTTATCACATAATTCCAATTTGATTCCAATCTGATTTTGGAGTTTATTATTTTTTTTAACGTCATAAGCCTTTAAAAGATCATTATGCTATTTGCTGCTTTGTATTCACATTTTTGCGGTCATTGTGTGTATGGATTTTTTTTCTTCTTTCTCATTTACGCTTGAAGCATATCCGCTAATTATAGAAGAAGATACGCGCCTGTGGTTCTGCTCGTAACGTGACAGAGGAAGAAAAAAAAAGAGAAGCAATGGGGAAAAAATAGAGCACACCTCGTCATTACACGCATCAAAGGATTGACATAAATTTGATAGTCGCAATAAAGTAGCCTGAATGTCATAGTTCAGACACACAATGGCTGATACCTTGTTATTGGAGGAAGGATTGATACATGTTGATTTCGGCTGAAGACGTTTCAAGCGCATTCAAGCAGGCTGCAACAGAAACAAAGGATAACGGTAGCGGAAATAGGAAATTTTTTTTTTGTTGTAAAATATGACTCCTCTTCCAAAAGAGGAGAGTTTGTCATACGTCATTTTTGACATATTTAGTATTTCATTTATCATAAGCACTGATTTCTTTGGTTGATGAATCGCAAAGAATGAAAAATATTTTGATTTTTGAGTTAATTGTTATTCCTCAAAAATTTTAATGGCATATTGGATGGAATTTAATGAAAAAATGTTATGATATTTTAAAAAACTATAAAGCAAGCAAGAATTTTAACAAGAAGGAGATTATGTGGTTAAATTTGAAATTACAAGAGATAACACTGAAACTGTATTTAATAATTATTATTTATTGTATTTGCAAAAAAACATTAAAGTTATTCGATTATTTATATATGGTATTGATTTTTATAATTACAGAGGCAAAAAAAAAATTACAAATTACCAGTTCAAGAAATAATGAAAACTACTTTTTCACAATGTACACATTGCAATCAACTTAATGTTCACAAATAACACCACAATATACATAATTTTAAAACCAAAAGATATTTTATTAAAAAACTAAAAAAAATCTAATTAGAACAAATTTTGAGGAAATACTTAAAAAAATCGATTATTAAAATGTTATAAAAATGATATTAATTTAAGTTCATTTACTTTTTGTGAATACATTTGGTACACAACAGTAAATTTTATGTAAATTAATTATGAGTTTAATTTTTCTCTTTCAAAACTCTTATTAATGAAACACATAGATACGGAAGTTTTAATTTCTAAAATATGAATATTTTCACCATCTTATTCGTAGGTTCAAGATTATCTTGTAAATGAACCATTTTAAAAATTAGATTTCTAAAAAATGTTTTAAATGAAAAACTTTGGTAAAATACGCAAAATAATTAGTTGTTTTTAGATTCTATACAAATATAGCCGATTCTTTAAACAGAAGTAGCACCATTATATTGTGGACCTTTTTCCGAGTAAAATTAAATTAATACATTAACGAATATATTAAATAAACAATTACTAACAAAGTTTTCCCCCAACGAAAATGTGTGATTAGTACAATAAATTACAAAGAAAAGCAAATAATTCTTTAGAGTTGCAAAATTAAACTGTCAATCATTTTTATAATCAGCAGCTATACGGTAATAGGAAATGAAATTTTAACTGGTAAGAAAATATATTTAAGTACATATTATTTCATTAAAAGTATGCGATGATATTAATTTAGTTATTAAAAAGGAATTAAACTTAAGTATTTGAAACTGACTGATATGAAAAATTATGTTATTGCATGGTCAACCAAACAATAATCTGACACTTAATTTTAATTTTAAAAAATAATTTAGTTCCAAAAAGTCATTGAAATAACTAATTATGTTACAATAAACCAACAGAATAAAATAAAATATCGACTATTCCAAATAAGGAATATCAAGGTATGTAGCCATTTTTGTACTCGATAATTTGTAGCTAGAAATCAAAAAACTCACCAATTCCCTAGAAGTGCAGCTGAATTTCATTTTCAGATCGTTCCACTGTTTCAGGGCGATTTCAAGATCCGGACTGTCAAATATTTTCATCGAACAATCAGAAGATTTGCACATAGCTCTATAACAGAAAATTCCCTACGAGAGAGAATCAATCCACCGCTGCACACAACACACAACCAAAATTAAAATAAAAATATCCTCTCTGTCGACTTCCTATCTTTATTCCTGCTTCACAGAAAATTATATTTCATCTCCTCATAACTTATTATTTCTGAAGATATTTAGGTATGGGGTAATAGGCTTGTAAGGTTTTACAATCAAGTCTGGCATATCGACTGATTCATGGTAGAATGCTGTTGGGATAAGACTGTAGAGAGATTTCGCCGTCTACTAAGTCGGTCAGGGATGTGGACAGGGTTGCTGCACGCTCCCTGGCAAATAGTCACAAATCTCGCCAAATGTTTTTCCGATGTACTAAGAAACGCAGCAAATTGTTTGAGTTGAATTTGAAAAATTTCTGCTCTGTGCTTTTATACTAATTTATTTAATAATTTCCTAGAATTATTACAATATTATTTAACTTTTATGAATCAAAGCAGATAATTTATTTAATTTTAAATAAATCTGAAAATGAATGAAAAAAATTCACTTTAATCTAAATACCAGAATTTAACTTTTAACAATTATAATAAAAAAATAAATAATAATAAAACAAAATTGAAACTAGAAGATAAACTAAAACTGCAGAAGTTGTCAAAATTAGTTTTATAAATATTTATTTATAATCATTTATGAAATTCCGATAGCTAAACATGCAAATAAACGTTTCAATAATTTACCCAAAACATAAAGTAAACTATTTAATAACAGCGTTTCTCTAAAACTTATATCAAAAACTGTCATTAAAATTCAATTCCCTATAATGGACGTTACAGTTTTTAATTCATAGAAATAATTTAAAAGTGGTTACCTAATATGGATTATGGAAAAATGAAAATAGACAATTTACTTATTTTAAACAATAACAAAATAAATTTTTTGATTTTTATTTATTTAAGTAATATTTGTTTTCAAGTATTTGAATAGAAGAAATAAAATAAGAATCTGTAAATTAATTCTCTTGATGTAAATTTTTTTCCCCCTGAATGTACTCACCTCATACAAATTATTATCCAACAATATCCTTCCAGCCAATGCACTTTGCAAGTGCATCATACAAAAATATTAATTTCAGCATTTAATAAATTGATGGAAAGAGAGAGAGAGAGTATACTTTATCACCACTTTTCATTCCAACTAAATAAAAGATGAGCAAAATTGCTCGTCTGCACATTGCTCGCTTTCGTAGGTGTAATTTTGGCTCCTTTTTAAACGAGATCCCTTCACTTGGCTTAATGATTGCCTTTATTAGCATTTATCTAGGGACTGCTTCATTAAATTATATTGACGAAATTCTTTTTAAACAGGCTCATGAATGAGGAGAATAATGCATTTTTTATTCTTACTTATTTTTCTAAGGTAATGGTAGTTAACCATATTTAGTTATATTAAGGTGCATTATTTGTACATTTGACTTATGCAAGACCGGAATTTAAGCAATAATGTACATTACGTTGAGCGATGCAAATAATTACTGAAGAAAAAGTTTTAATCCTGGTAATATGTGTGAAACGTTTAAATATTTTATCAAATTAAAGTGTATTATTCTTACATTTATTAATAATTTGCTTCATAAAAAAATGAGAAATTTTTATCTTTCATTAAATTAATTAAGATAAAATTAAATGTAGGAAAATTTGCTGCAAGTCTACTTCATAAATAAAATAAATTTATGAAATTATATTTTCTAATATTTATCACAGGACATAAGTTATTTGTAAGATAGAGAATTAAATAAACAATACATTTTTTAAAGAGTAACAACTCTTTATAAAAAAAAAAAAGATATTGATTAATACACAGAATATACCGCAAGTGTCTTTAATTTCAAACATTTCATTAACTTGCATTGCTAAGAAATTTCTTCTTAGACATGCTGACAGAGTAAATAAACGTCATTAGATTTTATTTTCCAGTTTTGCATCGATATCTTAAGAAACAAAACGATCCACTGTTGAAAAGTTTATTTAGTATTAAGTTAGGAATTACAATGAAGTCAAAATATTGGATACGCAATCAAAATACATTAAAAGGATGTTAATTAAATTTTGGAGAAGACGAAATATGCATTTCCTCTCGTATTTCATTTTCTTTCCATCAGTATATTAAACAATATTTACGAACTAATTAATTAAATTAAAATGTCAGTGTAATAAATCTTTAAGTTTGGTTTGCTTGAAGCTCAACCAATTTTTCTTGTACTTGAAGTCTAATTAGGAAAAGATTGGCAATTCAAAGAGGATTCCAAACCATTACAATCATCGAATGCAAGATGGTATTCGAACTCACTAACTGTTGAACCGAAGGTAAGAGTGCTAGCCATTCGGCTACCAACTCTCGGCTAAATAAATCTTTAAGTCGATTTCAAATATTTTTTTAAATTGCACTGGAATTTAACATTACTGAAAAATATTTTTAAATGATTTGGGAATTAATTTCATATTTAGCTTTACCATTTTCTTATTTATTATTTAAAGTGAAGTTAGAAAATGCTGATACGTTTAAATTTAAGAATTATTTAAAAATTCGGGCAAATTAGTTTCATAATTAAATAGCAAATTAAAGTACCATATACTAAATAAGTTTCGGAATATAATACCACAAAATTTGGAGTTCCTACTGTAATTAGCAAGTTCAAAATACTTTACAAATATTATTCTCATATAATATTTTCTTCATCTTTTGAATTATATTTATTTTATTCATTTACAGAATTTTTTTATAGACATTTATTTTTTAATAACATCTTGTGTTAATATTTTTATTTGAAGTTAAAGTGGATGATAAAGACTTTCATTTTATTTTGAGCAGATTATCATGCAGATTTTAAATATTTACACCTCTAATAGTATTTGGTTATTTAAAATTGAGGAATGAGAAATTATCTTACATAATTACCAAATGTCTTTAGTGGAGTCAACTAAGATTTCTTAATAAAAAGATTGAAATTTTAGATTTACAATTTAAATGAGAGATTTCAATTAGAAATTTTACTTAAATGAAAAAATAAGCAATTTAAAGCGTTTTTTTCCCTCCCATATTCATAATTTACCGATGCAATCAAAAGAAATAACATTTAGAAAACTTTTTTTTAATTTTGACTATTATAGCACATTGTCATTGCATTACATTTGTAAATCTTATCAATTTAGCACAAATGGTACTACAGCAACTTTTCATAATTTAGCTGTAAGTCATAAAAAAATAAACGCAACTGAATTTAATTTAAAAAAAACTTTATTTCACAGTTAGCTACTCATTACAGTGGAAGACGCAAAATTATAAAGGAAAATTTTTTAAGTTATCTTGAACCATGAAAAAATATTTATTCATACCAAATTCACACGAAATAATGAAAATAGTACTTAGAATTTATTTTTGCAGGGAGAAAAAGATGTCCGTATACTTTTTAGATTACATTAAAGAAAATGAAATCGTAATTTTTAATAAAAGGAAGTGTTATAAATTTTAAAGACTCTCATTTTAAGTAACTATTATAAATAGAAAGCTATTGATGCCATTGACATAAATGATTTATGTATTAATGAATCTCTCTCTCTCTTTCTCTGTCTGTGTCTATATACACACACACACACACACACACACACACATATATATATAAATAGCAAACTTTTATTTCAATAAACTAAAAATCACTGTAAAAATGAAATGAATTATACATGTTTGAATAATTAAAATGCTTATAAGCATTTTTAGTTGTTCAAACGTGAAGTTAAAAATGAATTCTTGTTTGAATGTAAGATTTGAAGTTAATATTTTTACTGAGCATCCCTAAACTTGGTAAAGGAATGTTTATTTCAAGTATAAAAATTTTATAATATATATATATATATTGGCGTAGTTTCTTTTCTTTTCAAAAACTGCATTCGAATATTAATAGAATAAATCAACTAGAAATTTCAGTAGAAATTTTTAAATAGTGTGCCATTAAGCAACAATGACTTCCTTTGACGACACACCAGGATTATTTGCTTCAAAACTAGTAAGCATGACATAACACTGTACAGAATTTACAGATCAAAGCATTGCATTCATTTCCAGCTGTTTATTTGTAAATCTTGTAGTGAGCTGTTTTTAACAGTGTGACGTGAAAAGAATCTGTTTCCTCATTAAACTACTTCACCGTCTGCTGTGTACTATGGATCTGTTTTTCACTGCTGAATCACTTGCAGAGGTAACTCCAAGGTTAAAGTTGCTTCAGAAGGTATCACCGAGATAACCTTTGAATTAGTGATTTCTTTTACACACGTCGCTGTTTTTCTCTATCAAGTCACGAAGGATTCCAGAGGAAAATTTCGGAAGCATGAAGAAAACGATACCATGCTCATTTTCCTAAGTCGACGCTACCGGAAGTCAGATAAAAAGCGAAAACAAGAAATGCTGTTTCCTGTAAATATGTTTTTTTTTTTTTTTTTTTTTTTAAATTATTATTCCAAATACACAAAGACTGCCTATGAGCTAGCAGGTTCTCTTGAATACAGCACTAATTCGTTTTCTTTGGAGTTTGAGGAAACACGTAAAAATAGAAGACACTACTTTCCAAGTAAATGTTAATATCAAAAGAGAAAAATTTAAATTTAATGAATGTTTTTGTTTGTGTAATTGAATTTATATATTGTATATAATTTTACATTGGTTGCCGTATGTAATTTTTAATTATGTGACTTCTCGTCATTGTAATGATTGTAAATATATTTGCATACCGAAGAATATGTCTATTTTCCAAGAATAATTAATGGGTTATTTTCTAATTAAACTATGTATAAAACACAGTGAATAATTTAGTAATAATTTTATTTATTTACATCAATGCTAATGTTGTAAACATTTAACATTAATATTTAATTATTTGAGTAATGTGAAAGATGTATTAAATAATTCAAGAGTAAACTTTTTATGTTCCCAGAAGTATTAAAAAACATTGTTTCTGCATTTTACTAATGAATTCATATTTATAACTTTTTTGAACATGCAAATCATTTTTCTTTATATTGTTATACAGTAATTTTAATGAAAATCTTAAAAATAGGAAAAAATTAGCCAACTCAAATAAAATTTTAGTTTAAGACACTAAAACTGTTTCAGTATTAAATCTTAGAAATATTAATTCTTAAATGGTTCTCATGAATAAAAATTAAAATTTCAAAATTTTTTATTTTTCTAAAAAGAATGCTAAACAAAAGATTTTTTTAAAAACATTACAGCAGGGGAAAAATTATATTACAGGCCGGGACCTTACATCAGATAAGGCCTCAAATCAAATAAAAAGTTTTTTTTTTAACGTTGTTAATTGAATTGAATCGTTTGACAAATCTAATAGCAAGTGTGTTGTCGCGAAGCAATGGGGGCCACCAAAGAAATTTTTCGCCAATAAAGTTAAATTGTAATTATTAATGCAAAAAAATTATGTGAAAAGTAGAATTTATGCAATTTATTTCCGTATACTTGTAAAAATCATTTATCTCAAATTTATTTGATCCAGCTCAGAGATGCCCTTCCAGTTATCATCCCAAACTCAATTCTACATTTGTTTAATGCATCGAAAAATCGCGATTCTTAGAAATTTTTATGTTAAGATGAAATTTACATTATATAAAATCAAATATATTTAACAATGCAAATATAAAAATAATTCTTACAAAAATGCAGAAGTATTAGAATTAGCATAGTTGCTTATTCTTTATCACGTCGCTAACATAAATGGATGAATATTATGGTCATATTAAAATAAGATAAAATATTATGGCAAACTTTTTTTCCGACTGATTATCAATTTTTATGGATATAAATTAGCTACGTTATATTTTTCATTTTAAATTGTGATTATTGGATTGCATTATCTACCAAACATATTAATAAAAAACCCTATTTTATTTTACATGCCATATGATATTCAGAGCAAAGATTATAAATAATATTTATACTAAATGAGCCTTTTTTCTTTAAATTAAAAACTTTCCTGAAAATAAATGAAGAAAAGCAACTATGTTTTCTATAAACGTATATACTGTTTCAATTTCAAAGAATATATAATTAAAGAGAATTTTATGCTCATCTATATATCGCTATTATTCATCATGTGTTGAATTAATTCTTGAAGTTGTTAAAATTCATGCCGCCTAGTGAAATGTTCAGAAATGAAATGAATAAACGAGTGAATATCGAAGAATTATTTAAACATTTTTTCCCTTGACTATCTGAAAAAGAATTATTTGCAAAGAGACAAGTAAGCAAATGCGTGACACATGGTCTGCATATCATCAATGGAATCTGCCAAAACGGATGATAAAAAATAAAACCAGGTAAACATTATATGCATTTCTCAAGCTCGCGGCCGTTCAACTATCGCGCCACCGCCATTGGCTGCTACCGCTTGACGTCAGCCCGTCAGGATGTGGGTGAGATTGAAACCAGGATACGGCGAAAAGCGAGGAATGGCTGGAAAACGAAGCTCTGGTCCGCTTTTTTTCTAATATATTTATTATTACAGAGTCTCACTGAGGTAAGCCGCATAAGTCAGGGCTCATCAGTCCGATGACTCAAATCCACCGAGCACTTGGTAACGTGCCCGATTGTTCGCGGATTCAAAAGAGGATTTCGGGGATCTGAATTGAGGACAAGAATTCTTCCCATTTGTAGTAAATTGAATGGTTAATGGGTTGAATGGATTTTATGACATCCGGGTTTTTTTTAAAAAAAATAATAAAAAGGATGGAACTGACAAGATTGAAAAATATTTTGTATAAAATTTGAAATGCGATAGTTTCAAGAAAAATATGTCATGCATTAGAGTTATTTTGAATACATTTATGATCGAATAAAATTGAAAAGTTGGTTGGTTAGGTATTATAAACAATTAAAAAAAAAATTCTTCAAGCAAAAATTCCAAATATTTTTTATCAATAATTTCCAATTAGTTTTTCGTTTCACTATTTACAAAAAGCATTGTTCATTAATATAATTGTGAATATGTTTAAGGTTTCACACACACACATCTTAAAGAAGGTTATTTTAATTTAATTAAACACAAGGTTTTTGTGATATCATCCACATTTTCGTTACATGCACAAAAATTTAAAATGCTAATTTAAAAAATCCTTAAAATATTTTTAACCAGATTTAATACATAGTAAAACGAGAAAGAAAATATGAAAAAACTAATTAATTTTAAATTGTAAAAATCTTTAAATATAAAATATAAATAACTGTAAAATATTAATTTTACCTTGGCTTTGATAGTCACAAGTAATTTTCATAAAATATATCTTTATTAACTAAAATATTTAGGGAATATTCTGTTCCATTCTTACGAATGAAGCTCGTTATTTTAATCCACTCGAAACATAAATAAGGAGTATATATAGTTAAAAAAATATTCGTAAATAGTTTATGCTCATCAGTCTTTTTATTATTTCTTTTGAAACTTGAATGTTTTTGTTCCCTCATCCTTAACAGACTGCCATCAACTTATAATTTCTAGCTTTGCCTCTTTGTGAAATATCCAAGAAAAGTTTTCCCTTAAAGGAAATAAGCAGTATATACTCAAATGTTTTATACAATAGTCTTGGTTGTTAGCTAAGCACTGCGGGTTATAAAATTAATATATTTGGGCTTATAGTGAGCGAGTAACAGGACTGTATTTCGAAGTGAAAGGTCCCACGTTCGAGTCCTAGCAATATAGAAAATCTATAGATGGATGTTAGGTTTGTGGTTAATCCAGACCAGGTATATAAGTGCTTGGGATTCCAGGTTTTTTTTTTTTTCCCTTACAACACATAGATATGGCTTACTAAGAATGAAAAAATACACCAGAGGTAAAAGTTGTGCAAAATCTCTCAGCTCTGTTGAGGTATATGTACTAATCGTGACAATATTATTGTCTTTTAGATAAGTAAATAATATAAAAATTCATATTTTGATTTTTCTAAGCAAAACGAAGCTTTAATTTTCTCAAAAATTAATTATTTTCAAACATAAGTTTTGACACGGTTTTGGCAGGATGTGTGGTATATATTTTTGCATGTGGTATATGCATGTGGTATATATTTTTGCTGGCAAAAGAAATATTTAAAAATTTTCTGCTATGCTTCTTTTCTTGTGAGACGCAAAATCAAGTTTGTCTATAAGGGAATTTTAATTTTTCCAATTTTCAGGCATGCAAAGTAGCAAATGACATTAAAATTTATATGGTTCAAAACAATTAATAGTTATAAATGCAAAAAATATAATTAGAATCGAAATAATAATCTCACGTTTCACTGGTATTTATAGATGATTATAATGCACATAAATTACTATAAGCAATTGTGACACTATATATAATTTTAAAAGAAATTTACATATTAAATATATAAAAGTTTATATACATTTACTCCCCCCCCTTCCTTAATAACACGGTATGTTAGTTCCACATTATAGGAAAACGCGTTGTACGAGCATTTTCGTCAAACGCGCTCGTATACCCTCGTATGATGCGTTTTGTACAAATGATTCTCGTTAAAAGGGGTTTGAATCGAATATTAAGGAAAAACTATGGTATGAACGAAATGTGAGCATTTTATTAAGATCAAATTAAGAGCATTTTAAATTAAAAAGCATACACATGTAACTAAAAAAACGTTAATTCAAAAAACAGTTTTATTACATGTTTATTCGCTGTAAAAATTATCTGAAATAACGTTCCATCAATTAATTTTGTAAGCAGAGTGTTCAAAGGCCAATAACATAGTTTAATGTTATTTTATAAGAACCTAATTGGCACAATTTGCCCACGTAAGCAAAATTTATTGTGAACTGTAAAAAATCATTACAAATTTCGCAATACAGAAATATAGCGTGGGGGTAAACACGTGTTATACGGGGGACATGAAATCGCGTAACATGGGGGGAGGGAGATTGCAGTTTATCATTAGTTTCTTATAATTTAACAACATAACAAGTTCCTATGTATAAATTTAAAAGAAATTTGTAGAAATTAAATTTTTTCATATACTAGGAAAAACAAGCTTGAAACTTTCAGTTTGTTATTTAAAAAAACACATTTTACATTAAATAACAAAATTTCACTTACTTCGTTCAAGATAGATAGGGCATTTAAATTTATTTGAAAACATCCTGATTTCAGCCAAACATCACTTGAAAATGAATTCCTTTCTCTCATGTTGTTCGAGTATTAACAGTAAATAAATAAAAAAAGACTACACTGCAATTAACGGTTTTTTTCTTATTTTCTGATGCACTATTACAATTATAGGAGGTCCAATTAGCATAGTGACATCTATATCGCAGCAGGAGAGAGAGAAAATAAAAACGAATGAATCGGTCGAGTTAATCTAACTTTAGTAAAAAAGGTGTGATCGGTGTTTGAACTCTTTTTTTTTATAACGGTATCGCAAAGATAGAGATAAAACATTTTGAAGGAGAACAATGAAGAAATAACATGTGTATTGCTTATCAGAAAAAAGTCACAAAGATTTTTCATCTACTTTTATTTTTCAACTTCCGGAATAGCAAGGAATTGAAAAAATAATTTCAAAAATCGATAGGAAAAGTACGTAAAACTGTAGAAATTTAGAGTAATAGGTTTTTTTAAGAAAAAACTCAAAGCCTATCTGCATGGTGCATGTTTTTTTCATTCGACAAATCGTTTCCAGTACCCGGTGAATTTCTCGCGTGAGCTTCGAGTGTCCATGTAAAATTTTTTTCCTATGAACTCCACTGATGTTTAATTGTAGAACATTAATGTCATTCGTAGTATATTTCTCATATTCTTTAGCAGAAAGAAGCAAAGATTAAGAAATCAGGTTATGATAATTTTAAATATTTTCCATTTGGTGGATATTTTGAGGTACGAACGTATGCTTAAATTAATGCACAAACGTGTACCAAAATGCACACAAACCTTCCAGAAAAAAATATTTTTGCACTTAAAATAAATTGTTTTAAAGCTCCCATCCCGTGTAAAATAAACGATTAAAAAATACTGATGCACGAATTTTATGAAGGCAATATACCTATCTGTTAATATTATTTAATGAAAATTAAGTTTATTGAATTATTTATTAATATTTAGCACAACTGGTACACAAATTCAGTTTGACTGAATTTCAATTGATGAAAAATTCGTTCATGTAAACAAAATAGTCTTTAAAGTTCGAAAATAATTGAGATAAAAATTGCATGTAACACGATTACATAATTCATTTTGTTAACGATTCATGACGAATTACTCATTTATAATTATTTCTTCTTGTGATGAACAAATTAAAAAAGAACATTTGAAATCTGTTTCATTTTTAAACGTTATAAAAGATAAATATAGTAGATACGATATAAAGTACGAACATGGGAAGGTTTAATTTTTTTTTTAAAGATATATCTGGAGTATTTAGGTGACATCTAGAATGTTTAGAAAATTTTCAAAGAATGAAACTATAACGATCTATTAGCCTAATCGTTGAAAAAAATTACATTGAATATGTGATATCTTGTGACGCCGGATCTTATCTTTCGCATTGAGCTACAAATTTATCAAGAATCGCTCAACTTCTTGATACACTTCAAAGACCACTTTCGAAGTTAAGATAAAACGCGGATGCAACAGGTTATCTCGATTGTTAACCTGTCGTGTGATAAATTAAACCAAAATAGTACTTTTTCAGAAGAACGCATATATTATCCTTATTTTATACTTGTTAAAATGATTTCGTAGTCAATTAAATGTTCTAACTCAAATTTTTATGTGAATTATGGAACATGAACTGTAAGTTTTATTACAATTAAATGATTTTTTATGAATTATTTGATGGGGTTGTTGTCATAGAAAGCAACATAATTTTGATTTAAAAATGGCATATTTGTGTGACACCGCTGTACAATTACCAATTTTTTTTACACTCGAAGGCTCTAATTGGATTGTAACCTATAGTTTAAAAATGGTCTCGGATCAAGATAAATAACCAAGCCGTGATAGGAATCAAACCAATAGTTGTTGAACTGAAGACCAGATCGCTACCATTCAGTAGGAAAGACGAGATACGAATCTAACAGATAAGACTCAACTTAATTTTGAAAATAATGACAACGGATAGGAAGGTCCTAAGTTCGAATCCCGGTTCAGGCATGGTTGTACTTTCTTTCTCTCTTTCCTGTCTTTGTCCTTTCCTTGTGTGTGAATGAGGTATGAATTATACCTGCCCTATAAACGGGTCCCTATGCCATGTGTGAGGGTGTGATGGTGGCCCACCACCTGTGATGTACCCGGGGCAACGCCTCAGCGGCAAAGAGGCTGTTCCTTGGTATAAGGGTTCCTTGATATAAGGTACTGTTTCTGGCCGGTTCCTTGGGTATAAGGGGAATATACATACCAATATACCCCGACTATTGGGGGAAAAAAGTTTTGAAAATAAAAACGAAGGCAAATTTCAAATGAGATGCATTAAAGAACCGACTAACACTGAATAAATTCATTAAAACAAAACTATTATAAAACTTTAGAAATCAAATAATTAAGGAGGGAAATTCTTCAGAACGAAAGGTCCCAGGTTCAAATTTCGGATGAACGATAGATGGATGTTTTGCCTTTGGTATGTATACCTACCGATGGTGGACGACACAGTAACATAGTTGGTTTAGGACGTCGTTCTCATTATTATTCGGAAGGTCATGAGTTCGAATACCCAGTTTAATCGAAGATCCGTCGTGTTCATTAAAAGTGCTTGAGACACATTAAATATGTCGTGGTTGCAATGTCCTCCAAGTGAAATTATACTTCTTGGGGTGGCAGGACAAATATTTGGGTTTTTTTCTGCTGGGTACTTGCTTCTTAATTGCAATTAAGACTCCCAACCGGCAACTTCCATCTAAATTGTATAGCACCACTCAAGGCTAGATACAGGGTAGCATGGTGATACAATAACATCTACCGATGGGGTCTTGCAAATTTTCAGAGCTTTTCTTCTCTTGAGACACGTAAATACGGCCGACCATCCATGAAAATTCTTCTTGTAAGGCAAACATTCAGTGGATGTTAAATTATCTTAGACATCTAGTACAGCAGGTTTAGATTGTTAGATCATCCAACGCGTAGGCTAAGTAGGAAACAAATCATTTACACTTCATTCGCTGATGTCTGGTGATAGAATTTTATACTTTAATTTATTAATTGATCCAAACATTATAAAAATCCTAACATCGAATAGAAACTAAAAATATATATTTTCTGATCCATTAGAAAAAGAATTTTTCTCGATTTCTCTCTTGTGCAAATTAGATTTCTGATATTAGTTATTTAAGCATTTTTGCACGTGACCTTAACAATGTGAAATTGGCAGGCATTAAGGTGGCACGTGAAAATAAAATGTACGACTTCCAACTCGAACACGGACTATTAATTGAACATTTACTGTCCATTGAAAATTCGTATGTTTTATGATTCAGGAAATAATAAACGAGCAAGAAATTTATTGTCTTGGGAAATTGGTGGCTGTGAGTTCATAATGTGAAAGGGAGCAAAGTTCTGTCTTCTGGTATACGTGATGATTTCAATAAATTTACTGGGTGAAAGGATCAAGGTCGGCTAGCCTGTTCTGTTGTAAGTTTAGCACACTATATATAGTGCCAATATTACTTGACAATAAAAGATACTCTTTCATTTTAACTTTTAAAATACTCGTCATCAAGAAGATAATTGGACGATAAAAGTGCGCAGATAAAATTAAATAAGAAATTTGCTCAATCTTCAAAACAATAAAAAGCAGCTATTAAAACTATATTGAATTAAATGAGTATCTTATGATTTAAATTATTTGTGTTTATAAAATTTATGTTTTAAAAGGAAATTTCGATGTCAGAAATAATATTCCACTTCAACTAATTATTTTGAATTCAGTAAATGAAATTGGAAGATGGTTTTCTGTATATATTTGTTCTTTACATTTCAATAAAAAATTTAGAATATTCATAATTGAGTTATTCTAAGATACATTTACAGAAAAAAATAAATCAGTGTAAAAGTAGTAAGAGGATATATAGAAAATTAAATGTTTTATATTTTATAAATGGTGTGTTGGTTTCATTAATAATCAAGTAAATTAGGAATCAAGGAATATATATATATATACATATATATATTCCTCACTTAAATTATATTTTGATGATTAAATATACTTTAACAGAACTATTTTATCAAATTTCTGGTAGCATCAAGAACAACGTTGATTGAGTCAAACTTCAACTGCCAAGAGATAGCGAAACTTGTGGCGCGAATTTTTAGTTACGTGAAGCATTGTTGCCAATTCAATAATAATAACCCCTATTTTATATTATAAAAAGACTCATTATAAAATTCGCTTTTACAAACGACCAGTTTGATAATTTGCATGCAAAAATGGAAGTTAAATCTTCAGGGGTTGTCCAAAATGATGAAAAAATGTTACTGACACAAATGACTTTCATTTTTGATTGAATGTAATGCAAAACTAAATGCGAAACTATCAGCTTTATTCAAGTGGTTTTAACCTGCAAAAAATGCAGCTGTACAATATTAAGCGCAATAGGTACAAAACACTTTTTGTATCGGTTTTCCATTATACTTTTTGGACAACCCCAGTATACAGGGCATGGGAAAACGAATATGGAACATCTGATAAGTTTTTCCTGCATTCAAGAACATTTTTATGAATAAATTAAAAAAAATGTATCCTTTAAAAAAATTTGAAAAAATAAGAAAAATTTAAATCGTTTTTGCCAATTTATGCTAATTATAAAGTTTGGGTGTGTTTTGTCCTTTTTCATTTTGCTTTTCCTTCTGTTGCCAAAGTGTTAATGTCTTGAATCAATGGGAAAAATTTTCTAAAACCGATTGGTCTTATTATATAGGATGCTTTGCTCTCTATAAGAAATCGTTTTATTAACAAAATGATTTTCGACGCTATTCTCAGACATTCGATAGTGAAGATTGCCTTGTTTGCAGCTGCTCGAAGAATGTGATTTGAAGGCAGGTAGTAAATTCGTCGACAATTCGAATTGACAACGCCGTCTCAATACGATGAGACATAGAACGTAACTTAAAATCTTATTAATAGAACTGGATGTCACCGTGACTTAGTGGTGGTATTGGGACCATCCGAGTTTAAAGACCCATGTTCGAACACGATTGAGAGATTAGTGATTAATTTCTGCTTCTGCATTCACACCTGTCAGGGTGGTTATTCAAATGTTTTCTGGATTTTTTTTTTCTGGTGATAAGTAAGTAGAACCCACTTTCTATCTTCCCGATAGAAAGAAGGATGTATTTTTCGAAATCTTTCCACAAAAACTCTATAAACTGTCTAATTCACTAAAATGTTAAAATAATGCAGATATAACCAAATCAAAGGAATTTATTTTTATTAAGTGAAAGTATTCATAGACGATTTCTTTACCACAATTGACAGCTTTCCTTTTATATATACCATTTTCGTGTGTCGTCAAATGTAACAACATAACATTTTTTCCCTTAGGTATTTGTAAAGAAAATTGTGTACAGACATAGAAAAGTGCTTAACATTGATAATCTAAACACTAATATTTTAAATAAAATACGAGACATCTCAGACTGTACCAAACGTAAAAAAATTGTGTCACTGCCATTTTCACATTCTCAGTAAGACAGAAAACTAACAAATGAGAGTTCTTAGTCTTAAAATGGTTTTGAATCATAACTAACCATTAATGTTATTTAAATTTTTATCCATCTTCATAAACTTTTTTAAATATCAAAACGCGACAGAAAAATTTTATAAATAATTTTTATTAAAATTATTTCATCCTGTTTCAACACATTATTCCTGACATTTTAGGGAGTCAAAAGAAAAAAAAAAAGGTAAATATATTTATTCTTTCTTAGACAAATTAAAAGGATAAAAATAATAAAAAATTAAATAGTTTTCGTAGATCTTCTTTCTCAGAAATAACATTTTTATTAGTGTCATTAATATTGTGTAAAAAATTCAATAATTATAAAGAACTCTCTACAATTTCTTAATGTATAATTTCTATTAAGTAGTGTTACAAAACATTTCCTGTTACAGAAAAATATTAATTTGTACACATTTAAATTTTCCATTATTCATTTTGAAGTCGGAAATTTTATCTTTCGAAATACGGCTGGAAAATGTTTTGACTATTCAAAATAGAATAGTCGAAACATTTTCTAGCCATAGCAATTTTGAAGTTTTTAAATTTTTTATTATAAGAAAGAACTTTTCAACTTATCCTTTAAGCGAAAGTAAAATAAAGTCTAAAGATCAATACTAGTTATAAAAATATAAGATATTATACATTCATAATTTACGTAAGAAAAGTTTAAGAATAAAATAAGATTAAGGAGAAAAATTACAGTATATTAATTCATCTCATAAAAAAATAGTCTTAATGATTTGAAAACCTAAAAAAATATTTTCTTTCATTTGTAACAGAATGACAATAACAATCGAAAATAACAATTAACCTGCGCCTTTTAAAAATGAAATGAAATAATAGTAGTATTGAGAACATTCTTGATCATTCAGGAGTTCATCCGAAAGAGATAAATATTAATTTAAATACCATTAGTGGATATACTTCCTTGAAAAAAATCCATTGTAAAAACACGAATATTATGTATCGATTATTATGCTATATCATTTATGAATGCACACAAATGTAAATATCTTGTTGTTCTGTGATAAAGGCTTTTCCTTCTATCAGAAATAAAGGATTTCCAAGATTTTAGTTTTAATCGAAATTGAGTATTATAATGTAACTTGCATATCTGAAACAAATGAGATAGTTTACTTCAAGCGTGAAAACTTCCTCCAGTTGTGTTTTAAATGATGGGTCATTTTCTTTGACAGATTGCGATGACTTAATTTCTAATTCGGCAATTGGTCAATGTAAAACTACTGAAAAAATAAAGATTCGATGCGATGTTTTTCCTAAATGCCATATGAAGCTCTAAAAATAATTTATTTACAAAATTACACCAGCACTTTAGGAACTGGAATTATCCAAACACATGTTTCAAGAAATTAAAAATTAATAAATATTACTTTTTTCACGAAGTGTTTTTTTTTTTTTAGTTTGATTGTCACTGAAATATAATTTGGTTTGCATACAAGGGCTAATTAGACCGAAAACTGCGGTTTAAATTACCTAGTGGATTCTGAACTATAAACAGCCAAACCCAAGGTGGAAATCGAATCAATGAACTGTTGAACTGCAGGTCAGAAAACATGCTGAATTGCTTTTAGTTTGTAGACATACATTTATACGAATACAAAAATAATATTTTATTAATATCTATGGGCTGTGATAGCCTAGTGGTTTGTATATCGGCCTTCCATCCGGTAGGGCGGGGTTCTATTCCCATTGCCGCCAAAGACCCACCGAGTACATGCTATATAAGAGCTCGCTAAATATGTGGAATTGAAAGTCCTGTGGTCGGTCGTTGAGCAGCATCCAAGTGTTATGGTCTGGAAGAAATTCCCTCTCCTTCCAGATCAATGTCAAATCTGAGGGAGTGGATCCTCTGATGGTGCCATCTATCGGAAGAATCTTAGATCAAAATCGTACTTTCATCATCGTGTTGCTCTGGTTAAACGAAAGACGTACTCTACTGACTTAATATCACATAAGCAAAGCGAGCTTGGTTTGTTCAAGTGTCATGAGTAACAATATTAATATCTATATTACATTGGAAAAGTTTTATTTTTTTTATAAATTAAGATATATAAGAAATTAAAATTTTTGTCGTTTGAAAAATCTATAAAATAATTGGCTATGTTTCTCAAACTGTTAGAATTTCTACATAAATATTAAGGAAAATGAGAGCTTCTTAAAGTAAGACAAATCTTAGAGACACCATATATTTACAGTTATTCACGTGATGCATATTTTTTAATTAAATATTTTTAATAATTAGAAAATTTCTTTCTTAACTTACTTGAGGCTGCGGTTTATGCCTTCAGAAATGCTGGTAAAACAATAATAACACATAAAATTAATGAAATACGACTAGCAACTCCAATATTTCTACTGTCGAATTATTTTTCTTTGTAATGATCTAATTATTAAGTGTTTCGAAATACACGATACCCTGGAGGAAAATGTTTTAGAAATTGCTTTTTCAATTTATTTTTTTATATTTTAAGCTTTTCATAAGAGTAGTTTTATTTTTAGAGAGTTATTTTTCTCCAATGCATTAAAATGTGACCGTTAGAAGTTCTGAAGCAATCCTCAAAGCAGTCTTGAACATAGAACAATTTTTCTTCATAAATAGTTAAAATTTCTTTTGGTTCAAATCAAATATTCCGAATATTCTATCGATATTTTCCCTCTAACCATTTAGATCAGAGGATAATGCTAACACTTAATAACTCATTTAAGTGCTTGGATTATAATTTTTTCCAAAAGAAAATTATATAAGAAATAAAATGGAAATTTAAGAGTTTGGTTGCAGTCGCTCTCTATGCTGTACTTTTATGACCGATATAATCAGGGATGTCATGATTGTATATCCAATTCATATATGAACACTATATGCAAATTGGTCACCATAAATAAGAAACGATGCTTATTCGTCAATAGACGAAGGGGCCTCCACAATTACGGTCTTTCGCTCTTGTACGATGGTAAATGACATACCTATTATTCGGATAGAGAATAAATAGTTCACTAACCAATTTAAGTAGGTGGAGTCACTTCAACAGGTGCCTCCACTGATTCACCAGCTAAGAACCTGGGCTAGACGGTTTTTGTTCTGAATGATGCAACTAATATTGAAATTTAATTTACTAGGCATTAAGAACAAGGGGCTCAATACCATACCGAAAGTAACATCCGCAAGGTTTAACTCAACCTCTATTAAACTTTACTATTGGGAAGGTTCTACCCGAATGGAGTATTCTCTAACCATACATCTAATCTAAATCATGCGATTTGAGAATGGTTGAAAATACATATTGATTCTCGACATTTCAGAGTATCTATTTTCACTGTTTAGTTGTTGATTGTCACCGATCTCCAGTGGCTCCGTTTCCAGTTAAGATAAGCAAACTGAAACATCATTTACTGCGGGAGTGATTGGGAGGGCGACCACGTACACCCCTCAATGAGTTGCAAGAGCTCATATATGTCCATCGTTTATCAGCGACATCCAAAGTCTTTTCGCTGGTGTGGGGTGAATATGGAGAGGAAGGTGGTAGCTCAAGAATGACCTCTTCACCTGACAGTGGTTCAAGATGACAAGGCACTTGGTGATGGAAGATTATTCCAAACTCCTTGATTTTAAGGGGCACGCCTGCACCGATATCTGTATCTGTTATCCCCGATCTTTGTACTTCGTTATCCAAAGTGGTTACATTTAGCTACAAAATGCTTGTGGGTGCCAACACGAATGTAGTAACCGAGTAGATAAGTTTTCTTTACTAATTGTATTCATGGACACTCTAGTTGCAATTGTTTAAATTCTTTATGGATATCGGTTATCGATAAATGCAGTTTTTTCGGATCGAATTTTTAGTCTTGGAACAGCATTTTTGATCTACGAAACAAATCCTATTCAGATATAATTTAACATTCACTGGAAAACCACGTAAGCCATTGTCGATATTAGGTATTTTGAACATTAGAAATGTCGTTATGTATAGGGCAATTTTTAAAAACAGCTAATCGTACATTTCCCAAAATCTGAAGACCCCGAATTGTAAACCATCGTGCACGCGAATTTCTGAAACTTTGCTATCCATACTAAATGTAACGGCGGTGAGAGTGGCATATCACATGATCACAGATTGATTCAATTGCACGTTTCCAAATAGCAGATAGCTTATGAAATATTGGAAATAGGATACATTTGATTGAAAGTATTTATGTTTCGATTCAGAACACACACATTGTAAAGGTAAGAAATCAAAAATTGTCATTATAATTTTGAGCTTTTTTTCAAGTTTTACTAGGCAATTAATTGAAACGTATTTATTTATAATCTAAATCACTATTAAGCTCAAATTTGTGATTTTAATTTAGAATTTTTCTCCTAACTCAAATTAATGCTTTACGTCCACAAAAATCAAAATTCTTCATATTATTTCTTTAATATAAAAATAAGTGCATTGTACTCCTACTTCCAATTATTTGTAATTTTTTTTACTTATCTTTGATAGAGGTTATTGTTTATGAAGATATAGATAAAGAGCGAACAATCGCTTTTGAAAAAATATAACAATTCGCTTCCTCAAAAATAGATAAGAATAATTAGAGTTGGTCTTCTTCCAGTTCATACAGCTATACTTTCGACACGTGTAACAAATTTGAGAGTAAATTGTGGGAAATCCTAATTGTGGGAAAACAAGTTGCCGAAAGAAGAACATTTTTGAGAATGTTTCCCGACGTGTTCTGCTAAGAAAATAAACACTAATTGAAAAAGAGCAACTGAAAATAAACTTCTTAGAACGCTACCAGCAAATGAATAAAAAAAGAATCAGACTGCTTTTAAACAAACTTTAAAACAAATAAACCATGATCGTTTACTTTTAGCGCAATATTATGAAATATATATATATTATATATATATATATATATATATATATATATATATATATATATATATATATATATATATATATATATATATATATATATATATATATATATATATATATATATATATATATAATCATTCACATCAATAGTGTTGTTAAAAAAATATTTTAAAAGAAAGTTTCTGCAAAACCTGGCATATTTCATTTAAGGGAGCGAAATAATCAGCATCAGTATACAATTAAAAAAATTTACTTTAGCAAATTTTATTAAATCTGCTACAGTTTTTTTTTAAATAAATTTTTATGTGTTTTGATTCTAAAATAGCATTTAAAATTTCAAATAAATTAGATGCTTGTTATGCTTTTATAGAGATAAAAATAATAATATTCTCCAAAATTTTCGTAATTTATTTCTCATAAAATTGTAATTAATCTTTCTTAAATTTTCAGGGTATTTCTCGTCTGATGAAATTTAATTAATTTATAAGGAAAAATTTAAACTTTAAAATCAAAATTTCATTAAAGTACTATAATATTTTAATAAAATATTTATCTATGAAAATTTATCAGTTATTGTTTTATAATAAAGATTTATAATAACTGATATATTTTCATGAAGTTAGTAAATGAAATAACTTTTGATTAACTTCATGACGAAATATACTCATTTGCTCTAATTTTATTTTAATGACGAAACGACTGGTGAATGGTTAACCCGGAATTTCAACTTAACTATTTTCTGATTCTATTGTCCCGTAGACGGTATAGTATGGATGTTTGTAATATTTATGGGTCTACTTTAAATTTAGGGGCCCAAACTGCTGTACTCAAAGAATTACATTAAAAGGGCAAGCATATCATTTGAATTACAATTTTAAGTATTTCAATATTTTTCAGAAAGAATAATTTTATTTAAATTTTTCATTCTGTTAGAAATATATTTTTTGAGTATACCGGACAATTAAAAACAAGAGTAAAATTTAGCCTTTGCTTTAAAAAAATTTAATTATAAATGTTATAATAAATATACCAACATTTAGAAATCTTTGATAAATTTAAACATTATTTTAATTAAAAATCTGTACATAAATTCTTATAAATTAAGTGAAAAAATTAGATATGCATTTTTGTAAGATATTGGTAATATGTATGACTTTGTGAAGTACAAATACAAATAAATATGAAATTTTATTTCATAATGGTCATTATATATATACACACAAGCACATAAAAATATAAATATGCATATAATTTGGTGATTGCATTTTTCAACTATTAACATCGAATTTATTTTGTTTATTTGTGTTAAAATAATGTGATATTTTTACATACAACAAAAAATAATTGACATATTCCATTGTTAGGATTAAAACACATCATTTTAACATAATTAAATAATATACACATTTTCGGTGTATACACATTTCACTAAAGCAGTAAAAATCAGCATTATTTCGATAATCTTTAAATTTTCCAACGTATTTTATAAATGTGTTGTCGTACAAATATTATGGAACTAAATGAAAAAATGGATTTATTTGCCGATGAGATAAAAAAAAAAAATCGAACTTTTTATAAGTAGAGAGACAATTAGGAAATCATGTGTTGTGAATTTGGCGAGTAGAGCTATAAACGAAATGAAGACGGGAATTTATGCTCAAGTCGTCATATCCCATTTTAGAAAACAGATGTTGCTTTTATTAAATCAAACGCCCATATGGAATGCATCCTGTATTTATCAATTATCACGTTTTTGCCTGACTCATCCGCTACATGAATCTTTCAGCGAATGCGAATTTCAAATGCGAATATATTCACATACGCTGATGGTTGTAAGTTTGAAGCATTTATTCGAAGAGAGCGTAAACAGGATTGTGTCACGAATATTGAAAAGTGCTCATATTACTACATTTTAAAATCCAAACAAGAATGTTTACAAATTTTAATTCCAAATAAAATAAGAAAAAAATGCTAAACAGCAATTATAAAATTTTAAAATATGCTTGAATTCACATGTTTTCCTCATTAGCATAACCTCTGTTATGGAACTTAATAAGTTTTTTATTACTATTAATGTTTTAAGGACATTTTTCTAATGAGGTTTTCTTTCATAGAATAAAGAATTTTCATTCTGAGAAATTTGCACCTAATTTAAATTTATTGTGGGGCTTTTAAATGGAGATGATCAGTTTCGGTTCTTATTTGATTAAAATAGTTAGAGGTAAAAAAACAGTAATGGATCTATTAAAATATTTAAAGAGCCTTAAGCGGGCTCACCGTAAATAACTTTTTCATTCATTTTATCATTATTCTATAAATCTGAAAACTTAAAATAATTTTTAAAATGTTAAATAAATTATATTTTAAAAAATTAAAGAAAAATTCATTTCACAAAGTATTTCCTTAAAAATTCATCAGACAGTAATAGACGTGACAAATGAATTGACTTAAAACTCTCGGATCTTTAGAGACATAAATTTACAAGAAAGAAAAATTAAAGAACTCTGAAATCAAAATTCATAAAAAAATCCATTTAATTACTTTAATTGAGTAACTGTTACTGTAAATGGAAACAGAAAATTAAGGAGTAAACTTCATAGAAAATTGCTTTTATGTATTCACAAAAGTAATAATAGGAAATTTGCTTTTTTTTTTTTTTTTTTTTCAACCTTTCCCATTCCCCAAGACATGAGCATTAAAATTAATTCGAATGCAAATTTCACTGAAAAAAATCAAACTCAGGTTTTTTAATTATTACAATATATGGAAGAAATAATTAAGAAAGGAAGTAAAATTTGGGCAAAATTATTCTCGTAAAACTACATTTGTTCCAAATATTGTTCCATTCATACAAAACAAAGATGTGAATCCTTTATTTCCAAATATTCACTCCAAGTCAAGCCTTGTTTTATAAATAAAAATTTTAATCTCATAATAAAATATATTTAAAAAAAACAAATACATAATTTTTTCTAATTTTTACTGATTAAAAAATAAATAAACAAAAGTATGAATCACTACAACAAATTTGTAATGATACACATAGAAGTGAATCAGGTGTTTCATGTACTCTGTCCATTACAATGCAAAAACAGAAATTTTATAAATCACAAAAAGAAAATCAATTTTTTTCAAAAAAATTATTTATAAATCAAAGAATATTATTATAAATTCATTCTAAGTTCAAAGGTATTCCATTTCATTAAATTATTTTAAACAGCTGTGTAAAATGAGATTTATTTGTTCGTAAATTAAACTCATGCATTTCAACATAGAGATATAAGAAAATGTTAAAAATATTAGATATTAAATAAGATTATATGAGCGTGTGTTTACCTACTTACTGAGAAAATGGCAGTTTCCCATAATCCTTATATTTCTATAAATCGGAGCATTATTTAAGTTTTTTTGAGGAAATTCCTTTTTCTATACTTTTATCCATTGTTATTTTTTGAATAACGAAAATTTCAGATACTGTAACTTACTTTTTCATTATTTATATTTTCATTTACTTCTAAATTAAGTTACCTTCACAAAGATAAATTTTTACGGCACAGACGCCGTATAATCATAGGATGCCAAATTCTGAATTTTTTTGGCGAAGAAAAAAATGTAGTCAACATGACGTATTGTGACGTGTGCAATGACGTATATACTAGGGTTGTAAAAATAAAATTTTTATGATAAAGTAAAAGTCTTCATATCTATGAAATAATAAGAATCAGGTTGCCAGATACATAAGAAAATCCGTCAAAAAAAATTCGCCAAACTCAGAATTTGGCGTCTTGGATTACACAGCATCTGTGCCATTTTTTAAATTCAAAGCAGCATCATTCACAGTGTTCTTGTAGATTTTAGATTAAGAGACTGATCATATTCTTTTCCATGCAAAGACGTAAATTAATTGAATAACCATCTCTTCAGCTTTGTTTATTAATCAAAAAAAGCACATAATATTATAAAAATATTTTTTCGAAAGTTTCTAAAATCAAATAGTTATCCATAAATAAAAATAACTTCATAGTAATTTTGAAAATGTTTTATGTATGCTTTCTTGAAAGTGGAAATAATTTGATTGTCTATCGAAACGATCACTCTAAATTCTGTGATTTCAATTTAGACTTAACAAAATAAATACTTAATCAATGCAGGTCATATAAATTATCGCGTAATATTCTTTCAAGTTTTATATTTATAAATTTAGAGAATATTATTCTCAAAAGTAAGAAAGCAAACAAGGCTAAGTTCTATTCAAAATATAAATTGTACGTGAAAAAATATATTACTTCTCAGGAATGCTTCAAAATAGTAGGACGAGCCAAGATTAATTTAGACTATATAAATTTTGATATTATCATTTTACAAGATATTATAGTCATGTCTAGTACTATCCAAAAACACATTTAGGCTATATATTTTGAAAATGACTAAAAAATAATCATTTTAAAAAAAATATGAGAAAAACTGAACTATGAACCACTTCAATTCACATGATATGGAGCTTTAAATGTGGTGAATTCTAAGCTAACGTGGCACATTTTTTACCATCTGATACATAAAAATAATTAAGCAGTTATCTTTATATTGAAATTATTAAACTATACATGTTTAAATTTAAATTGTATAATTTAGGTAAATAATTTTAAAATGTTCATAGATTTTTAAAATTTGGAAATAAAAATTTTACTCAGCATTTATAGTTAGGAATGAAAATAATACTTTGAAGGAAAATACTTTAAAAAAAATTTAGAAACTTTTTATGAATTAACTTTCTATTAATAACTAATATTTTATAATAGTAATAAAGAAAATTTTATAAAATAAAGGTTAACTTAATGCTTTATTTAATTACTTCATTTGTTTAAATATTGAATATTTTATTTGAATATCTTTCATAAGTCCACATGAGTAAGTGATTTTATGATTAATCATTAAACAAGTATGTATCTTTACAAAATATTAAGTTAAACTTTATTCTTTGAATATTAATTTTCATTTAAATAATAAAGTTTTTTCAAAGAAATATTAAAAAGTATTCTTATAAAGAAATGCTTTCAGAAACTACACAATTTAAATTTGTTATATAATGAGTTTTTTTCAAAAAGTTGAGAATTCTTTTTTAAATTACTATAACCTTAGATTAATAAAATATGGTAATTACAATTAAGCTTAAATTGTAATTTCGTAATGGTTTGTTTAAAGATTAAAAACTTTGATTTATTCGAATTTCGTTACCATATGCACGATACCTGTGCTTTAGACCATATTACAAAGAATATGAGAGTTTTATTGTTTCCATTTCATATTGTTTGATTATAGTAGTTAATTATATTGTTTAGTTATAAGATTTTTACTTTACTAACATGAAAAAATTAATCACTTAAAGCAAATAATTAAAAATGAGATAGATATTGGATATACAAATCATCAAACACAGAGTGTTGTTACAATTTCCATCCAGAATAGCGGAGATACCTCAAATCCATGAGCCCATGCACTCTCAAAAAATCAAGAAAATAGATGGTGTCTCCAAGGAGCTCCTCCATCGAGAATCGAGTGCATTCAAAAACAGAGTTAATGGTTTTTTGTGCTTTATTTACTTTTGCTAATGATTTGAGCTTTGTGTAATTTATTTTGAAAACAACTAAAAATACGATTGCACTTTTAATAATTTTTCAGTATTAAGTTTTATATATCCTAGGTAATTTCTTTACTCTTAGTAAAGAAATGTTGTTGTCTTCATAAGTCAAAATAGTATTTATAACATAAATATCCTTAATTTTTTACAATATGATAAATGTAAGCAATGTATAAAATTTTTTTATGTTAATTTTAAACATTTTATACATAAAAATTTAAACATTAATTTATCATA
The DNA here is from genome assembly GCA_030067965.1 of Latrodectus elegans. Lineage (NCBI taxonomy): Eukaryota > Metazoa > Arthropoda > Arachnida > Araneae > Theridiidae > Latrodectus > Latrodectus elegans. The sequence continues at coordinate 17,292,658 of CM057811.1, forward strand.
GTTAACGTATGTTAATGTGTATCGCAAATAATATAATGTTAATTTTTCCTAGTCATTTTGTTTCATATTATGGCATGAACGAGATTCTTTAAGTTTTTAGTATGTACTATAATACTTTATTCACTAATTATAATTGAATTTTTTAATATCAAATGTTATTTACAAAATAAAAACAACATTTTAAGCAAAAAATAATTCATAATAAAGTTTTATTATTAAGTAAAAGTTTAAGCAAATTTTTTTTCAAAATTTATAAGATAAGTTTAAGACAAAATTAATGAACCAAATATTTTTTCGAAATATAATCTATAAATTTAAGTGGAACTATATTTGTAATTATTTACATCTTTAATAACTAAATCAGATATCGATAATGAAATGTTTTTCTAACAACGACAGTAGTTGATTTTAATAAAACGTGTTTAGATATGTTTTTAGAATCCCCCAAGTCACACAGCACTTCAAGCAAAATTTGGTGACACTTTCAATAGTTGATTAAGAAGCACGGTATTAGAAGTATTACGTTTTAAAAATTAAAATAATTATATTAAATTTCGAATATAGAAATATAAAAGCTTAATGGGGTTGTATTATTAAAACATATTTTTTAATACTTTTTCGATTATTTTTTAAAGTGTATTTCAGCTCAATAAAGAGATATTAATATCAGTATAAATAAAATGTTTAAAGAAATCGTAATTTTTAATATAAATCTTAATCTGTATAATATATATAATCTTAATATAAATATATTAATATTAAATGTTAAATTTGAATGATTGTTAAATATGAAGAATTGATTTAGGAGTTTAATAATTTAGTGTAAAAATACTCAGTGGTTTACTTTTCACATGATTTATTTATTATTAATAATATCTTCACGTGTGAAGCTCTTTTGTCTTGGGAGAAAAAATGTTAAAATTTTCTTTAATACCATTTTTCACTGTTCCTGAAAGTTTTGGTTTAAAAGATTCTCTGTTATATTCTGTTCCATGCACCGATAGGAATTAGCTGAATAATTTACCGAAATACTTGGCAAATTATTGAAAATTTTGAACGTTTTTTGGTTTATGTGGGCTTTTAAAAATAATAGGAGAAAGCAGGGAAAATATAATTTCTTTTAAAATGAACTTCATGTAACATATTTTATTTAGCTTTTATAGCATTGAAAAAGTGCTGGTCATTAGTTAATAAAAATGCTCCTTGAAAATTATCTTCAACCTTAAGCAAAAATCAAATTTGAGTTTAAGGAACAGATAACATTCGTGATAACTATATTCGGATTATAAGAGAAAATTATTGAAGTACTAAATTACACATTATCTTGCCGAGAAAGTTGTTTGGACTGGAGCATTAGCATGAATAAAATAAATTCCATTATATTGTTAGAAATGGACAAAATTTATTTTGTAACAATTTGTAAGGTATTTTATTAAATCTCTTCAGTATTAAATTTATTATCAAATAAGGATATTGTTTTTAAGATTAATTTTTTATATACAATATAGTAAAAGGAAAATATTGAAAAAATACAGAATTATTTTTTAAGAAGATTAATTTTTTCTGTTATGAATAAATCATATTGTTAATATTAAGTGTTATGATTTGATACATTTTTTAAATTCTTTTAGATGTTTTAAGGAATATTTATGATGGTTTGCGCGCTCATTATATGAAAAATAATTACCACAACAATAATTAATTAAAATTAGGTGGGCTTTTGTAATTTATAAGAAAAAATTTAGAATTAGAAAATGTTTTGGCACCTCATTAAACAAGAAATAAATTGCAATAAATCCACTTATAAAAATTTATCATATAACAATTATTTAAAATCTTTTTTTTTTTTTTTTTTTTTTTTAAACTTTTACCCAAGCATAAAATTTATGGGTGATTTATTCCCTTTGTTTTGACAGAACCTACACACTTATTCTCAAATTTTGTTACTTAGCTCATTGATTATAATGAACATTTTCCAGATCTGTTTACGTTTTGGTACGACAAGGCGAAGAAAACAGTAAAGCTTAAAAAAATAAATATATCGAGCTTTAAAAAATTTCTCAAAGATAAGTCTTCAAAAAAATAACTTCTTTTTTCATTAAAAGTTCTTTACAAAGTAAAAAACAAAATGAAATAAATTTAAAAAAAAGGTGATTAAAAAAGTCAAGTTTTATTGTTATACATAATATGAAAAATAATTATAAAATCAATTTTTTTTACAAATTTTATAAATCACAAATTTATTTTACGATAAATATATATGAAATAAAGATCTTACATAAAATTTAAAACAATCTTACAAACATAAATCATATATAATAATATAACCCTCGCCTTATCATGGTGACATACTGTTTTTATTTTTTTGCAAGTCAAACTAATACGTCAACGGAAGAAAAATCTTATCTCTAAGGTAAGTGTGGGGCAGCAAATGCTCAAAATATATTTAATGATATTAAGAATATTTTGAGAAAAAAATTAATATAACCAAAATTGTGAATATAGTTATCGAAAAATGTAAGTTATTCGAATAAAATAAATTTTTGAATTCATTCCTGCGTTGAAATTATTCTAAGATTATTTCAAATGTAAATATGTAATACCAGAATTAATTAGTTTCGTATTTTATAATATATTTTGATAAAATACATATTAAAAAAGTAATTTGAAGAATTTAACAAGAATAAAAAGCTATATATTTAAAAAATTGCTAGTATATATTTTTTCAAAATCATTCCCGTAAAGTATTTTTCGAAACAATCAAGATTTCAAGATTAAAAGGTTTTGTTTTTAATGTTTCATTCAGAATCCAAGATTTTAACGAGGAATAAGTCAATACACTAACAAATACTGATAAAAAATTACTAAAATAAGCAATATTTTATTTTCAAATTCATGACTTTGTGTGTCTCAGATTTTATTTTATATATAGAGATAAAAGGCATTCAATATGTAAAAGTTGTTTGGTAATTAAATTTATTACAACACACTACTTACAATTCAAGCGATAAGACCAAATCTACATATCTTGATTGGTTTGATACATTCGATATTTTTGATTTCTTAAGATGTTTTCCTACGCAAGTTTTACGTTCCTGTTTCGTAAGTTGTGATATCAATTGTGATTAATGTGATAATGTACAAATTTATTTTTTATCCTCTGTATATTGCTTTTTCACGAAATAAAAAATAATAAATACGTTAAAAAACACACATGCTTGTGTAATGTGATGTGTAAAGAATTTCTTAAAACATTTTTCTTTAAAAAAATGTCTCCAATGATAAAATGAGTTTTGTACTAAAAGTATATTCGAAATAAAAAAAATGATACCAGGTAAATAAATGTTGATTCATCTCCTCCATGCATTTAAAACTTTTGCAAATAGTCTCAAGCAACGTAAGTTTCTTATAGGCATAATCTTTAGTTAGAAAAAGTTTATTATAACCATCAATAGAGTAAAATGATTGCCAAAAAATATTTTTAACCATAAAATGTTAATTTCTTTCGTTATAGATGAAATCCTGTGTATGCCACTTTATTACGATTCTCATTGATTTAAAATATACATGTCAGACAATGTTTTATCTAAGCCACATCGTATTGAGACGGCATCATAAATCTGACTTGGTGACGAATTTGCGGCAGCAAACAAGGCGAAGCTCACCATCGAATGTCTGAGAATATTGTCAAAGTTCATTTTGTTAATAAAACTTTCTTATATAAGGATCAAAGCATCGATTTGAGAAGCCGTTTTCATTGATTCAAGTCATTAACACATGAACAATAGAGCAGCAGAAGAAGAAATCAAACGTAAAAGCATATATTTATATACACATATCAACCACATGATAAAACATCCACTTTATAGTTAGTTTAAATCGGAAATAGCGATTTAAATTTTTAAAAACTTCATCAAGTTTTAATTTTCAGACAATTTAAATTACAAAAATAAACAAGAAAGATTACTATATGTTTTAGGCAGTCAGATAAAAATCTCTTTTTAGATTATATATTCTAATTTGTCACTAACATATTTTATGCATTACAAGTGAGGTGTAAGAAAAGCTGTGGATAAAGAAATTGTCAGAATATCAGTAAATCCAACTAATTTATTTATATCAATTTATAAAATATCAGTAATTTGATCTATTATAATAAGAAAGTTGCAATTGAACTCCGCCGAAAACCACTGAGTTGAGTGATTAATAAGAACTCTAAATTCAAGAACCATATACAAGGCGAAATTAACAGTAAAATTCTTTCAAATTTTCGTATATTTCCTATTTTAAAGCAAGAAACCATTTAGTTCATGTATAAGAACTTACTTTCTTACTTGAAACAATTCAAAATCACCAATTAGTAATACTGAATGGGAGACAATATAATAAACTATTTCTATACATATTCTTAATCGTAAAAAAACTATATAAAGGTATATTTTTGGAAGACTGTATATTAAAATTCGCATCATTTTTTTAAGTAACAACGTAAAGGTGTCACGAGCCTTTTTTTATGAGAATGATTAAATCATCATGTACAATTTTTTTCTATAATAATTTACTTCCTGATCTAGCAAATACGTCAATCTTCGATGTTGCTACTATTCTTTGTGATGATTAAAGAGTTACAAGGTCACATACAGTTAAAGTGAGATAATTCTTGTTTTAAACTAGTGATGATTAGCGAACTTCAATCATTTAAAGCTATTATGATAATACCTTCTGAATATCAAGGACGTTCAAGAAAACTGATGATATTTAATACTTTATTGAAATGAAAGATTTGAAAAAGCATCCCAAAATACATTTTGGAAACAGCTCTTTCCATTAAAAACGCAGTTCTTTACGATGGAATATTTTTACCCTAACTATTTATACAACTGAAATATGAATATGTGTGAATTCATGAGATATTTGACATATTCTTGGGATGGTATTAATTACATTTAATATATAAATTTGTTTACAAATAATTACATGCATACAAAAGGCACTCACTTCTTAATTTTTTTTCCATGAAGCCAAGCTGGCTGACTCTTTGGATGAAAATATTAATATTTGAAGTGAATTATTATATATGCCATATACTCATGATTAAAAACAACAAGTCATTAATTTGGCCAAGGTTCGCATATGTCACGTCTTTTCTCGTGTCAAAGTTATAATATCATTTTCTTGAATGATATACGAGTAACTGACCTTACTTGTCACTTCTTATGATTAGTAATAGGCCTTCATGTAGAAAGATATTTTTTTTTCAAAGTATAATTTATGCAAGTTATAATGCGCCACATCGATTACGAAACGAACGTTTTGTTTACATTTAGATCTCCGGTTTTAGATAAAATTAGATCGTGGTAATTTCCTTTAAGTACATCTTCGACTTTTCTTTTTATTTCATTTTCATTTAAAAGTGGTTTTATTGTCGAGAATAATATTAGTGTTGAATGAATATTTAGAAATAAGTTGGAACAAACTTTTATGTTTTTTCGTAATATAAAAAGATTGATCAGTTCAGAAAAGTGGAAATTAATCATTTATAGTAGTCTAAAAACAACCGAGCTAACAGCTAAATGGTCAATGTTCTGAGTTTATTAGATCATTAGTTCGATTCTGCTCTTTCAGGTGAATATTTTGTAAGTTTCTTTAAACTGTAGATTAAATGAGAATGTATGTAAAAACATTTATATGTATGTAAAAACATTTAATGTATGTAAAAATATGTATAGTATGTAAAAATATGTATAGTATGTAAAAATATGTATAGTATGTAAAAACATTTATAGCAATAAATAACATTTTCAAATCTTTGAAAATAATTTAAATAATATTTTTAGATCTCCTTAATTTAACAGAATAAAAAATTTTCTTTTTTACTAGAAACTTTTTAAAAAATTAAAAATTTCTTAACTACAAATTTAAGAAAGATTGATTGCATGAAAACAATTTAACATTATAATTTTTGCAGAAATGTTGTGCACTAATGATGATATTTGAATTTAATACACAAAATTAAGAATTGGAGGCCAAATATAAACAATACAAATGGTCGATTAAAGATTAATTATTACAGGCTTTTTAAACATTACTTATTATAAAAACTATTAGTTGCATTTTCCTTAAAACACAATAAAAACAATTTTCCTTAAAAAAATCTGCAGCTGATTTTACAATTAGTATTTAACAAGAAAAGTTTATATAAAATTTTTTTAAAAAAAGGAAATGATGTTAACAACATGTTACTTTTCAAATTAATGATCTCTGAACAAATTATACTTCCCATTTTCCAGCGAATCCGCTACCACACTTAAAATGTATATATCTAGCGTTATCAAACTTACCTTACCAGCTGCATTTCCCATACCCAACTAATCCTTGGTTAAAAAAACCGAAATGAATTTCCATCAATCATTTCAGAAATGTGTTTTCTCGCAAATTAGAACTCAACTGGTCTGGGATGGACTGCGGAACTGGCATAATCTCAAAATTTTGGGCCCGTTTTGTTATTTAGGAAATTTTTTTGTCATATTTGTCAAGCGGAAACGGCTGTAACTCGCCTTCAACTGGAGAACGGAAACCATTAAGAACCAAGCGATACCGCGGACAAACGCTTAAACATTTCATTTATCGCATTTGTCAAGTTAAGGTGACATGACACAAGAAATTTCACTCAAATAATGTGTCAAAGATCAAATATTTTGATAGCTGAAATTTAACTTTGATGTCCACTTGAAGTAAATATGATAAGGGAATTGTATATTTATAAAACTTTAAAATAAACACGCATATTAGAACTTTTATCGAAAGTTATGATGAAACATTACTCCATGTTCACGATAGCAAAATATAATATGAGAAATTTTTTCCTTTCATAAAACATTTCAGAATGAATGTATAAAAGTAAATATTTAACTGTGTATACCATTAAAAGAAAAAGCTTGGGCTCATAACGGTATTTTGACAAAATCGAATAACCAAAATTTCATTGTGGTTGCTGAAGGGGAGTTCTTGTAATTTGTGAAGAAAATCTGAGCTTGAATATATATATAATCTCGAAAATATCGAAACAAAACACAGTAACTAGTTCGCTGTTATTGTAACAAGTACGCTGTTTCAGAAGCACATATCTCGTTATAAATAATTATTTAAGATTTTTAAATTAATTTTTATAATTTTATCTGTTCATATTAGAAATGCTAGAGTCTCTACGAATATTCCATTTATTGTTTCTACTTCTATAGCCACATTCAAGTGTGGATGTTTTTATATGCGTTAGTACGTAAAATAATTAAACAATGGGGAAAGATATTTATAAATACGAAAATGAAAGGAGAAAATTTCCCTCTGTTGTAATTTAAGAGTTATTAATTTAAGATGAATATTTTTTTCTAGAAAAAACCATACTGAAATATGTTGATTCAGGAGTCTTGTACATGAATTTCAAACCTTAAATTTATTAGTACTCGAACAAAACATTTCTTATAGAATATCTTACTTTTAATCAATCCAAAAAATACAAATCGAAAATATGGAATGCTTCATTTTATACACGTGAGTTAATTTTTTCCTATTGATTAAAACCATATAAAGTTAGAAATTTTTAATTAAAAGTTAAAAAAAATTATTTTATATCTTTGTAAATTTGATGCTATTTTTGAAAAATTATTAAACTCTTACAGGATATAAAATGATTACAAATTTTGAACTTCAGTTTGTAAAATATTTATAAATTTTAGATAGACATATGTAAAATTTTCAATATTTCAAAATTTATTTATGCAATTTTATTTGCATTTTTATTCAAATTAAATAAAAAATTATATGAATATAATTTTAATACAATTTCCTAAACATTAAATATCAACATTTGTAATGATTTTAATAACATTTAAATTAGATTTATATATTTCATAATTTAGAAGCTACAACTATAAGTAATAATTCTTATAAATTATTTTTATGAAGAAACCATTTATTATTAAAAATAAAAATGAAGAAAATTAAAAAATATCTAGTTCTTTTTTTTTCTCTTTACCTTCTTAAACAACGAAATAGAATGAAGCATGAACTGCTTATTAAATAATATTTTATATTGACGTTTGTCTTTTACTTAAACACTTTAATTAATTACTTTAATAAGTATTTTTAGAAGATAAATTTGGGGACAAGGTCATTCTACACTTGTCCCTTTATACAGTGGAATTTCAAGCTATAGAAATATACTACTAAATGTAGATAATTCTATTACTAGTTCGTGTTTTAAAAATTAAGCAAAATTAACCAGAGACTAAAAACGCTGTTTAAAAACGCTGTTGCCTAATACTTAATACTTAGAATTCTACATAAAGAACACTTTCTCTGGAAATTTCTCGAAGATGAGAACATTTTTTAACTAATTTACGTATAAAAGTAAGGGTTTAGCTTTCCCAGTAAAAGCTGTGCTTTTTTATCTTATCTCTCAATTCTACACAATTGTTAGCAAAATAATTTATATACTTGAAACATGGCAACTTTAAATGCGATTCTGACTACTTCCATTGAGCGCAAGCACTTCTATTTTGTAGAGAAAAACGGAGATTACTAACAAAACACTTTAAAAGGAATATATGACTCAAAATGCGTGACAAATGCCACTACGTCATTTCCTTGCAAGAAATGTATTTACTAAGAAATTACCCGTCCATAAATTTACTATTTCAAATAGAAATGAAATATTTTATAAATCAAATATATCTTTTCAATATTGGCAGCATTGTAAATTCCTAAATATGATAAAATAATTATTTTGAAAATGAAAAAAGAAATATGTAATATTTATAGACATTTTTTTTGTTACACTGAATAAATTTTCAAAAAAATAAAATTTATTTTCGGTTTACTTATTCAACATGCAAACGAGGTAATTAACAGCTCGTGACTTAATATAATTAGAAAAAAACTAATTTATTTTATGGCATCAGTTTGCGATGTCTAATTTTGGGGATAGGATGAATTATTTAATGAATATAATGAATATGCATTAAGAAAACAATGAATAAATTATGAGAGTTTTGTGTTTCTAATATCAAAAATTCATTTTGAAAGATCGTCCTCTTATGCAAGTGAAAATTTTACACGAAATCAACTAATTACACTAGAACTCCAAATATCCGAATCAGAAGGAACCAGATCCAATTCGGATAATTGAATTTTTTCGAAAAAAGGGTCTACTTTAATTAATTTTAAGACGTTGAAAATAGGAGAAAGATTGCATATTTTTAAAGAAAAGAACTTTTAATCAATTTCATGAAAATGCAACACTTTTAGATGTTAAGATACTTACAAGAGATGTACATTAATACAGTATGCATTATATGCTGTAAATAAAAGTCATTGCTTATTCAGAATATTTCAGTCAGAGTAAGCTGTTTTTTTCTGATTTTATCTATTTTCGGACACTCATCCGTTTGACATTAAAAACTTGCATGTGGTCAAATTCGGGCTGATGCCCTATCCCCTTCAAATCCGACAAATGCTTCACTAGTTGATGGTCTCGTGTCTACTTCAACTTGGACATTAAGGTCATCTTCTTAATCAACACTTTAAATAAGTTAACCATTCTTTACAATTTGAAATCTAGAGAGAGTCTCACTCAATTCATTCTCTTATATCTTCAGCACTAACTCTTCTGATTATTCAGGAGTTTTCAAAAGAGTATTTTTGAATTTCTTAAGAGATATGTGATATTCCTCTCTATCTTCTCCTTTGTCTTACCTTTCCTTTTTCTTTTTCCTCCTTTTCTCTAATCTAATTTATTTTTCTGAAATTCTGAAAGCGATTCGGATAATTGGAGTTTTACTGTATTTACTTAAATGCAAATGATTTTATAACAACTTGTGCTTAATAAATTAAGTTAAAGCCACAGGGAAAATTTTCCTATTACGCTGAAGCAGGCATAATTAAAATAAAAGAAGAAGTAATTAGTTATGTATATAGAAAAAAATAATGCGCATTGTGTACAAAGTTATAAGAACAAAATTAACTGTATATTTTTCCCAAAAAAATTGGCCCAGCAAGATTTATTCGTTGTTTCATGGGTAATTTAAGAAAATCAAAGTGATAATGGAAAGATAATTATGACTTTAAATTTTACATGCGATTATAATACACACACATATATATATGTATATACAGCAAAATTATTTGAATGTGTCTTAATAAGTTACCTCTATGGGTTTAGTTTGTCGCCACAATGTTCTTATTTATCAAACTAGCCATAAGACTGGAACCTAGAGGTTAAAATAAATATCAAACCGCTGCAAAACAATAAAAGAAGTAGGAATCGAACCTACAAAGTATCTAAGGACAAAGAAAGCGAAATGGTTAGTGCTTTTTATCAGAGAAAATAAATAAAAATTTTAACATTCTACAGGTCAAAAGTATTATTTTGACTGATAGAGTTATGAAATTGAACTCTCAAGCTTTTTTATAAATATTTTAAGGTGAAAATGACATGAATTAATTACTTTTGTTGACTGTACAGTTTTTTTTAAAGAGGATTGGGAAAAAAAGTTTATACTTTTCATTAAATTGAAATTACCAAGTAATTTTAAATATTTCAAGTATCATTGATAGCAGACTTATCAGTTGACAGTTTTAAAAAAATACGATTCATTGGTCGTATGGTTTCTTATAATTAGAGTGTATCATATATAATACTACAGTTTAGAAGAACTTTGTCAAGAATCATCAAGTCATGGGCCTAAACAGGAGGGCGATAAAAATAACGAGGTAGAAATAATTTGTGATTAGTACTATCCTTTAATTTCTCTGTGACAGAATATACAATGAACTACAGAGATGAATTCTTTCGATGTACTGCACTTTTGGAGTAAGATAGAGCTTTGAAAAAATAAAGTTCATTTTATAAATGAACAAAGTTTCGGAAATCTTTTGTTTGTTTGACTTTATGCACTATAGTTCAATGCATGGATGTCAGTATACACATTAAAGTTTCTGAAAAAATATGTTGATTTTGAGTATCAAAAACTAGCTTTACACAGAAAGATCTTTATCACATTTGTAGGAAAATTTAGAGAAGAATTTAAAATCTGTATCTAATTAATACCATTTAAAGGATACAAAGACAAAAACTGGTGATAAAATTTAAATAATATAAACTTTAAATGTTAAAGGAATGACGATTTTTTTGTTTACACCAACACATTTTACAGCTGTTGTTATTAATGTTTGATGAAAAAAAAGGTCCAATTTGAAAGTTTAAAAAGTTTTGTTAAAATAAGAATGCTATTTGAAAGTAATATTATACAGGAATAAACGTTTCTTGGGCGATAAAACCTTGGAAGATTTAAACAAAAGATATAAATTTCCCAATAACTATTATTAAAAATGTCTCTTAAAAGGAAAGTAAATATTCATTAAAAACATTACAAAATGCAGAAACTATATTAAAGTTAGTAATACTTTAATACACAATTGAAACTAACGCAGTATTTTAAATTTCATCGTATAACTCAAAAGCGTTTTATCAAAACAATTTTGTTTTTGTATTTGTCTTATTAATAAAAGGTTTAATAAAACAAAAAGTTTAAATTATCCAATATTTAAAAAAAAACGCTTATTAATGAGGGAAATATAGTAAAATTAGTAAACCTCGCGTAATTGGACTCTCCCTAAGCGGATTGCGCAATTATCTAGATTCAAAAATAAAAACAACAATATTTTTCCTTTATCAGTACTTATGCATTCTTCTTCCAATGTGATTTCCACAAAAAATATCGCTAACATAATGAACAATCTTCGAGCAAATTGTAGTTACCGCGTCGACTGAGCTATTTCATAAGTTCACGTATTTTTTTACTCATAATGTTTAGCATGTATTTTTAGCGCAAATAGGGTTTTAAATTTATGATAGCATCTTATATATGAAATATAATCATATACAGAAAGAAAAATAAATAGCTAATTAAATCTTTCTCTATCTGTAAGTATTAATGACGTTAATAATTCAATTTCAATTTTTTTATTTAAATTATTTATATTAAAAATCAGTTTCTCTCCTGTAACCAAGCCGATATAAAAATTGCAATTAGGTTTTTGTCAATTAGTTCCAGTGAAAATATGGGTTAATTGTAAAGTTTTTCTTCTGACATTCTGAACAAAGAATGATTAAAATTTTGCAACATTTGGAGATATGGTTTTGGCGAAAAAAGTCATTTGGTTAATATGTATGTAAAAATTAATTATTATGACGAGACAATTTATTCTCTTTATGTCGGGACTAACAATAAGTATTAAATAAAATCCCAGAAATATTGTGAATGAACGTCTCTTATTTTACTTAATATTTTTTATTCGAAGGAATTCAAATGAGTTTGGAGAGGATAGTTAAACTTTATTATCAGTTTTGAAGGACAAGAAAAATATTTTAGCGATTATAAAACTTCATCTCTATACTTTGTTTTTAGCGTCCTTCAAAATATCTCATTTGTTATTCTTCGAAAATCCTATCACCCACATCCTATACAGGCACCTATTAAGCATGGTTTGTTTTACTGATGCAAGGTCTGAAAGGTGATAAACGACGCCAACAGATACCTTGCGAATAATCTCTCTTTTCAATACACACTATAAGTTGATATTTGCATAGAGATTATAAGGTGCATTTTTCTAGCGATAAGGATTGCATGTAAAGTCGACAAAAACCTGTCAAAATACTTCAAGCAGTGTGAGTAACATTATTCATCTATCGATTTGAAACATGTATTTTCAGTGAAACTTGTAGCGTCACAGTCCACAGAAGGGACCAAAATGAAAATTTTGATATTTGTGGGTTCTCCTGAAATGGAAACATTAAATATAATTAATATAACAGTATGCAAAAAATTTCAAAAATTTTCATGAAAACTTAAAGGAAAAGTTATAGGAATTTTCCAGATTAATTTATTTCGATTGAATATATTGTGTTGAAAAAGCAACATAAAATATTCAATTTATAACAAAAATATTATGAAAAATAGAAATCTCTCATTAATTACTAAGTGGGACAATCAAACAATTTATTTTATGATGTCACCGTGGTAAGATAATAAAGGGTTTTCTATCAAAGAAAAAATATGTTTAAAATTATCTTCGAATGTTGCCCTTAAAATCTCTCATTTGTTATTAATATTGTTTTGAAGTCATTATAGAATATAGTTTAAGAATAACCAACACACACACTGTGTGTGTGTTTGTATATATAGTGTTGACACTTTTATATCATTTCCTTAAGTGCATCATACAAAGTTTTAAATAACATTTCCATCCATACATATTTTGAACAATGAAAATGACGAGACCTTTTACTAAAGACCGGTTTAATAATTAAGGGAATTTATTTTGAACGTAAAAAAATCAAGTTTTTACCATAACAACCTATTATATGAGCAGGAACATAAATTTTCTATAAATATATTTGGATAAAAATCTCAGAACTTTTAACTAGCAAAATCTAATAAATTTTAAGCTCCTTAATCAACATTTAAAAATTTTAATAATTTCTATATAATAAATAAAAACAGTTAATTAGAAAAAATTACTTTATCAAAAATTAATACGATAAAATTGGAAGTAAAATAGTATAATAATAAGACAAAGGCATAAAAATAATTTTTTAACGCCAGTGAATAATTATTTTGTAATAACTTTCTTTCTAGGAAATTCAATGAAGCAGAATGATCGATGATTCTATGATGGTTAGTTTGATAAAAAGAAAGTTTTATCGTTAACTTTTCCTTTTAAAAATCCATGTAACAAATAGACGTCGCTCACAATCGAGTTGTGTAATTATCTACCACCTAAACTGGAATCTGTATATACGCGTTTACAACATTATGTAAAAAAATCCGTTAAAACGTTCGTAAACCACACACACCCACCCCCACACACACACACATATATATATATATATATATATATATATATATATATATATATATATATATATAATTTCAATCGATTTTTTTCAGCCAACTTGTCTAGTGGTTAGCGTGCCTGACTACGGATAGGAAGGTCCTGGATTTGAATACTGGTTCACAGGCATGGATGTACTTTCTCTCTTTCTCTATCCTGACTTTGTCTTTTCCTTGTGTGTGAATGAGGTGTGAATAGTGGTCTACCCTATAAACGGGTCCCTATGGCATGTGTGTGTACTGAAGAAGTCGGACTCCACATCAAATACGGTTCAGTTGGAAAAGTGGAGCAATGCACCGCAATTTGCCAGTCTAGCTGGCACACAAGAACAACAACAATCGTTTTTCTAATATTTTTAAAATGTCACTAATCAGTGATTTGGTGAATCTTTTGGATATGGTTCAGACTATAAAGAAAATAATATATTAATCAAAAATATTAATAATGGGTTATCTTTTTTTAATATTTCTAAAAATGCATAAAAAATATTCCCATTAAATATAGCAAACTCTGAGCTGCATAAATATTTAAGATAAACTGCAATAATGTATGGTAAATTAACACTCATTTACAATGATTTTGTGTATTCATTACAAGCATTAGTTAGTACATAGAATAAATTATTTGCGTAAAAAGACCGTAATAAACTCATCGTAATTCCGCAAATTATTATTTACCACGAATATTTAAAATCATTTATAATTTAAATATTAACGCGTGGTTCAAAGCTGTAATATAATCATTACAAAATTTATTTACGTTTTCTAAAACTCATTACAAGTTTTGGAATCAATTTACTTCAAAACAATGTTTTATTAGTAATTTTCTCAGCATTTATACAGAATAAGCTAGACAATTAAGAAATTCAAAACTTGACCATAAATAAATATAACAGGCCAATTATCGGAAGGATTAAAAAGAAAAAATTACTATTTATAAAGTAGACTTCTTTTTTAAAAAATTAGTTAATAGCATAAAATTGAAAATTTATTGCAAAATTCGCCTTCTAATGAATATTTTATGTAAAAGTTTACAATACCCTTTAAATTTTTGACACCAAGATGTGACAGACAAGAGACCGCTGCCACAACAAAAAATTTTAACTAAGATAGGGTTACCAGAAATTCAATTTTATCGCCAAGCTTCATCACCAAATTGTTCGCCAAACCAAAGAGTACCTAATTCTACACTGAACCCAATTTTTGTTTTCGAAACCATGGGAAGTAATATTCATCAGTAGTTACATATATCTTACAGCCCACCGATGGTGGAGTGGTTAGCGCTCTTAACTTCGAATCAGTAGGTTCCGGTTCAAATTTTTGTTCGGGTATGGATGTTCCTTTCTCTCTTTGTGTTTTTTAATCTTTTCACTTTCGGTGCAAAGATGGCAAACCACTAGGTGCTCCACTGTATAAGATGCCATCACTTCCACCCCATTTAGTGCTGAAATGTGGAAATTCTATTAGCTCGGCATAAAACAAAATATTTATATTTTTAATTGAGTTTATACAGTATAATTTAAAGGTATTGTTTTCTCGTTTGGAGCAAAACACAATCATTCTCCCCCCCTCCCCCAAAAAAATGCAGTTAAGTGTATTTTCTTTTTGAAGATATGTGCATTATATGTCACCAAATCTCAAGATGAAAATTAAACTTCACATTCACGCAAAATATTTTCTTCAGCCGGCAAATGTATAACACACAGCTGCAGAAAATAAATTTTATTTCTGGTCATTATATGGACAAAAAGCTTTCACGGCGATACCTTTTAAGCGATAAAGATACATAAATATATAATCTTAATTTATAATGCGCCTATAGAGAGTAAATGATTCATTCAAAGAAAAATATTTGTCCATGTTATATTTTTATCTATTGTCAGGTAATACATATATTCATTTTTAGTTTATTTCCTATTTCCAATGGCTTCTTAAATTACGAATTGTAATAGATTTTAGTGACTGTGTCACGAAAACAATAATAAACTCAATTTTTTAATTTATTTTTCGTTGTTTTAAAAAGAGACAAGCTCACTTATTACTCGTGAAATACAGTATTTATACTACTCGCGTATATTTTAAAAGTATTTAACAAATTCTACTTTTTTGAAAGACAAAACATAAAATAAATTTTAAAAATAAAAATATTTAAGTGATTATAATTATTTGACATTCTGAAGGAAAATAGATTAAAGTAATGTATAAAATTTACCTCTGGAGTAAATTATCTATATATTACATTAATAAATATCAATAATAAATATCAATATTATTAGATGTTGTTAAAAGTTTTACTTATATATTTTTGTCACTACATACTAATTACTTTATATTATTAAATTATATGTTGTTTATAAAAACCGCAAAAACCAAAAAATTCCCGTGTTCTCATAGAGAGAAATTTTGTCGTCGCGTTGATGTCTGTGATTCGCTTTTCAAACGTTACTGGGGGACGAAAAATGGGTTCTATATAATAATGTCAAACGCAAGAGATCATGGTGCAAAAAAGATGATCCGGTTCAAAGCATTTTGGAAGCCAATATCCATCAAAAAAAGATGATTCTCTCTGTTTGGTGAGATTTTAAAGGAATCTTTTTATTACCATTTTTTTTATTATAAGCTTCTACTGGATAATACAACAATTAATTTGGAAGTCTACTGTAATCAGTTAGACAAACTGAAAGTTGTACTTCAACAGAAAAAGCTAGAATTAAATCAACAGAAAAGGTGTAGTGTGCCACCAAGATAAGGTGAGACCTTATTTAATTTTAGTCACTCGCCAACAGCTTTTACAGCTTGAATGGGATACGTTGCCACACTCACAATATTCCCTAGACCTGGAAACTTCGAATTATTATTTGTTCCGATTATTGCAAAATTTTTTGGAAGGTAAAAAATTTACTTCAAATAAAGAGGCTAAAAATCACCTGGATTAGTTTTTGCCAGCAAAGACCAAATATTTTATGAGCATGGAATCATCCTCCTACCAGAATGCTGGAAAAAAGTGTTAGAGCAGAATGGTCAATATATAATATAATAAAATATTTATTCACTATAAGAAATTTGTCCTTCATTTATCCAATAAGAAAGAAAAAAATGAAATTTCTTTCGAACAACCCAATAAATGTTCAAAAAATCATTAGCTGATTAGAGTCGTACAAAAGACAGTTTGGGGAATCAACCAATCAAATTCTACTATATAGATGGTCCAGCAAGTAGTCATGCCCAGTCCGCACAGTAAACAGAGCCATCGCAGTCTTTATTGGAAAACTGGGAACAGTTTTCTCCTTCCCCAGAATTTTCCCTCTCTTATTCCTTGCGCGTTGAATCATACTCTGTTTAAGAATTTTTCTAAAGGTCAGGTTAATCAATTTATTCTTGTGAAAATACAGAGGACGATTTACATCTTGTTCGTCTAAAGATCTTTCTTAGCCAGTACATCAGCGTTTTCATTTCCCGTAATTCGACAATCAACAGAAATCCGTCAAAAAAATAAGTATTCCTTAAATTGTGATCAATGAGCTTTTTCCATTTAAATGCATATACCATTACCAGGTGTGCAATACAGTATTTAAGGAGGAAATCAGATCATAATATTAAATTTGTTTACATACACGTTTTAATTACAACATGGTAAAAATATGTTACAGAACACTAAATTCCAAATATTTGAAGCATTTATTTGTAAAGAGAAACGGGGCATATTGTTAAAAAAATATAAACCAGCGAAATTCAGGAATTTTATACAAAACCTGATTTTACACAGGAATTCATATTTCTAAAATCATTTATTCTTTCGAAATGTATTGTCTTAAATTTTTTAGAAACAAACTTTCATTCATGTGTTGAAAGCAAGGCAATAGACGTTTATGTATAAACAAATCATGATATGATTTTGTTTCATATCCTCCATATGTAGCGACTGCTAGACAAGGTCCATGAGATTAATATTTTGAACTTTTTGAGGGTTAATAAAAGACTTCTAATTAATCATCGCGGGAAAGTTGATGGCAGTCCAAAATGTGTTCCGGAGAAATATTTTCTGAAGCGTACCTGTTGTATGTTCGAAAAATCTTCTGACCTTAATAGAAACAAAGCTCCCTAAAGTGGCCTCTGCAAAATCTGGGAAGAGCAGTCTTACCCTTTCAATCACAAGTGAAGCATAGAGAACCACCAGGTGTGTTCTTGTGTACCATTCTTTAATTGGAGGGATTTGCCATTTAATATTGTTAAGATTCTTCCCGATTGCAGAGATTTTGTAAAATGTCTTGATAGGGCAGGAGTCGGGGCTTTCGAACCTTCCAGTGTATCTACAACATCATCTCCATAGCTATCGACCCGCGAGGGAGTCCATTGTAGATTGAATGCCCGAAAAAGAGAAATCTGTTTAAGCATGTTTAGTATGGAAATGCTAGTTCTCTCACCGTATCACACCATTTCTTTAGATGCTGAAATACACTTTTGCTCTCCGATAGAATATAAACTTCACCATAACGTTTTTCGGTATGATGATTTTTTTTCTTATAATGTTAATAGTTAAAAGGAATGAAAATAATTTGAAGAACATACCTTAGTGCTGAAAAATATATGAAGCGTTAAATGCGTGTGTGTGACGCACGTATAAACTATCTGAATTTTATAGAAAGATCTACGTCGACATATTTGATCTTGACTAAAAGTATGCCTTGGACTTCCAATTGTGTTTTCTTTTTAAAACAAACCAATGATTAAATCTGAATGTTCAAAGTTGCATAACCATTAATATGATAAAAAGAAATAATTTCAATTATACAAATGAGTAAACAAATTGTTTAAAACTTAGTAACATTGTAGGACACAATTTTCGTTTTATACATTCAGTAATACATGCACCTAAAGTAACAAAAAATATTTCTCAAAACATATTTCAATGGCTTTCTTTCTTCTCAAATATTAACTATATTGGAAATGTAACAGTATTATGACTAAAGCCAGAATATTGTAATAGTTTTAAAGTATTGGGTGACTTGAGATTATATAACTCTCAAAGTATAGCAAATGATACCTGGAAATATTTAAAATGAAATTGATTGAAACAATACCAAAGAACAATTTTGAGTACATTAAACATCAAAGTGGTTCAGTAAAGAATGTTCCATAAGCTATCAATTATAAAATCAACGTCTTTTTGATCTTGTGATATTTTTTTCTATAAAGTTTCATATAAACATTATTATAAAATCGAATGCAAGATGACGGCGTAATTGATATGTTTACATACTTCATAATACGTATTTTGATTTTGATTTTTCATGGAAAAATCTTAGGATTATCTCATGTTTACGCCGTTTATCTCATGTTTTAGTGTTGTTCGGCAATTTTTCATTTAGAGGATCATTAAATACTTTTAACAAAGAAAGTAGCTGAATTACAAATGTATCAGAAAAATGGAAAGGAATGATTGTAGATGGCGCAAGATGTTTCCTTGTTTATTTAGGACATTACTGAAGCATAGGTTTTCTCTTATCTGCTAAGACAGCGAAAGTAGCAGAGCCTTACGCATTTAATGGAATGACATGACGTTAAACCACAATTATAGGAAGGCCAGGTAATTTGATGACGCATAACAAGGGCTGCGATTATTTTATCTTACGTTTTTCTTCTTCCCTTTTACGTCTAAGTTTGATATTTTAAGCATCTTTTAATTAAAAGAAAGATAACACGACATTCTAAATATAGCGCTAGCATATTGTAAGTAGGAACACTAGCATAAGTAGGAAAATTAAGAAAATAACAAAATTTGAAGTATTATTCACTAGAAATTTGAATTTATTTTAAAAATAATAAGACTCACCTATAAATATAGATTTAGGTGCATTCATTCACAAAAATATGATTAAAACAAACGCCACATATTTTTATATAATTCATTATTTTCAAAAATAATATTTATAAGAAAAAAAGTATTTAATATCTATTTTAGCAAAATGTCATTGCTAAAAAATTTTTTAATTCATTTCATTACTTAATTTATACTCAAAATGTGTTATTTTTTGAGATGGATAAAAAAATACGTGTCTCACATAAAGGCTTATCAATAATTACTAACAAATTATATAGTAAATTATTTTGCTATAAACTATATAGTGCATGGAATATATTTATATTAAAAAATTACAGATTTTTAGTATTTAGGTTTAAGCGTCATCTAAATTGGAAAATAAAGGAATTATTGCGATTTTTAAGCTTTAGTGAATACAATGAATTAATTCTTGACAACAGACAATCGAAACTGATACGTCAGAAATTTGAAACCTTTTA
Source organism: Latrodectus elegans (assembly GCA_030067965.1). NCBI lineage: Eukaryota > Metazoa > Arthropoda > Arachnida > Araneae > Theridiidae > Latrodectus > Latrodectus elegans. The sequence goes on from CM057811.1 coordinate 17,312,910, forward strand.
CTTTTTTACAATATATATATAGGTATTTAATTTTTTTCACCAAACTTAAAATAAATTTCCAATGCAAATCTCTCATTATAAACTTTTCTGATTTCTAATAGCATTCAAAAATTTTACTTATGTTTATAATTTGATATCAAATAATTTATTTAAAACATAACAGAGTTGTAACTAGGTATCCCATTTGTTATCAAATCAATTAAAGTAGAAATCATGTCACAGCATATATCCACAAATTTCTGAGAATTTTTTCAGAAGTTTAGAAATATAACACTTTTTTAGCTTGAATCTACATTATTATCCGCTTAAATAAATTTCAATTTTGTGTGAATAACTAAATTTAGTTGTAAAAAATACGTATTAAGTGCATTTTAAATTGTTAATAAAGAGTCACAATTTCGGATCAAATAAAAAATCTCTTCTATTACTTAAAACATTTAGAGGTAACAAATCGTAGTTTGTGATGTGGTGGTTTTCGCATGTTATTTATAAAAAATTAAATACTTTGCTAGGCCAAAATAGAAGGCAACGTACTTACAGTCAGTTTTTTCAATAGTTTAATTTTGCTAAAAATAAAATCCAGATATGCGATCCCGATAAAGTTCTTTTATTTCATGGTCAACGCACCAAAATGATAAATTTAAATATACAGATGATAAAAAAAAAATAAAATAAAGCGGAGATTAAAAAGAAATTCCACGAAATTCAAAAACAAATCTCCCTTTTGGATGAGGCTTGACGTTACTGCTCCTTTCAACACCAAGTCTTTGAGTGAAATTTATTACGCGCGCGTCAAAATAAGAATCTGCCTTTCATCAAGATATCCTCTTCAGAAACAAACAATTCAGAGCTACAGCACTTACTGCACTAAGAAGTAAGAAAATAGCTAAAATAAAGTAAGAACAGGAGATAAGTGCGGTAAACACTTCAAATAAGCTTTTTAGCAAGAGTGGAAGAGAAAAATGAATTTTCTCATCCCTTAAGAGTATTGACGTTGATTGTTGACGTACAACGTGTAAAAACTTTTAGTGTTTTTAGGAAAAATAAGTGTAAGTGTGTTAAAATTAAGGTACACGAAAGTGTTTAATTTATTAAGTGTTTAAAGAAGCTCTTTAAAATTGAGCATTCACAGTAGATTTTAATTAATTTTATTATACATATGTTAAAATATATAGCAATTTAATTCTATTTTAAAATCTATCGCCATTAAAATTAAAAACATTAAATCAATATAAACTCTTAATATTTTTTAAAATTTTAAATGAGATGTTAATTATACACGCAACAATCGATAAATTATATAATAGTATTATTACTTAGATTATATAGAATTTGAAGAACAAGGATTTGAACAACGAAACTGTTCCTTATTTCTTTTAAGAGTTTCAATGTACGAATGAAAGTTTATGAGCCTCACTCAAAAATATTTAATCTTAATAACTGAATTTATTTCAACAGAATTTATTACTCTTTGAAAAATGATGAAATTGATTGTTTAATCAAAGACAATAAATGCAAACAAATAAATATTTAATGATTTCGTTCTTCGATTCCAACCTTCTGCAGAATGTGAAGTATGCTCCAATCGTATCCAAATCGAGTGGTTAACAATCCTTCCTAAAAATATTTTGAAATTTTATTTTGTCACGTTCTCAAGTCACTTTTTACACGTGAAGGTTAATACGACAGGCACTTGCGATTTGGAATTAATTTTTAACAGTAATATTTATGTCGAGTTGGGAATCAAACCCATGAACTGTTGAACAGAAGGCTAGATCGTACAAAGAACTATTTATAAACATAATTACACTTCTAATTTCAATTTTAGAAAAATATTTTTTTAGAATGTGAATATTTGTTAACATACCTACTGAAAAATTAATTTATATTTATCAGTAAAGATTAGCTTTCAAAATACTCTTCAAAATTTAAAATATTATATACATTTCCTTTATTATAGTTTGGAGTGGATTTCGCATTTCTGGTAACATCCATGTCTGAAGTGGAAATCGAACTCATGAATTGAAAGTCGGAATGATTAATAATTCAGCTTCTACCACGGAGAGTCCAAGTAAAATATTACGAAGATGAAATAACAATCATAACATTATGGTTGCTATTACTTCATTATTGTGAAGTTACAATAAAAAAAAGAACTCCTTCATAATTACAATTATATATTTAATCTTGAATTGCACAAATTAAATACTCAACAATCATTGAATACAATCTTTAACTGAAAAAGTCTATATAATCAAGAAAACTTAAAATTGAAATTTAAATATTATATATTTAGGGTATTTAATATATTTTCTTCCTAATAATCTCATTAATCAAATTTTATGAGTGTATTAAGAATGCCTAACGTTTATTTTTTAAGTGTATTGTTTTTATAATTGCTTTAAGTTATATTTTTCCTTATATTGAAGTTATTTACTTCAGGATCTCTTAGAAGTAGAATCATCAGTCGAAAATACAGAAAAATGATGTAACCAGCAAATTATTCGATAAATTTATACTTTCTCATGGTGATAGCTTTTACGCGAGAGGTTATGATAATACATCAAATTACCCACCCTAATGAATCACTTTAGCGCAGGATGAGTAAAATTATTATGGGTGTATGCGTAATTTACACACTCAAAGATCGTACTACACAAAACATTTCCGGTCTTTAATTGGCAGAAAATCCCACCCACACACACAGAAAACTAGTTTCTAATACTGAGAACTCTTCATTTTTCCGAAGACAGTCGCAAGCTGCGTGAAACCAGTCTAATTAAGAGGGAACCGCTTTTGCTTTCGCGTTTAAGAAAATTTAAGATTATGAATGTATTTTTTGTCAAACGGGAGTGAAACTTTATTTTTATCCATACGTTGTTAAATGACCCCCTCTCCCTCCCCCACTTCCGGTGATGCTTGCGTGAAGGATAGCACGCTTTTGTCCCAAAAATAATGTGATGATATTACGTCACGATGGCGCCATCGATCCAACTAAATATGAATTATATTACGTGAAAATTGTAATACTAATTTAGAATTCACACAGCATTTGGACGTACATTGTGCACTTTCACAAAAGCGGAAGATTTATTTAAATCGAAACTTTCCAAAAGCAACTCGTTTCTACATACATTGAAATTACCATGTCTTAGAAAAGTGCAACAATATTTTAATTTCATTCAATTGCAATCATTTTCTTAAGCACTGTTTTATTTGTAGAGTATACATTTCTTCAAAAAACGCAGCAGCTTTATCTTTAAAATACGTGGAGCAAACAATTATTCCACACTTTTTTTCTTTTCTTTTTTTTTAAAAAAAAAAAAGAAAAAGACTAAGAAAAAAAATTTATTGGAAAAATGTTGTATAGAATAAAAATATCAAATAAAAATTTTAATTTTTTTCTTTGATCATTTATAACTTTAGATTTAAATGCTTGGATAGGATTAATTCAAATTTGAAGAATTTGTGTTCATAATTAGATATGTAAACATTATATAAAAATCAGGATATTATTTTCGAATATGATTGATACAATAAAAAATGTAGCTTTTATTACTCAAATATATATGCTATTATTTATTATCCAGGTATACAGAAATAAAATGACACAGATAAATATATTTATGAGTAAGTGGCATTTTTATATTTGGAATATTTATCACTATAAGAATATATTTCATATGCATAATTTATCATTCACTTAATTATTGTAATTTACATTATTTTAATTTACAACAAACATTACAATTTTATTTAAAGTTTAATATATAATTACTACCTTATTATTATATTATATAACTAACATTGTAATTTTTATTTTTTTTAAAATGTTAGTATACGCAAATATATATATTTCAAAATATCGTTGACTCAAAATTTGGGGGGGGGTGGAATACATTTTACTTAGGATATATAAGTTCGTTCTAAATACGAGATGATATTGTCATCGTAATTTTTATTTTTTAAAATTTCTTTTAGTATACACAAATACAGATATTTCAAAATATAATGACTCAACATTGGGGAAAATACATTTTACTTAGGATATTTAAGTTCGTTCTAAATACGAGAAGATTTTTTCAAATTAAAAAATTACTCGGTATCGAAAATTTTAAGAAAGTTGTTTAATAGAGTAAAAACAGAAAAATTTAGAGAAGAATAATAGAATTTCATATTTTTAACATATTTATTGTCATTAAAGATTTTTATGATTATTGTATAAATAGAAGCTCAATTTGATGTTTCAGTCGTAAATTGATAATTATTTTCCTTAGAATCTTATTCTTGAAGAACATTAAATCCAGAAATAAGTCAGGCAAAATGAAAACTAAACACAGTACATTGCTCATAATTTATTTATAATTTTATTCCCCATATAACTTCGTCAGAAATGAATGCGAAATTTTTTTATCCCTATAAAATCAGCAAGCAAAGCATACGTGCAAGCAAGTGATCCAACATTGACGTCATTCGAATGGTAATTTTAGAAACAGCGAAGTCTTTAAAGATAATTTCGACAAGTATGAGGAAATTTTCCATAAATGTTTACTCGAAATTTCAGATAACAACTCTTATCACAAGTATATAGTAATTCAAAGTTATTATTCAAAATAAACTTATTGTGAAAGCTCATAATGCACTTTTATTGGATGAATGTCAATGCATATCAACAGAGGCAGAACAAAAATCTATTAGTTATGTAATTAATGTTTATATGTGATAAAAAATTTTAAAATATCTTTCTAGATTATTCTCTTTATAGAACTTAAATCATTCAGTTTCAGAAATGTCGCAGTAGATTAATTTAACCAGTAATATAATAATAAAATTGCAAAATCAAATATGAATATTTTGATTGAATGATTAATGGTGTCAATAATAATGTAAAAATATTCGAGTAAAACATGAAACTTCTTAAAAAAATTTTAACATAAGATTTTAGGATGTCCATTATTTTATGGTGAATATGTGAAACAGCATGAAAAAAAAAAAAAATCAAATTTCTTCAGTTTTAAAAACAGAAATCCAAAAATTTACTGTCTAAGAATGATCTTTAAAATATTTCAGAATATACAAATTTCTACACTGAAATACGTTTATTAACAAATTAAGAATTATTAAAGAGGTGTAAAAAATTGTTAGGAAAATATCTTTATTATGTTAGACAGATTACGTTATTATGTGTGTGATACATAGAGAAAAATAAAAAAAAAAATAGTCAAATTTCTTAACACTAGAATGATGGTCTTAAAAAATCTCGTATAAGTGACAAATCTTTAATAAGAGATTCACAATTACACAAAAATATCGAAATCTATTCAAAACCTTAGAACATACACACAAGAGAAAAATACTTTGAAAATAATAAGCAATAAATGTATTTTATATTTGGTTTTATTCATGAAATACAAAATTTTGGTGAAATATTAATTGATACTTACAATATTTATTTAACATAAAATAAAGAATCGGAAACCACGGATTTTATGCCAATAGACATAAAAGTAGTTTTCGTTACTAAAATGCTTAACAAGACAACAATAATTTTACTATCGGCAAAATATAGGCAAAGCTAATGATTTATACATTTATAATCGCCAAAATTTGGCATCAACTTTACCTAATAACATAGCAAATATATATTTTATTAACTTTATTTCATTAGTTTTTAGTTTTATTAATTTTTATTTTTTAAAACAAAATTAAGATAAAATTCTACATAAAGGGATATATTTAATTGTATATAAAAAATTAGTTGATTCAAAATAGTATAAACTGAAAGAGTTTTCTGCTGCTATTCTAAAAGGTAGCGTGAAAATCAACATTTATTTATACACAATTAGCCTTTAACTTATCGAACTCATTGATATAACTGGTAGTAAATAGATTAGTAAAGAATCTATAAAAATATTATAAGCTTTTTTTTTTTAAATTCGTATAACTTTACGTCATTAAAATAGTAATGATTTAAAAATAAGCATTTGCTTGTTACAATATAAACATAAGAGTAAGAAATGTGTGATTTTTGGGTAAGAAAGAAAATATTTATGTGAGCATTTTGTAAACAAAATGCTCACATAAATATTTTCTTTCTTACGCAAAAATGTTATAAACAAGAAAATAAATAATTAACTAAATATAAACGCAATTAAAAGAAACAAGAGCATAATAATTCAATATTGAATTTAATTCATATTTTAATTCCTTATTATCAACAAATATTTAGTAAATTTATTTTTAGTTTACATCTATTGAAAAATCAAGGGTATAAGTTTGTAGAAAGTTTTGTTCTTGATGTGTGACTAGTATAAGCGCGTACACCCCCTGTACTGATAGATTACTAATAGAGCGTGGCCTCATTAACATCTCATGCGCAAGAAAATTTGGAAAACTTCCAAATTAACAATCTACTAAGTATGGTTGCAATAAATAAAAAAATTAATTTGGAAACAAATAAAAAAATACTACGAAATTTTAATATTTTGCAGCCATTTTATCATTTCGTCACTTTTCAAAAGCTCTGATATCTATTTTAACAAAATTTTGTAAACTGGCCTTAACACTAGCTTTGAGTCAAAGAATGACGTATTATTTGCTCATAAAACGCCATTTCTTGAGAAAGATGAAAATAAATTCTGACTCATTCCTTAATAGATACTGAAACTGCTAATGAAAAGTATTAGAACCTAGTAAATAAATCTGAACTTGGATAAATGCCAAGCGATTGTTTTCGGAAAAACGATAAAGTAAATCGATAAAAGAATGATATTAAAAGAAATAATTCGACAATTGACCGTGAAAATAAAACTAAAAAAGTTGAGCGTAAATTTTCATGCAAAATTTTATTTTAATAGAAGAGGAATATTTATTAGAAAGAGGGGAACATAAAATGTATGTATTTTAGCTTGTTAAATTTTAATTTAGCATCATATTTAATGAAACACAAATACTAGAATAATAAAATATAAATTAAATTATTAAAAATTTCATAATGTGATGAACATCGAGACTTATACATTAAGATTATCAACATTTATCATGACTTTTATACATACAGTTAAATTAATCATTTTAACACTGCAAACATGTGGGATTTTGCAAAGACAAAAATCTCCCTTACAAAATTTGAATTTAAGCAATTGTATGCTTATGTCAATGAAGTTAGATATTTAAAAAATAAAATATTTTTTAGTTTCTATAAATCATATTTTCTCCCAAAATGTTTCGCTTAAAAGTACATAAAAAGCTAATATTAAATTTTTGTCGTTTCGTTTACTAAGAATTTTTCTGGCATTTATTTTATTCAACAAAAAATTGTGCGACTCACATATTATTAAATTAATTTAAAATATTATTTTTAATATTTAATTTTAGTAAACAAATATAAATCCATAAAATGTGAAATGAAGCTTGTGTTGATATCTATTGAAAAGAAATACAAACCATTTACATCAATAATTAAAAAAAATGCAAATCATTCGTATTGGCGTGATACATATTCTTTTAAAATATTTCAGTGACATTGTTTGGAACGTTCCATAAAGACTGAATTACGCGAAATATACTTATTATTTATCGAATATTAAACGTATCAAAGAAACGAAAGTAAAAATAAACAATACACTTACAAATACAAGTAATATTTTTTTATATATATTATACAAAAACAAACTGAAAATAGTTAAAATATTTCGCTTACTTAACAAATTTTAAAGAGCATGAGTGCGAAATATAATAACCAGTAAATCTAAGAGGATTTTTAAGTATCCCTGTTTTGATAACATTAAACACGGGAGGGTTAAATGGATCAGGAGTTATTGCTTAGAGTCTTTTGCTAAATCGAACCATTACAAACACCCTCAACCAATTGAATATTTTGATCATGGGCTCAAGGAAGAAAGCGAAATATTCAGTACTGATAGATCGGCTCTTGAATATTCCTCATTTGAGCTAAATAATAGCTGAATGGACAGCGGCATGGCTTGCAATTTAATATTTCATGGGTTCGATTTCTACCTCAGCTGTGGATTTTTGTAGATTTGTAATCCACTTAAAATCTTAGTAGAATTTTCATAAAAAAAAGTGATCAGAGAAAGTGATGATAGAAAGAAAAAGCCTATTTTTGTTTAGTTTGGTGTTGCCGACATTTGCAGTCAACTCAAATCATAATACGAGGGTTGCTATTTATATTTCTGGCCTAATAATGAAAAAACAAATATGTAGGATCGAAATTGGTTTTATTGTTTTTCAAAATATTCTCCATGATGATCAATACACTTTTGCATGCGTTTGAACCAATTTTCAAAGCACTTTTTCCAGTCCGATTGAGGTAACTCCAAAACATGCGTTTTGAATGCATCAACCGCTTCTTCGGGGGTCGAAAATCGTTGTCCACGTAATTTATTTTTGATGTGTGGGAATAAGAAGAAGTCATTGGGTGCCAAATCAGGGCTGTACGGCGGATGACCCATCAGTTCGATCTTTCGCTCCGTCAGAAATGCCTTTGTTTGAGTCGATGTGTGAGAGCTCGCATTGTCATGATGAAGAATGATTCGCCTGTTCTTCTGCTTTTTTCGAATTTCTCCGATGACTTCTGGCAAACAAATGGTCGTGTACCATTCAGAATTGACCGTCCTGCGTTGCTCTAACGCCACTGTTGCCACATGACCATTAATGCCGAAGAAACAGGCAATCATTTGTTCGATGTGCTTCTTCCTCGAACAACTTTTGTTGGTTTTGCCTCGTCTTGGAAGACCCATACAGTTGATTGCTGTTTTGTTTCCGGCTCATATGCATAGATCCATGATTCGTCACCTGTGTAGATGTTATACACAGCCTTTGATGTACCTTGAATGTATTTTTCCAACATTTCCTTGCACCAATCGACACGAGCCTTTTTTTGAGCGTTTGTCAGATTATGCGGGATCCAACGCGAACAAATTTTTTTTACGCTCAAATGTTCATGCAATATTTTATTGATGCTAGTCATACTAATGTCCAAAGACGCCTCTATCTCACGGTATATCACATGACGATCTTGCTTTATCAGTTCACGCACAGCATTGATCTTTTCTGGCACAACAACGGATTTTGGACGACCTGCACGGGATTCGTCCTGGATCGAACATCGACCACGATTAAATTCGTTATACCAATTTTTTACAGTGCTGTAGGATGGCGCTTTATCGCTGTATAAAGAATTAAGTTCATCGAAGCACTCTTGTCTTGACAATCCACGTCGAAAGTTATGAAAAATAATGGCACGAAAATGTTCACGATTCAATTCCATTTTTTGACAGAGAAGAACTTTTCAATTTACTGTCAACAACACAAATAAAGCTATAATGGTAAATCGTTTGCTGAATTTATGTTTAAAAATATCAAACTCTCGATTAAAATCGTGTTCGGTTGCCTAGCAACACTTACTGTTGCCAAGGCCAGAAATATAAATAGCAACCCTCGTATAGTTTAAAATAATTATTCAAAAATCAAAATTAACGTGAAATAGCAAGTTAATTTCCAGAAATCAAACAATTTTAGTGCTAAGCAATCAATTCCTTTTCTTTTTAAAAATTGAATGTTGTTTATGAGTTAAAAAAAAACTACTTTTTAATAGAAATGATAAATAAAATTCTTTAAAATTAATAAATTAAGTTAACAGAAAATAACGCTTTTTAAATTTTAAATAATTTACTCTAAGATTTTAGACTAATCCATAATTAATAGAGTGAAATTAATGTAGCACATGTTACATTAATATATTAAGTATACAGAATTACTAACAACAAAGATTCAGTGAAGAGCAAAAAAGGTGTCAGAACTTGAAGAGATATAATATAGTCTTCATAATAAAATGTTTCCTCAATACAAAAAACTTTTCTACAACTTAATATTTGCTCTTCTATTAATTTTATTATAGTATATTATAGTGTTTCGTAGATTTTAATTACTAGCAGGAAAGTACAATAAACATTTTAATAATTGTGATCCACCAGAACACTTCTGAATTATGTGTGATCAACATTTCATCATTAACTCACCATACTTTATGAAATTCACGTACCCATAGTGGGATATTGTTCAATAAACAATAACGAGACAATTAATGGAAGGCTAACAAAATGTACTTTCATCACATTTAAGATGAATTGTTCATTACAAAACACACGAAGCTTCTTACAACAGTAACGTATTTTAAAAAGTGAATTATAAAGTAAACTAAAAAGTTCTTGCCGCTTTCGCGTTCCCATGAAAAGAAGTGATAATAAATATACAAATTAGAGCATGATGTGGGGTGTACTGGATCGTAAGGGTGTACTGTTCTTGGTCGATAACATAAGGCCGCATGTCTTGCTGGTGACCAGGAATTCATTCAACAACTTGGTGGGATAATTTGTGCCATCTTCCTTTCTCACGTACCAGATTACCATTTCTTGAATTTCCTGGACAATCGTCTTTATGGAAAATTCTTTACCAATGAAGCAGACTGAAGCCAAGCACTCAAGGACTACTTTGCATCCGAAATCCCCGAGTTTTACTGCAAGGGAATTGAACAACTGAAGACACGTTGGCAGAAGGTGATGGATGTCGATTACTTTGAGGATCAACAATTGGCTACAGATTCTGTTTGTGGTATTCTTTTGGGACATTAAAAACAGCAAGAACTTTGTCTACTTTGTAATTTTAATGACAGATAGCTGTATTATAATAACTGTATGTCTAAATACATTTATAACTGATGTAATTAAATCAGTAGATGAATAATAACATTTTATAAGTTAATACGATTAAAATATATGTTTTATAGGATTTTCATATACAAAATTCATTTCTTAAAGGAATTAACCACCAAACTGAAGGAATTTTGGTACAAATGAAAAGAATATCAGAAATAATAAATGCATCATTTTTGTGATTTAAAAACAACGATCTGCGTTTAAGCAAGAATAAAAATTTATTTTTGAATCCAATAAATGTTTTATTGGATTCAAATTTTTATTCAAGATTTATTTTACTCAAAAATAAACTTTAGATTTTTTTAAAGAGTTAAAAAATGAAATCATTAAATGAATGTTTGAAACATTTAACTCTTTAACTCTTTTGCTTTGAAAATTATTTTGCAACCTTATTTTTTTAGCAGAGGAATATAAATATTTAAGTACTCTATTAATTTATATATATACTCTATTTTGTTCTTATTTTTAAAATGTTTGCTAACGTAAGTTTAATAAAAGAATTCTTAGGCTTTATTACAAAACTCATCTTATGAAGCATTTAACACAATAAAATTGGTGGAATAAAATATATCTAAGTGAATCATCTAAGAATAGTATATTGCTTTCGAAATTTTATTGAAGCATTATCTGAAGTTAACTTCTTTTTTATGCCGCAATGTGATTTTTTTTTTTTTTTTTTTTTTTTTTACCTTAAACATTTTGTAACAGAGTTAAAACATTAATAAAAATGTGAGTAAAATATTTACTATTTTTTTATTAAGTTTAATTAAAAATAAACCTACTTTGTTTACTTTAAAAACCTACTTTAAGAAAAAACTATACTTAAATAGTAAAAAAAAAAAAAAAAAAAAAACTTAAATATGTTTAGTAAAATGTGATCAGAGAGTTCTTTATATTTTCATCAGTTAAGTATATTAATTCTTTTTAACTGTAATAAAAATTTATGACTATTTCTATTTTGAGAAATTCTACCCATTCGAAGCCAAGCCTGGCGATTAATCAGCGTCAAAAAGCTTTAATGTCACGCTTGAGTTCCTAAGTGATTGGTGGAGAAAATTAGAGATAATTTTCAGGTTCGTATGAAGCGATTCCATCGCCAATTTCAACTTCAAACAATTGCGATTTATATCCAGCAATTGTACTTAAAACATGTGCCTGTGTTGTTAGAAGTGACATCACCAAAACTTCGGAAATGTTGACGTTACTGCTTTTCTGGACAAGAAGCGATTCTCTTTCAATCCAAAGCTGTATCGTCATCAAAGCCAATCAGCTGGTGTTTTGTTTTGCCGCACGCCTTGACGAAATGTGATGGATTATTGGTATTGAGTTTAGGATGACGTCAATGTCGGCGTATATATTTAGAAAACTGCATTTCCAATGACTCAAAAATATTTCTTCGACACTCATTTATTGGTAAAGTGTTTTGTTTCTTCAGCTGAGCTGAAATATGTGGCATTATTTCTGAATAACACATTTATTGCTACTTTTAAATTTTTATTGCTGCACTTTGCTTTAAGATATAAACCTAATCACTATATTATACTTATAATTATACTATTAAGTATAAAGAATTAATAAAATATTCTTAAGAAAATGTTTGCAACGATAATTATTAAAATGAAAGTGGCTATTCAAGGTGTTTATATATGAAATATTCTATATTAACTTGTTCAAATGCGATATTTAAAAAAGCCCAAAATAATGGATATTCAGTAACTATGATAAAATTGTCTCTAACCATTAAGTAATCACACATTTCTATAAAAGTTTTCTTTCAAAAATTATGAACTTGATAAATTAATTTAAAAAATTTAAACACACAAAAATATTATCTCTCTTATTTATGTTTTAAAAAACTCGTGAGAAACTCTACTCAAAGTTATCACGTATAAACTTTTATTTAGTTCGAAAAGCAAATTATTTAAGAAAACTTTTATAATATCTTGAAGATATTGATATTTTCCAATTTATAAATGATTAAAAATTAACATTTAAACTGTTTCATACAAAAGAAAAATTAAATATAGTTTTAAATTAAATGTTATTTAACTTGTTTGTTTATAAGCTAAGAAAAACAAGTCATAAAAAATGATATTGTAATTTAATATATTTTTAAATAGATATTATTTCCTTTTCATTAAAATTTTATGCAATGCGCATTTTTGGAAGACGATTTCTTAGTATATAATGAGGATTAATTTTAATAAGATAAAAATAATCAATAAGTCTCTCCAAGTTTTGAAACCTGATACATTTGTGATAAATTATCAACAGAATAATAATAGAATAACTTTATTATTCATTTATTATATTATATATTTATAATTATTACATAATTTAAAATTATTTTATCTAATATTAAGGGAATTAGTACTATAAAGTAATATTTCCTTTTTTCAAAAATTTTACTCTTATGGTAATTGTTCATAGTGGAATAATTAAATACAATATTAAATAGCAATTAAATAAATTACACATCTATTTATTACAAGTTTATTTATTTACATAGTTATTTTATCCAACTTTTATCAGGGTAAAGCATTTAATTTGAAGTTACAATAAACTTATTTTGAAAAAAAAATCATACAAGCAAAAAAAAATTGATATAGAAATAAATACTATTGGTAACCTATACGATTTAAAGAAAAATAAAGTTATTCTTTAAAATGAATTTCAAATGCGAAAATTTGAATTAATTATTTTTTCTGTTGATATGAAACTTAATTAATAAATAACGATAAGTCAAAATTTGAAGACAACACTTAAGTTTTTCGAAAACAGCAAGAAAATATTGTACAATAGTTATTTTTGATCACAAAAGAATGATTTCTGAAATGTTTTATCGTTATAAAACAGTATCTTCTAATTCATAATGAGAATCTGAAGGGAAAACTTACAGTAAATTAATCTATTATTTTATTGAAAACGATATATGCTGTTTATTTTAACATATTACATCAAGAAAACTTAGTCTAGTAATATAATATTTCTTGAAGTTAGCCTATTTCACTAATTTTACATGTAAGTAACAAGTAAAGCAAAAGTGTCGTAAAAAAAATATTTTCTTATAATATTTATATAATTATATTCATTTTATTAGTAATTTTCATATGCATCTAATCACTGATGCTTCGATTCAGAAAATTGACATAAATAGCTATTAGGTTGAAGCCAGGTGGCGTAGTGGTAACGATTTGCACTTCCTAAGCACAGATCTAAGGTTCGAATAATGCAAGGTCGAAGCGGCATTTACTCCCTTCAGTAGGTCGATACAACTGAATATCAAGCATGCTTGGGAACTGAACACTCGGAGTTTTGCTTTAGACTGGGTATAAATATGATACCCCCCCCCCCACCTCCAATAGATTTCTCGTCAAATCTAGAGGCCTTTATTTTGATTAGAGTGTTACCAATTTGAGTTTTTGTTGCTTTTTGGATTCTTTTGCTGCCGTACTTGGTTTTTCTTGTTTTTTCCGTAATATATATGGTTCTTTTCAGTGGCAACAGCATGTGTTGTTTTACTTTAAATTCCAAGTTTTCGTTCTACGTTTCAATTTGAAGTTTTTATATATACTTCTTTATTAAATTGTGTCGTTTTTAAATCAATTGACTATCATATATATTCTTTTTTTTAAATCGATGGAGTATAAAATATTAAATCATAGTAGCAGTTTGGCATTGGAAAAATTGTTTTTCCAATTTCACACTTGATAGTAAGAAAAGAGTTTCAAATTCTTCTAAATTGAATATTTTCTGCAAATAATATATGGAAAATAGCATTTGACGAAGAAAAGAAAAAAAAACTTTATCGTGGCAAGATTATTTGTAGTCAGAATTGTTTTACAAGGAATTATATACATGTTACTAAATAAGTTTATATTGTAAAATAGATAACTACCAATATTTGCTTTTGCAAATATAACTCTGTAGTTTAAATTTAGTCACCATATTACTTTACCATATTAACGTTTTGCAAAATTAGTTTCACTGAAATTTAAGACTAACATGGACGAATTGGAGACAAACGAACAAAATGGCGAAGGAAGCATCACCCCAAAATTACCTGTAACATATTATATTAAAATTTAACATAGTTTATATAACGGTCGCATCAAACAGAAAATATCACCGAACATATTTGACATGTGAGCTTGACGTCATATGAAGTAAGTCCATTATTGTTATTTACTTATCTCTTTAACAGGTTGTTCTGGCGAGAAATCAAACCAAACATAACATATTTTTATTCATTTTCTGGTAATATTTTTAGATTTTTCTATAATATGATTTAAAAGTTTCTAAAATGCGTATTTTTGGAACTTTGGGAAATTTCCATTTTCCAAACAAGCGTTTAATTTAGCGACGACAAAAAACACAATGGTCGCCAATGGGGGTGGGATAGGATATCCTACTAGTTCCTTAGGCTGATCATCTAATTGAGACTTATACTTAGCACCCCAAGTTCTTGGGCATAGTAGACCTTGACTTCACGGTGTCTGTTGTGCTATGAGTTCAATTCAGATATTTAAATTAGACCTATTTGAATTTTGTGCATTCGTCACATTGATTTATGTAATCATAAAACTAAAATCTTCTTAAATTGGAAAAACTAAGTAAAATAATTTGTTTTTGGTCTATATGTAAAATTTAGAGCACTCATCTGAAAAATTTCCATTTTTTAAATTTTTTCGAACAATCGGGTACAATGCTAGCGATGTGTGCTTAAGTATTTTTATGATGATGTACATTTATCAACATAAGTCCTTTCACAACAACTGTAAGGCTTACTTTGTATACTTTTATTGTCACTAACAAGATAGCAGTTCCTTATCAATAAGGAAAGATGCTCAATTTTTTCTTCCATTTCCGCCCATTCAACTCAAAAGTGTCGCGTTATAAGTTGTGACCTTCAGAGCTATTCGAAATTTTCATCATGATAATTTAAATTTCTTTTTCTGTTGAGGCAGCTACTACTCATATTCATCCTTTTATGTAACACGAAGCTATTCTTACCACTTCAAAAGTCGCCCGCTGGGGTTGTTTGACTTCATTCCTTTTCAAACACTACTTAATGTTGCTAAACCAACGATAGAAGACAGTAGTGGAGACGCAAGCTTTTACACACTACCTTTTCAAATTTTCTTCTTTCTTGCCTTAAAGAATCCCGCCTTATTGTTGTCTCTAATTTGTGGATGGAAGTGACGTCAACTGATACTTCCTGAATTATAAACACGCCCTTCTTTCCGGAATCCTTGAACCTACTTTTTACTGCTCCTACTGCGTTCCCAACGTTTTTTACTTAATACGTAAAATAATATATTCATCAACTTAATTAAAATATGAATCTGTAAGGTTAATGCTAACTTAGATAAAAGAACGGAGAAAATTTATTTGAAATAGTTTAATTATAAAACGATATTTTTATTTCAATAATGCATTTGCACTTACTGATAAACATTTATTTTATAAAATAGAATGGCGAAGGTCAATGTAATTATTCGAAACAGAAATGTAATACAGAAAAATTTTTAAAAGTTCAGCGAAATTCATAATATTAACAAAAAGTTTTATTATTATTTCCAATGGCAAGTTCTTATATTTATATCCAATCCAACATTAAGCTTCTATTGAACTAACGTACAACAATGCCGCTCAATTTGTCAAGTGTTCAGCGTGCCTGACTGCGGATAGAGTGGTCCTGGGTTCGAATCCCGGTTGGGACAGTGATTATTGATCTCTCCGTATATATCCTGTCTTTGTCCTTTCCTCGTATGAAAGGGTTGTAAATGGTTGTTGCCTATCATAAACGGGTGCATATGGCATGTGTATACTTAGGAAGTCAGACTCCACATCAAAATATGGTTTAGTTGGAAAAGTGGAGCAGCGCACCCCCTAATGCCAGCCTAGCTGGCACACGACAACAACAATGTTAGTTAAATACAATAGAAATTATGTGTACAAATTATGTATCAATTGTACAACGAAATCGCAGAAAATGATAAAATACAAAAAAGTGAAAAATGACAGATGGCCATTTCCTTGCAATCTCTGTCATGTCAATATCGGGAGATTTATGAGTCATTACAAAGAAGTCGTACAGCGAAGAAGATGGGCTTTCTTCAGATTTTCCCTAAGATCACAGAGTGGGCAAATTGATTGTGCAGAAGTTCCAATACAGTGAAGATGCTCGTCTAGGAAATCATGACCGGAGAGTAATCTAAGAGGCCATTACATCACATCTTGGATAATCTGGTAAACAAGTGAGGTCGCCATATTTCTCATTGCTTCGTATGAATTTCAACCATTATTTTCGTTTGGTATCTTTGTCAAATAGATTGTTTTTTGTTTTATGGTGTATGATATATATGTAAAATGAAATGC
Organism: Latrodectus elegans; assembly: GCA_030067965.1. Lineage (NCBI taxonomy): Eukaryota > Metazoa > Arthropoda > Arachnida > Araneae > Theridiidae > Latrodectus > Latrodectus elegans. The sequence goes on from CM057811.1 coordinate 17,330,030, forward strand.
AATTGTGATATAATTTCTGATAGAATTATTACATATTCGTTTAATGAATCCTGTTTGCAATTAAATCTATTTAAAAAATTTTTACGCTCATTACAGATAATTATTCAGAAATTAATCCACACTCTCTCATTTTCTTGTTTTGAATTTTGCATAAAAAATATTTGCAATAATGGACGTTTCTGAGGCAACAAACTTCACTGAAATTAACTCAGAAAATAAAAGCATATAATGTAAAAAAATCGATCTGAGGATTATATAAAAAATTTAAATTGATATTTCACTACTTTCAAAGAAGATTCTTATACACAAATAACGTATGAATAATAACAATTATTAAATTTTAAAAAATGTATAAATGCTCATTTTTATTTATGCACAAAAACAAAAAATGCAAAAAAGTAGTTTAAATTAAATGACGATAATGATTTTTTAAGAACTACTTACTTAAAAGATTTAGGAATTAATACTTTAGAAATACACTACTGGCCATTAAAATTGCTACACCAAGAAGGCGACATGCTACAGACGTGAAATTTATACGAAAGGAAGAAGGTGCTGTGATATGCAAATGATTAGCTTTTCAGCGCATTCAGACAAAGCAGGCGCCAGTAGTGATATCTACATTGTGTTTAAATGAGGAAATTGTTCAGCCGGTTCCTCATACACAAAGTGCATTTGAACGTTGTTGCCTGGTGAAAGGTTGTTGTGATGCCTCGTGTAAGAAGGAGAAATGCGTACCAGCACGATTCTAAATATGATAAAGGTCGAATTGTAGCGTACCGGAATTGCGGTTTATCTTATCGCAGTATTGCTGCTCGCGTCGGTCGAGATCCAATGACTGTTAACAGAATATGGAATCGATGGGTTCAGGACGGTAATACGGAACGCCATGCGGGATCTCAACGGCCACCTATCACTAGCAGCCGAGAAGACAGGCATATTATCCGCATGGCCTAATGGATCGTGCAACCACGTCACGAGCCGTGAGTCAAGAAACGGGGTCGTTTGGAAGACAACAAGTGTCTGCATGAACAGTTCGACGACGTTTGCAGCAACATGGACTCTCAGCTCGGACACCATGGCTGCGGCTTCCCTTGACACTGCGTCATAGACAAGAGAGCCTTCAATGGTGTGATCAACGACGAACCTGGGCGCACGAATGGCGAGGCGTCATCTTTTCAGATGAATCCAGGTTCTGTGTATAGCATCATAAAGGTCACATCGGTGTTTGGCGACATCGTGGTGAACGCACACTGGCAGCGTGCATTCGTCATCGTCATACTGGCCCATCACCTGGCGTGATGGTATGGGGTGTCATTGGATACACGTCTCGGTCACCTCTTGTTCACATTGACGGTGCTTTGAACAGTGCACGTTACATTTCTGGTATGTTACGATCCGTGGCTCTACCCTTTATTCGAGCCCTGCGAAACCCTACGTTTCAGCAGGATAATGCCCGACCACATGTTGCCGGTATTCTACGGACCTTCCTTGATGCATAACATGTTCGGCTGTTGCCCTGGCCAGCACGTTCTACAGATCTTTCACCAATGGAAAACGTCTGGTCAATGGTTGCCGAGCGACTGCCTCGTCACCAAACCCCAGTCACTACGGTTGATGAACTGTGGCATCATTTTGAAGCTGCATGGGCATCTGTACCTGTACATGCAATCCAATCTCTGTTTGACTCAATGCCCAGGCTGTATTACTGCCAGAGGTGACGTATAACTGCTGTTATTACTGCCAGAGGTGGTTATTCTAAATACTGATTTCTCAGGATCTATCCAGCCAAATTTTTTGAAAATTAATCACTTGTTATTTTTAGTATAATAATAATTGTCCAATAAATATCATTTTGTTATCTGCATTTCTTCCTGGTGTAGCAATTTTAATGGCCAGTAGTGTATATATTCAAAATATTTTATCACATTTGTTTTAAGTGGGACGAAATTTCAATGGAAAATGTACAAAACTTTTATAGTAATCATTTTACTTTCATATAAAATAGAGCATCAATTTTATTAACGCACATAAATTTTTGTACGTTTATTGAATTATTTGCAAAATATTTATTTTTATCTTAATGTAAAGGAATTTTTCTTTCTTTTAATTTAATTACGAAAATATTTGTATGAAGCTATTTCAAATCTAAGATATGAAGTTTCACAAATCTACAGTGAAACGAAATTAGTGTTTCTTACAACGGTAATATATAGTTTTCCTAAAATATTAGAGGACAAATATTTATTCAGCTCTGCACATACGCTCGTGCTAAGGTAGATTATGTAAAAAAAGCTTTCAATGGTAGATTTAATATCATAATTTCTATTTATAAAGATATTTACTCAGCTGGTAAAAATTACAAAAAATGAGTGCCTGTGTTTATTCAGCTTCACCCCATAGGGAAAATAAAGATTATTTTTTTATACCTTGTGTTTTCATTTATGTCTATTTATTTGATGAAGGAATTAAATAACACATTTCATTAAAATAATATTTTCATTCTTTTTTATGTTCCGATATGAAGTATTTATTATAATTGAAGTATATTATTTAATATACAACAATTATATGAACAATTATTAAATAACAAAATTTTAAAAATAAAAAATTACTAGCTATAACAAAATTATATATATATATATATATATGCTAAATTTTGGTTTAAGAACTTTATTTCAGGAAACAGATTTAAATATCTTCATAAAAATGTGAGGTCTTATGAAATACATTACATTTTGATGCTTACGCGGTAAAACAAATAAATTGGAACAAATTCTTCGAAATTTTTCTTAATAGCATTACAGATGGAAACGTTACTAAAAATAATTCGTCAAATATTTTTTCAGACAAGTTTTACTTTTTTTATGTTGTCATTAAAGATATAGACACAGTATATGAATATAAACGTATCAAATTTCACACCAACCCAATTTCTCTTCATAAAAAATTGCTGTGAATCTCAAGTTCCATCATAATATATATATTAAAAACTGCTGCTCATTTCAAGAAAAAAATCTGAAGGGTATGGAAATTAAATTTTGAAGTTACTGCGCTCGAATAAGATAGCTTATTTATATTTAAAATTAAAGCCATAATTCAAACTTTAAATTTTTAACACGTATCGTAGCAAAAAGAATGAGCGATTTTACTACGCAAAAATTTTTTTAAATTACTTTTATAACTATAACACAAATCTTTCTTTTAAATTAGATCAGGAATACAAAATACAAAAAATGAACAAAAGAAGGAATTCGTGAATATATTATGAAAATTTTAGCCACTAGACTTAAAGATAAATACTACAATTATTAAAATAAATATGATATGGCAATCATTAAATATCAGGCAAATTTCTTAAATTTTCTTATTAATGAAATCCACTTAAAGTTTTGCTTTTCTCATTTGGGAAACGTTTGAGAAAATAATTAACCATAAAGTTAAAGTCGATACTATACAAGATTTAAATTTTTATTCTCATTTCAATAATTTTATAAATGTGAAAATATCAAAATCTTATTAAAAATCAAATCAAAACAAATAGATATTCTCTTAAACATATGTGTGGTTTGCTTTGTTTCTCAACGGTCATTTTTTGCACATGAAAGCTAATTAGACAGGGACCTACGGTTTAAAGTGGATTCCGAACCACTACAAACATCCATACCCACGGTGGGATTCGAACCCACGAACTGTTGAACCAAAGGCAAGAGCACTAACCATTCAGTTGCCAGCTCGGCTACACATATGCATGGCATATTTAAATATGAATAAGTATAATTTTTGCTTTATTTTTATACAAAGTAATTCAATAAAATTAGATATAAAATTTTTGTTTACAAATTCTTCTAAATAATTTAGAAGTAAGAATAGATGGTATTTTGTTAAGTTCACAAATTAAAATATTTATATTCGAAATGATACTAACAAAGTACTTAATTCATTCTGTTAGTTTCAATTTTTAAATCACTTAACGAATAAATTCCGTGTTAGTATAAACACATGAAATGATTTCTCAACGTATCATAAAAACGTACAAACATCAGCCGATTTGGTCTGCCTACTAAATCAAGTTAACAGGTTAGTTAAACAAGGCTTAAAATTTAACACAATGCATTTTCTTCACTTAATGATGATAGAGTCGCGCGTGGAATCTTTCATTTCAAATGCAACAAATGATGCATTGAATAAATTACATACACGTATATGCATGTGTATGTGGAGTCAGAAACAATTCAAAATATCCTCTTAATGCCTCCCATTTGCTTCTCAAAATGACTGTATAGGTAAGCGTTACTCATGAGTCGCTTGTGTTACACAATGAATATTTTGTTATGGTGTCCAGCTGGGGTCTAGTCACGATAATCACGTCTAAAGAAACTCTGCACCATCATAAACTTGAGAAACGTGATAGAAGAGGTTTTACTTTTGCCCGCATCTGTGATTTGTTTTCTTTAGAGTCGTGATGATTATAAGAATCCGCAATGTTTTTGAAGCAAAGTAAACAGAGGCCAAGCTATTTAGGAAAGAAAAAAGGCTTCTTTTTTTTTGTGCAAACAGTTTGGTTTATTGACCGTGTTATATGTTGTTTTGACTAAAGAGAAAAACAATGTTAGAGTATGAAAGACATTTTCGCCGTGAAAATTATCTTTGTATTGTTTTTAAAAAAATCTTGAAAAGTGTCAAGAGAATGATAACTTAAATGTATAGGATAAATATGACGATTAACAGCATTTTTTGTAATAGTTGATAAAAGAAAATGGTGTTTGGAAAGAAAAAAAATTAGAATTTAGAAATTTGTAATCCGATAAAATGATAGTTATAGAATCACAATGTTCAACGTTTATAACAAACTAATACATGCGCATTCAGCAAATATAATATTTTGAAAATAGTTTCAAGAATCTGGAGTTTAGAAACGAAAGTTAAATCGCCGAATAACAGTGAGCGATTTGTTTTTAGATATTGCTTTTTTAATTAAAAAACTTCTATCGGATTTCTTTGTAAAATGAAAAATTATACATTTAAAAAATTACTATAATCGAAAAAAAATCAATTTTTTCATTTGACTAAGTAATTACAGACTTCACGAAAAAGAAAGTTTAAGTGAATTTTAAGTCACCATAATATAGGGCAAGAGACAAGGCAGAAAAACAAAACAAGTAAAACATCTACCATGACGGGTCTTTTTACCAAAATACCACCTAAGAATTTGTTTCATAACCTGTTATGATCTGTGCTTAAAATGTTTTATCTAACTCAAGGAGAAATTTTGTCCCTGAAAAGCATTACGAAACCTAGGACATCCCTTAAATATTATTAATATGTGTTATCAGTAAAAATATTTTATCAGTACATAAAAAAAAAAGTATTTTAGTACTTGCGATATAAAAAAATTGTGCAAATATTTTGTTCCATAATAAATTTTTTTTCCATGTTAATAACAGTTTTAAAAAATAATTTTAAATTGTTTTATGGCATTTTTATAAGGTAAAAGAGATTGAATTTTAAAATCACATTAAAATGTCTATGTGCACAGAGCATTATAAATTGATTTGATTGCCATTAGATACTTTGTTTAGCTTACATCACTAATTTCATAAAGTTATTATTTTAAATCTATTTTCAATCTAAATGTGCCATTATTTATATATTTAACGAAAAATCCGGCATCCTAAAATATTTTTATATAACGGTTTAATTATCTTAAAATAATTCATGTACTATGAATAATCACTAATTTAACCCACTTATGCATTACCATCGTAGTGTATGAATATCTAAAATCCCCTTGTTGATTTTCTGCAAGGGATTTAATGATGTACCAGTTAGTTGTGGGACCGCCTACAATCCTTATAACTTGGCTGCTTTTATTGTTGCAGCATTCCTGAATAAAATAACATAGTTTTTCCATGTTATCTGTCCATTCACTATTATGGGATTTGGATCTTCAAAGATACATACTTTCCTTCCCGGACATGTGTTGCTGCTGTTACTTATGTTAGTTCGACAATCCAAGCTCGCTCTGCCGATGGCTATGCGAATTTAAGTCAGCAGGGGGCGTCTATCGTTTAACAGAGCACTACGAAGGGGAAAGTGCGACTTTGCCCTAAGATTCCTCGATAGATGGGACCACCAGTGGATCCACTCTCTCAACTTTGACTTGGAGAGGCGGGGGGGGGAGTGGAAAAAATTTTCTCCAGATTATTCCCACAATAACTGCATAGATACGTTGTTGTTTCTTATGACACTTTGACAAGCTATGCCTGCTTTGCCGACGGCTATGGGAAAGTCAGTATTTGTCTTTCATTTGGTTGAACGAAAGACGCACCAAAGCACCTTTTTGGTGCTCTAATCACAGCTGTTGGTGTTGGGTTCTAACAGATTCTAAAGTCCCTGATATGTTGTAGCATTAAAAAATCGGTATCAACATTTCATCACCAGTTACGATTTTAGAAATAATGTCGTTTTCATTGTCTTTAAGTAATTTAAGGACATTGTTGATGATTCTGACACTGTTAGATTTATTAAACTATGAAGTACCAAACGGGAAACTCTTTAATATGTAGTTCTTCAAGAATAACTAAATACAACGGTCAATTCAATGTTCTTTCCATATCATTGTAAATTACAGAAAGTATCGCCAATAAACATTTTTGATACGGCAAGTATATTATATTCAAGAATACAGCTGACAAAATAGCTTTCTTATGATCTTCGTGAAGAAAATCTCGAGGTCTGCAATTTTGAAAAACATTTGGTTACAGTAGCATAAAATGAACTTTTTTTTCAAAATGATAGTAGACGTTGATTGCATTGTTCTTGATTTAATCCAAATTTAAATATGGCAGAGAATTACATAGTTCGATAGTGTTTCCGCGCCAGTTTTATTTTTCTTGTTGTCTAAAATTTATTCGACGCTCAACCAACTGCAATTAAGATAATGCAAAATGGATTCTGCTGAGATGAATCATATCTTCATATTTTTCAAACTTAATTTTTTCAACAATTCTAATCTGCGCGAATATCAAAAATGTCACATTAACACTTGCATCGCGAAATATTTTACTGATTTTTCTTAAATAAATTCCCAATAAATATAAATACAAACTAAAGCATTTATATTCACAAATAGTCAAATAAAAGTTTCAGTGGACTTCACATACCGTTCAGGGGTAAGTGTGGAATTAACGTATAAGTAATCATGTTCAATCAATAAATTCATAGGGAAACGTTACTATTTTATGATTTTCCTGACATAGAATTGCAGCCAAGGAAAAAAATCCAGTAAATGTTTAAGTTAATTACATTAATAGTGCGATAAATATTATATAATGGGTGAAATAAATTTATGGCATTTGTTAATTTAATTACGTTTCCAATAAATTATATTATATATGATAACTCAGAGCAGGCTGGTGCAAATAAATCTTTCTTTATTTGAAAATAAATGTATCAGTGAGCACGTTTATAACGATTAAAAAAGTAGGGATTTCATAAAAATTTCGATTTTGCAAAAAAAAAAAAAAAAAAATTCTTTCAAAAAATTAATTGGATATGAAATTACATTTTTAAGATGTCTTTACCTACGTTATGTGGTAAAAAGTTGATTTTTTTTCTGTTCATAAAAGTTTTTTAACGAATGCAATTTTATATAAGCAAGAAGATGTTTTTCTTCTAAAAAGTCATGCTTCAATTTATAGAAATACATTAGTGAATATCAGGGCAAATTCAATCTTTAGATAAATAATTGTAGCACATATTTCCGCAAAAGAGTTCATTTATTGACAATTGAATGAAGAATAATTAAGAAGTACATAAACGGTTAAGAAAAAATACAAAAAGAATATATTTTTCCTTGTTCTAATATATAATCTGGTGATGGTTGGCTGGGTTTTATGGCGCAAGGTCCAAAAGCGGACATGCTGCGCCAAATATAATCTGGTGAAATTATTATTGTAAATTTGTCTAGTAATAATTTTGTAAAGAAAAAAAAAGCACCACTTTAAACAAAAGAATAACAGAATGTGTAAATAGACAAATATAAATTTGTCAAAGAAAAAAAAATTCAATTTATGTTCTTGCTATCTATTTTTCAGAATACCTAACTTTTGATTCGTATCTTGGAATGACGCCACTTGTTATTAGACTTGATATTCGCTATTTGTACCACAGACGCAGTTTGAATGTCTTCTACTTCAACAACCCATGAGCACCCAAACAGTTTTACATTTTGATATTGAAAAATGAATTTCACATTCTTTGTTTTTGTTGAAATAGTTATTGCGAATTATTTTCAAGACGAAACATTAGTCAATCATCATTTCTATGATATCGTTAAAAATTTATGGAACCATATCATGTAGGTATACTCTTTAATAATAAAATGTAAAAATGACACTATCAGTTATTTTCAAAATATTTAAATAAAGTAACATATACCTCATCACTAAAAAGTCGAGAATCTAGCGCTATACAAGGTGACAAAAAACGACCGCATAAACTGTGTACATCTAGATTCCTCGTTGGGAGTACATAAAAACTGCCCAAAGAAACGTTCCTGTACGATCCATAGTTTACGAGAAAAATACAAAAAACAAAGCATAACGTCACTACCGGTATAAGAAATAACACTTTATTGGACATATCAACAACAGTATTTACGTATCTTTTCAGACGATGTTTAAAACGTTCGCCGCGCATATCGCGTCATGCATGCGTGCGCCATGGAATGACGTTAAGCCGCCAGTGAACTGGTATATTTAAAAGGCTGCATCTTGCAGCTACCTGTAGTCTTCGTATGGTGGTAATGTATTCCGCTCATGACTACTGCGACATGTACTTGATGTAGGGCCGATATAATGGAAATGCCTTTGGTTCCAGCATGATGGGGCTCCGGCGCATTTCTCTGATCTTGCATGTAGTTGGCTGGATATGGAATGCCCCGGCTTCTAGATCGGAAGTAGGGATCCGGTTTAATGTCCATCACGTTCGCCAGATCTTACACTGTAGGATTTTTTTCCTATGAGGCCATCTCAGGGAACTGGTTTATCGAGACGTAGGCCAACATCAATTGGCTTAGTTGCTTGTCTTGCATGCTGCTTGAACTTCGGTGAACCCCGCGATGTTGCAACGTGTGATGATAGCCATTCCACGGCGTGTTTAAGCTTTCCTGAAAATTCACGGTGGAAACTTTGAACATTTGCTTTAAATTGTGAATATAATGCTGTTGATATATTCAATAAAGTGTTTTTTCTTGCACCGGCAGTGACGTCATACTTTGTTTTTCGTATTTTTCTCGTAAACTATGGACCGTGCAAGAACGCTTCTTTGGGCAGTTTTTAGGCATTCCCAACGAGGAATCTAGCTGTGCAGAGTTTATGCGGACGTTTTGGGACACCCTGTATAGAACTATTTCGATTACATTTTTTTCGTTCCGCAAGATCGACAGATGAGTTTCTCAATCAAAACGCATAAGAAAATGATAGAACATCTCTATCAAAACTACGCGAATAATGTCTTTTTTAAATTAAAAAAGAATTCACATTGACATCATTTTCATTCCAAAGATTCGCAGATAACACTCGAGTCACCTATATTTATTTGATTTCAGTGCTGTGTAAAATTTTCCTGCGTAACTTAAATCTTGATTAAATAAAGGATAATTATGATGAATCGCGAATCATCAAATATAATATAGTGAATAACATGATTGTTTATTTACAGAAATTTTTTTTTTCGTCATTATATTCAAATAGTACAGACATTGTAAAACTACTTTAGTAATCAACAGTATATTACGACTCTTGTGAAGAAATTTTATGATATTTGGATTTAATGTTTTCGAAAATAGTTATTTAGTAGTATACAAATCGAATAATATTTTAACTCTTCTCAACTCACAAGTATAATATATTTTTTCTCTAATCCCCGGGTATCCTTTAGCATTTAATCAGATGCAACGCTACAATGGGCGATGATGATAGCAATTTCATACAGTGGCGTACTTAGTGGGTACGTTATTTTTGTCCCTAAAGAAACATGCAAAAAGAAAGAGAAAGGAACATCTATGCCCAAACCAGGATTCGAAGCCAGAACGTACTATTTAAAGTTAGGGGTACTAACCACTCTGGAATCGGTCAGTACATTATAAAAACCCAATTTCAAATCAATATTAAAATTGAATAAAATGGATCCTCTGGTGGCGGCATCTATCGGAGGAGCTTAGAGCAAAGTCGTACTTTCACCTCCGTAGTGCTCTTGTTAAGCGAAATGCGCATTATACTGACCTAAATTCACATAGCGAGCTTTTTTTGTCCAAATGTCATAAATAACTACAACATAATATAAAAGAGTGAAAACTTCATATTTTAATTAAATTAGGATTTATAAGAAAACGGCGATTTTCCCAAGTTAAATTTTCTTAATGGATGTAACAAATTTTCAGTTATTTAGGTATATATAACATATTTTTTGTCAGAACTAATTGGTTATAATGATTTAGAAAAGAAAAAAGATAAATTACATAGGATTTCAAGAATGGTGCTACACACACATTTATCTACAAATCAATTTTAAACTATAAAAATAAGTACTTCTAGTACACCACATATTTTGTTACCTTTATTTTGTATTAGATTTAGCTGAATATTTATGATTAGTTCAATAATTAATCTATCGCGTAACAAATTTTAAGACATTACAAAACTAAAAGATAAGACATTTTTTCAAATGTAAACATCTTGGAGAATTGTAATATGCTATGGAAAATACAACCTACGAAATATAATCTAAATTACTGAAACAAAATTTCAGAAACGATAGATTCGCTCATTTTATGAGCGAAACAAAAATCTCAGTTTTTATTATGAAATAAACATTAATTCTCTACTGAAAAGGATTCCAGTTTCTAATTTGGGATTTATGTCCAGAGACCTAATACGCTGATTCATGAGCTGAAATTCAGTTTGTTTGCAGTTCAATCGTCATATTTTGCACATGAGGGCTAATCAGACCGAGACCTATTGTTTAAAGTACATTCCGAATCGAAGCCCAAGGTGGGATTCGTACCCATAAACTGTTGAAGGCAAGAGCGCTAACCATTCGGTTACCAGCTACACACACACATTCTCCAAGATTTGTGACATACACTATCAGATAAAGTGTACTATTATCGGTCCTAAAGACGCGTTCATCCTTCTTCCCAGATATAATTAAGACCATGAAAAAGAGACATCCCAAATCATATATTCAGAGATATAAAATTTAACATCGTTATTCAAAACAAGATACTAACATAAATGTGAATTTTACAACCCATAAAATTATCCACTGCGATCTGTTGTTCTAGAAGTGTTATTAGTTAATTGCCTGTTCTCTGCCCCTTTTACGACGTGGTGTATATTCGAAATCACTAATTTACAAAGACCCGTAAGAAATGCAACAGATTGTACACAATCTACTTTATTTGTATCTGCTCCTAGTATTTAAGCGAGTACCTTTTCGATGAACGTAAACAAGCATTAAATGCATATGTAGTATGCAGGTCTTCAGCATATAGGTTAAAGTTTTCTTGATACGATGAAATGTGATATTTGACAGCCAATAGTTCATTGCAAATTGACTTGAGACTTTAATTGCTGCTTACCATACATTTCTCCTTATAAATGAGAATTAATTTGGTTAATTTCTACCCCAAGCAAGTATATTCTGACAAAAAAAACTACTACAGAATATTTACGAATTTAACTATATCAATTATTATGGTATCATTTTGACAGTGAAATTGTTTGATTTCATATATATTAACATTAATTTGAGGTTACTTCCTTTTTAGAATATTATACAGTTATGATTAAAACTAAATGCTCTACAATGATTCGTTTCCTTCACCAATTTGTGATGATCTTGAGTTTTATCTCAAGGGTATTATCAAAACGAAATGTTTCTCTCTATCTTGCTCTCTAAATGCATATGTGTATGCAACTCAAATAAAAATATGCATATTGAGCTAAGAAATATACTTTGTCATGTGTTAAAGGTTAATATTTAACTGAACTGTGTTCATAAAGTGTGCTGATTATCAAGTACGTAATTTTAAGAAGAGATTCCTAAAACACGGATGTTTAACAATGCAACAAGCACCTCACAAATTAGATCTGAACAGATATGGAATGGAAATAAGATGTTCACACGAATGTATCATATAATTAAAACAATTAGCATCAAGAAATTAAACAAAATGCATGCATAAGACTTTAAAAAGACTAACAGCTACTTAAGCTTTGAAATCTGCGTGTTATCAAATAAAAAATATTACGAAAACTTGATTTAATTTGTTTTTCTACTATCGTACTTTTGCTCACGGGGCCTAATTAGACCAATTAAAGTAGATACCGGACCACTACAAATATATATTCCTAAGATAGGATTCGAATCTCCCGAACTACTGAACCGAAGACCAGAACTCTAAACATTCTGACAACTTGGCATGTGAATTTTTGTGAGTTGTTAGAAGACTTTATAATTACTCAACATTCAAATTTTCTATAACAAAAAAAAGCATAGAAACGAAAATGAATCATAAAAAACAAAAATTAAGAGAAAATATACAAGATCCCCCATACTATGAATCAAATAAAATTATAAAAAAATAATCTACCAAGAGTAAAAGAGGAAGGCCAAAGATAATAAAGGGACAATCTAAAAAAAAATTTAAACACTGAAAATAAAGAATTGGAAAAAGAATTCTTGAGAGAAAGTACTGTGAAATTGTATTACAGGAATAGCCAGAACACCCAAGAGAAGCACAGAAATAAAATATTTGAATCTATGCATATAATATATATATACCAACAAAATATTTGTTTTCAAGGTACATTATCATTTGTGGTTCCTGTTTATTTAATCATTTTTCTATTATTTTCAGTTGGTATATCATTTATAAAAAAATGAAATTTTGAACTTTATGTTGATCGCTTTGCTTTGTTACAGTAACTTAGCCCTTTTTTGTGAAAAAACTAAGTAAATTTACCTTTTAAATAAAAACATTGAGTAAACATTTTAATGGTGGAAAATAAATTAAATAACACAAGTGTTTCATTTCATGTTTTACATATGATGCATTTTTACCTATTTCTCACTTATTAGGTAACTGAAAACAATTAATTTGACATAGAGCAGCAAGATGATTGTCAAAAACCTCAACGCACATAACACAGTAAGTGAGAACTGATCAAAAATAATTTGTTCAAAAAGCTTCAATCTCGCATTACAATATCAATCACGAAATATACTTTTCCGCTTTGTCAACTATACAAAAGAACCGAACTTCCTTTTCACACAACAAATATCAGGAAAATGAGCAGCGACGCCTGGCGGTCATCGAAACAAAGAAACTTCGTTATAAGAGATATCGGTACTTCCTCATTTAATCAAGGAGTGACCTTGCTTTGATGCTAATGAGCATCTGGAACATGTAATGGATACACTGTCATAAGAAGGGAACGTATTTTGATGACAATTGCAAAATTTAAGAAAATCTAATGCTTTAAAAGAACTTAATTTAAGAGTAAACAATGATTTACTATTTTACTCGTTGGATTATATAGAAAATAGTTTATTTAGGTATTATAGGATATATATTTTTTATAGTAGATCTATTTTTTATTCAATCATTTTGTCATTAAAAATTGCTCTAACGAAAATTATTTTTTTAAATCATATAAGAAATCTCTAGCTTTTATAATTTATTCTTTGAAATTTGTTTCAACTTTTCTTCATGTGAAATTTTGTATTATTTCACGCTAACATCAAAAAAATAATTATTTTTCATGTTCATAAGTAAAACTTCTAAAATCTAAATTATCAGTTGTAATATTAAATACTCTGGGGGCTGTTCTACCTAAAATATGTGTATTATTTATCTTTTGTAAATGAATTCATAAATTTTTTTATAAATCTTGAATATAAAAAATTTAAAATATAATAAGAATCTATAAAATTAGATTCACATAATACTTATTTAAAATTGTCTTTATAATTTTAAATGATCAGAAGAATAATACTCACATAAGAGTAATCATTAATGTATACTTGAAAACAAGGTTTATTTTTTTATCGATTTGATTACACATTATTTGTTACAAATTAAATATTAAGTTTTGAAAATTAACAAGAATAAAATCATTTTTTAGGTACAATCATTTAATCCACTTTAAATACGTAACATATTTAAAGTGATTTTCAAAAATGCCATCAACGGAGAAATAAGGTGTAGATGCTTGTCGCCAAAGTGTTGCCAACGACGAAATGGCGTTTAATGATTGTTGCCAAAAATTGTCATAATTAAAAACAAAGAAAATGGTAACCTGAAAATGTTAAATATACCGTGAAAAAAGTATGAAAATTATAAGTGAACAAGCAAAATATTCACATAAACAAACATAACAACACTATGGATTACAAACTACATCGCATTCTTAAATGTCGCTAAACATTGACACTGTCGCCAAATCCACCGTATTACGTATATTAGGATTAAACATTGCTGGTAAATTGAAAGTCATTGGTATCATATTTCCAATAAATAAAGTATCATTTTAACTATTAAAATGGGATCTAGTTGGACTTTAGTTCACTAATTAGAACAATTTCCTGTTTCATTGTGAAGTTGCATTAAAATTCAGTCATTGATAGCTTCATCCAAAAAAAAAAAAAAAAAAAAAAAAAAGAAAGAAAGAAAGAAAAGAGAAGAAAAAAAAATTTAGGAATAATTTTATTTATATCCAAATTTTTTTATGCCTAAATATAACTTTTAGGCATAAAAAAAATTTAGAAAACTACTTAGACAAAAACAGTGGATGATTCACGACAGGTTATTTCAAAAATTTACCAACTGATGTTCACAGTTATAATATGGACAACAAGTCATACCACTGCTTTTAAACCAATATTGTGGATGAATTCTATAAATTCTGGACACCAAATACTTCAACGTTTATAAATAAGTTTCTTTATTCATTCCTTATTCAGTTAAAACCAGTTCTTCAAATTGGTATTGCAATACGTAATGATCCTTTTTTGAAATTTGAAAATATGCCATGGTTCTTTTACTTCTGTTTTACACACTTTATTTTAAGATTATTGTGTTAGGTATTCCATCAGTAAAATATGCTTGGACATAAACTATTCTCGTAAAAGAATAACTATCTCTTCTGACAGAGTCAAGCTGTATTACTAACAGTACAAGAGTCTATTTTAACTTCTGTTATCTGAAAATGCTTTCCACTCTGTGCAGATTGGCTAATAATAACTACATAACTTTAATGTGGGTGCATGGCCACTCTGGTGTTCCAGGCAATGAATTAACTGATAAGTTGGCAAGGGCTGGATCAACAATACATTTTTTGGTTCTGAACCAGTGCTAGATATTTCAAAAGAGTTTATCAGAAAGAGCGTATTTGATCTCTTCAGAAAACATCAGTTTAGGAACTGGCACAATGCCAGTGATCAAAGACAAGCAAGACTATTAAATAGCACATGCCCTAGTAAAAGGCAAAAAGAATTATTAAAGCTCAATAGAAGCAGTCTAAGGAAGCAATGGGAATTTTTAGCAGGACACAGCCATCTTAAAAGACACCTCTCCATAATGGGAGTATCAGGTGATGTTACTTGTAGATGTTATCATTATATGAAAGAAGCTTCAATACACATCTTTTGTGAATGTTAAACTTTTTCTGCTCATAGGTTTGAACACTTGGGTCAGTACTTGATTGAACATTGGATGCTGCAGGAAATTCCTGTAAAATGTCTGCTGAATTTTGCTTCAGACACTGGTCTCTTCAAATAGGGCTTTCTGAGAGGTATAATACAACAGACTTATGGTCGCAGTGCTAGGATCTTTTGGAACCCTCCTACTTTAAATCTAAATCTAGGTACTACATTCTTAATTTAACAATTTCAGGATGTTTAGTTGATTTTCAACGAAAATAATATGACAGCACATTTTTATTCATTTCTTTCAATAGAATTCATGAAAAATTGAAACTTCTTATAGACACACAATATTAACTGAGAAGGTCAAATAAGCTCAGAACTTTCAGCAGTACTCTAACTCAATAACAAAATCAAGCGAGTAAAATTTAAAAATAGCGTCACCTTTTTTTGAGACTTTAAATCTTTGCATGATATGTATGCTATGAAATCTATTAACAGTTTATATTTTACATGAAATTATATCTAGGTAAAGATTTTTAGAAACTCAAGAAGCCAAGTGTCCAAGCGGTTCTCTTTACAGAAGAACTTCTTGGCTTCGCTCCAAAATCTGTAATATTTATATTCTATCATGAATTATTTATCTTCAGTTTCACTAATGTGTAAGTATCTTTTTATTTTCTCTCTGAAAACAACATATATTATAGATTGTGATTTTTATTAATAATATCTAGAATAATTTTATGTATTGCATCGATTTGGGGTCACAGACAGGACACTTAAGTCAATAAATATAATCGATCTTAAAAATATTGTTTAATATTTGTTAGAGAGTAACATTTGCTCTATTTTACGCGTCTACTTAATACTCGCTAAATCAAAAAATGTTTCTTTTTATATGATTTGCAAATTGTGTAAAAAAAAAAATCGTATTTTTTTTATTGGTTACCTTCAAATCATTACAAATATTCTTTGAAGTAAAATATAAAACAAGAAATATTATGCATGAAAGGAATTTCTTTTTAATTTTGCTAAGTACTTTTATTACTTTTTAAATCCTTTTAATTATGATATTTACGTTTATATTAATATTTATTACTTGATTTAGATTTAGTTTACATAATATTTTTGTATTTAATGATAATTTTGTTTCAGGCTTTAAAGTATCCTGAAATAAGAGTATTTTTAAATATTTGTAAGAAATAATCCCTTTTTTCACAAATTTTGAATTAATTCTAAACTTAAGAAAATGTTTACAGAAATGTAAGTATATTTCTTAAGTTACTATCTTAACTTAAGTTAATATATTTTTCTTAAGTTATTACTGTTAAGAATCAAGTTTTTTCAGGTGTTGCTAACTAGGAATTCATTGAAAATATGTGAAACACTTCCCTTAAATAATACAAATCTTCTCGTAACGGAGAATTGATGATTTAGAAGATTTTTGTAAAGAAAGTGTTGGCTACTTTGAGACAATTGTTAATAGACACAAAATAGAAAATTACCAATAACAAAATTTTATTCTATTAAGCAACATAATGAAAACAGCTTTCCATGAAGTTAATACTTGTTATGATTGATTTAAACATATTCATGTGACGTTTCTGTCATTATCAAAGAACTTGATAACTACACAGACGTTTAAAGAAATCCACAGATCAAAGCAATAGAATATAAATGGAATCCAGACGTTGCATTATTCACTCTGTTGTCACATGATACGCGCGCGAGCTTAAACTTAAATAGTTTCAAGAAATGATCACAATAAATGTCGAGAGTAGGAATTAAACAAATGAATTATTGAAGAATAAGAGTTTATCTATCAAATAATTGTCAGATATTTAAAAATATAAATATTGGAGTGACTTTGCATAACTTTACCTTAATACCGAACAGCTGCAAGATTCATTGCTGAAGACACGCACACAGTACGAAAAATTATACGATTTAACTTATAATATTTATTTCCATGCAAATATAATTTATGTAAAGTATCAATGTAAATATTATACTTTGCATGAATACTCGGATATAGATATGCGAGTTGATCTGCAGGAACCAATTATGGCTATTATTTAAATTTTGACAAAAAAAAATAGCTACATTGTAATTCTTAAACGTTTTATTCTTCGCTATATTTTTTAAATATTAATACCAATATCAGTAGATATTTAAAAGGTGAACCACCCCCAGAATGGTTAACATAAATATAATTATGTTATTACAATCATAAAAAGAGAAATAGTATTAAAAGTTCAAATTTTTTTGGTTTCATCTCATAAGAGAAAATTTAGATCAATATTAAATAAAAAAAATACTGCATTGATAAAAGCAGTTATTAGTTTCAGCATCCAGATTGGTTTCGCTTAGTTTTTCATTCTACAATTTTTTTTCCTTCCATGTCAGGAGCGTATAATCTAAAGTTTGGATTCCTAAACATTACCAATATCCAAGTAAAAAGAAAGAATTGAGTCCCTCCGCTGTTGAAACGAAGCCAATAACACTAACCATTCGTAATTTATTGAAACAATGCTATATAATTGCACAATAACGTTAATATATTTATAGGTTTATTTAGATTCCCATCATAACTTCAAGCAAAAAGTTAAATTCTTTGAAAAATTTTAGTTTAAATTTCGACAAAACATTTGAACTTCAAAAGCGAGTGAATTCAGAGAAAGCAAGATAAATGTTATTGATTCAAGTACAATTTTTTTAAGAATTAAATGGATTAAAATTAAGGTAAATGAACTAAAATTAGAGTTTTCATACTTTTGAATCCTTCTTAAGTTTCAAGAGATTTAAGTACTTTCTTCACGCAAAAGACAAAGAAATCGTTGAAAATATTTCATAATCGAGAAGCAAAGGAAAAAAATAAATAAATAAAAATAAAAAAGCTGGAATTATTTGTCTATTAGAAAGTTTTCTAAAATGTATGCTGTTAAAATAAATTTGCTTTACAATAATATGGGCTAGAACTTTGGGAAACAATATAAAATTCTCAAATACAAGATAATTCACATTTTATTCTTAGCTTTATCCTGATTATGAAGTGCTTAATTGTGTATTACTTAGTATCAATACAAAACTACTTCCATAATTAAGTATCGAAATAGTTTTATAATAGTTCATTTGAAAAGGAAGCTATGATTAAAATAAAAAATTATAGACTAATTTAAATAGCACAGTTTCAAAATTGGTGAATGTTTTGTTCACTAATTTTGAAACTGTGCTACTTTTGAAATAAATGATATTAATGTTTGTCATTGAATAAGTCCAAAAAATATTTAAATTTCTGAATATTGATTATTATGCATTGTTTATAAAATATTGTAGATATCACGTATAATAATTATTTGTTACTGAAGTAAACCATATGCCATGCGTGTGGCTAAGAATATCATTAATAGTCAAATAACTTGCAGTAATTATTGTCATTAACCATATAATGGTCGTTTTTTTCTTTCCATTTGAAATCATGATTATGCCACTTCAACAAAATTCTCATTGGTTTAAAATATATCCATGATGTCAGATAACGTTTCCTCTATGCCACATCGTATTGAGATGGCGTCGTAAATCTGACTTGTCGATTAATTTCTGCATGCCTTCAAATCACGTGTTTCGAGCTGAAGCAAACAAGCCGAAGTTCACCCACGAACGTCTAATATTATTGTCGACATTCATTTTGATAATGCGGCCTTGAACTTACATAATTATTTCTTATATAAGGACCAAAGTATCTGTTTGAGAAGCAGTTTTCCAGTGATTCAAGCCATTAACAAGTTGCAGTGACCATTAGGTGGCATGGCCCTAGATGAAAGGACAGGAAAGAGCTCTCCGTAAAACGGAAACCGTACGTTTATATTTCCTTACTAATAATTTTACAAACTCTGTTTTTTCAATCAGAAATAAAACCCTTTTTTACATTTGTTAAACTATTTCGATCATATCAGTACTAATAGAAATCGATGTATATATACTTCGCAGAATCGAAACCATATAGAAAAGCGGTTGAAAAAGTTTGACTACTACGACAAAATAAATAAGAGAAAAATTTCATAAAAAGAAATATGTAAGTATTGTGCTAAAAAACAGAATTTTCCCCAGGTTAGGGCAAAGCTTTCGATTCTTGTGTTACAATTTCTGTTTCTATTATTGAAGCAAAATATGTTTGGGAGCTACTGATATCGCATCAATAAATCCCAAGGAAATCTATCTTGCATTAATATAAGTAAATGTCAATAGATTTATTGATTCAAGATTCGGAGAAATTTGAACTTTTTAAAGATCTGATTTTTAATGTTTTGAGAGCATCCAACTTAATTTAGTTGTTGCGTTTCGTAAGATAAATACGGAAACGGAAATTCGTAAAAACAGATAATTACTAATTGATTAAAAATACGAAGACTCGAAGTTAGATGTATGCTCAGCTTCTTTGTGTTCAGGTCTAGTTATCTCGGTTTCTCTAGAAAAAATTTGGTATTAATTATGCTTACATTTCAGATCTATAAGCAATTAATCATTGGTAACAAAAACTATTATTTAAAGAAAAAAAATGCTTTCTTAAGAGTCAGAATGACGATTATTTTTTTCTAACAGAAATTCATTAATTACGCTTTGATATGTAAAATCAGAATATTTTGTTAACG
Organism: Latrodectus elegans; assembly: GCA_030067965.1. Classification (NCBI taxonomy): domain Eukaryota; kingdom Metazoa; phylum Arthropoda; class Arachnida; order Araneae; family Theridiidae; genus Latrodectus; species Latrodectus elegans. The sequence goes on from CM057811.1 coordinate 17,350,396, forward strand.
ATGCAGAATGACTGAATGTAAAATTGATAAGAGTGAAATAGTTTTGTACTTTCTACGATTTTTAATTTATTTAATATAGCAAGCTCTGCATTATTATTTTACACCATTCCATGTATTCATTTGAAGTTTAACTATGGACAAATTTCGGCTGCAGACAGATAATTTTATTTAATATATACGCCATTCGAAACAGATTCATTATAAAACTCACGCCTTATTGTGGCGAGCTGGCAGCCGAATGATTAGCGCTCTTGCCTTCAGTTCAACAGTTCGTGGGTTCGAATCCCACTTTGTTTATTGATGTTTGAAGTTGTTTGGAATCCACTTTAAACCGTAGGTCCCGGTCTAATTAGCCCTCGTGTGCAAAAAATGACCGTCATCGTCCGCTCTATTTCTAATATTATGATAAAAAATAATTCTGGTGTGCTCCCCTCGCCTTCTTAATTTATTTAATCGTTCTCTTTTGTCAACTCATTATATTCTTTGACAAATCAGATTCACAATGGGATAAATAAAGTACAATTTCTCTATCATTAATTATTTTAAACATAAGAAAATGTGGTAATATTTCTTTGTTATCATGGCTTAATTTTCAAATCTATGTTAAATTATGATCAGCAAATATTATAATATATAATTTTAAAATCGCAAACCATCTTTTATTATTAAAGTTTTCAAAACAATTCTCTAAGTAAAACATCACAAGAAAAGCAGCATGAGCACAATATATCTGCAAAATAACTTATTACATTTAATGTGAATTACACCTTCATTAACATTACAATTCCCAAAATCAGCCTCACCTTTCTTTAACTTATACTTTCACAAGTTTCCGCTAATTTGTTCGAAATGACTATCACTCAAGAAACTTGGTATATATTTCAATAAAATTAGTATTCTCTTACCGAAATAGAAGCATTAAATTTGAAATATATCAGAAAAGGTCAAAGTGCGACCTTGAACTTAACTAAGATATAGTCCTTTCGTTTTCAATTCACATCTGACAGTCACGCTTTTATCTTGAAATCTTTCCCTGTACGCGTGAGAATGTTTGACAAGGCTTTCAAGTTAAAGGAAAAATTGCCATATATTCTGTTAACAGTAGTTTCATTTTTGAAGCTCGATATCAAAAAGAACATTGAAATGGAATTAAAAATTCATGCAATAAAGAAGTTGTCAAAACATTTATGTTGCAGGTCCGTGATAAACTTGATTGATTGACAACGGAAAACTACGAAGTGCGTCTTGAACTACCACTATAGACATTGGCACGCTTCTTGTATTTAAATAAAAGGAATATTGCACTATTATACTTGCCAAAATTTAGACAAATTAATTTTTTGTTGTTAGGATGATATTTTTATGAAATTCAAGCGATGTTCAGTTAAATTTACAAGTTTTTAAACATAATTTTAAATAAAATTAAATAAATACTGAAAGTTACGTATTTACAATCGTAAGATTTTATATAATTCTGGAAATATATTAGTTTTATATTTATAGAAAATTTAAAGGAAAAATGAAATAGCTTTTTATAATATATGAAATAGTACAAAATTTATTGAAGTAAAAACCTTAAAAAAGAATCGACAAATAATGAATTTTCTCAGTAAAATCCAAGCATACGTACCGCTTTTGTTGCAGCTTTCAAAAATGTCGCCAACGACAAAATTCATGTGATTCATACCCATTAGCATACGCGCGAGCCTTATATAATCAAAAATATTATGAATCTTAAAATGGCAATACATAAACATACAATCCGGATCTTAATGTTGCCAAACCCATCGAATTTCTGATTCTATTATCCTTATTCTCTAGGATTAAGCCATTATCTTAGTCAAAACTATAATATATATATATATATATATATATATATATATATATATATATATATATATATATATATATATAAAGCCTCTTTTATTATTCATCATGTCTAATATTTTAAAATAATTGACTAAATAGGATCTTCACTCATTTGGCAAATAGTTAGATTTGTCGACACAAATGCCATATAATCCAGGATGTCAAATTCTAAATTTGTTTGGTAATGAAGAAATGTTGCCAAGATGACGCAAATATTAGGGTTTCAAATTATAATTTTCTTCTTAACTCTTACAGGTTTCCATATCAATGACGTAATAAAAATAATGTTGCGAGATACATAAAAAAAAATCCGCAAAAAAAAAAATAAATAAAAAATAAAAACTCACCTAACTCAGAATTTGGCATTCTGGATTATACGGCATCTGGGCCTTAAAATCTTTTGAATGAACATAAAACTGATTTAGTTTTTAATTTTTCCAACTTTCATTATAAGCACACCCTTATACTCAAAAAAGAAGGTATGCTTTATCTGTTCTAGCTCAATAAGTTGGAATAAGAACCTCATGCAAAGATAATTACGATTTTTGAGGAAAAAATATAATAAAATAACTTATAAGATGTTCTATATCAACAATGCTGTAAGATACACGACAAAAGAATAAAGTAAAGATAACTTTGAGAATCACCTGTTTAAAAATATAAAAATTTTTGTTATCGTAATTTGAAAAATGTAGTCAACATTTAAATCTATTCTTGAATTGTAAATCGCTGTACACACACGTTAAATATTTTAATCATTGAATCAAATTAATTACGAACAGTTAAAAAATTCTGTTTATTCGTTTTTTAACAATAGTACAGTAGTCGTCAGGAACCAGCAATACGAAGGGTATAACAAAATGAACAAAAGGAATAATGTGCAAGTTCCGGGTCTCATGAACTGTAGATTAAGATTCCAACTGGTGTCACGAGACCCAGCAGGAGTAACAAAAAGTTTTAGCAATGATTCATCAGTTCATTATTGGAAAAACTTTCCAACTAATTCAATTAATAATATTTTTTAACGAAATTTCTTTAATTTTTTTTCTTAGTTTTCGCGACAAATATGCATATCACATTTTCGCCTTTAATCATCATAAAATCAAAATGCAGATCAAATTAAAACTCAAGAAGAATCGCTTCTTGTTATTATGTTCAAATTTTGCTTTGAAAGTGAAATTAAAATTAAAATGATGCAAACCTTCTTTATTAATAATCAATCCTCCATATGTGCAATTAGAAATAAATGAGCCGTTGTTGCAACAGCATGCTTTCTTGTACCTAGTCTTAATTTGGGCTCTACCAGTTAGATAGAAGCAGCCGGGTGGAGTCTTCGCGATTCTGAAGCAGATATCAAGCAGAAGACCTCCAAAACTTGGCTTGCCACCACCAGAGGTAAATAAATGGGTCGTACTAGCCTAGTGGTTAGGACATCGGCCTAGCGTCCGGAAGTGCTGGGTTCGATTCCCAATAGATCCACATAGTACATGCGAGATTTGAAAGTCCTGTGGTCAGCTGAGCAGTTACCATGGGTATTACACCTATGATAGTCGCTGAGATTTACTGTTTTAGTAAGGGTTAGGAAATTTGGTCCAGACCATTGATGCTGAGCATATTACCAGCATGAATGGTCTGGACGAAATTTCCTACCCCTCCAGATCATAGTTAAAATTGAGGGGGTAGATCCTCTGGTGGTGCCATTTATTGAAGGAGTCTTAGAACAAAGATGTACTTTCACCTTCGTGGTCTTCTGGTTAAACGAAAGACGCACCCATCTGACTTACTTTCGCATAGTCGTCAGCTAGCGATCTTGGCTTGTCCAAGTGTCATAAGTAACAACGGAAGTAAATGGATTTTCTTAACAGCAACCTTCTAAATAGCTACACTTTATCACAAAGCTATATTTAATGTTTGAATCCACCCAAATAATTAAATTTATTATCCTTTTTTTTACATTTTCAACTTTGTTATTTGCAAAACTTTTTCACGTTGTTCCATGCATTAAAATTAACAATTAAAGTTAATGTCCTAAATTGCAATAGTATTTTACAGCACACAAATGAAGAAATTGACAGTTTCTGATTTACGTGTTAGATTTGCACAATTATGGAGTCATAATCTATTTTGTTTATAGCATGGTGAACACAGACAAAAAGTTTAAAAACTTTGCTCTAGTTATTATTTTTCTAAAGAAAAATACTTGAGCCCGATTGATTCAATTATAAAATTTATTGCAAACAGGTTACTATATAAATAATTTTATGAAGATAATAAAATTTTTAATACAAAATATGAAAAAATCTTGATGACTAATCTTGTCCTAATTACACAAGTAGTAAACATTTAACTTATAATTGAGGAATATCAAAATGAAGTTTATGTATGCAATGTAAAAGTAATAAAAGACGTTGACAAAAATAAATTAATGCAAACGTAATATTTATTTTATACAATTATATGCCCTGTATATCCACGTAATTTATAAAGATTACTTATAAGATCAAATATTTCCCATCGTATCAAGCGTCTTGCAATCTGAAATTCCATTTAGCAATACATAGCTGTTAACTGAGAATAAATTTTACCATAAAAGTAACAAAAATTGTTTTACTTAGCATCATTTTTACTAAGATATTAAACAAAGAATTATAAAGCAGTTATAGTGTATGAAAAAATTCTTTATTGACCGCTTGAGAGGGCTATCCATTCAGTCCCAAACTCGGATGTAATTCAATCAATGATTTATTAGATAAACTTTTCAAATATAAACAGTGAAACATACTTCCTATTCTTGAAATGATCTTTTAAATGCTTAAATCAATATATATTTGCATATTAGAAAATATGCTTTTAAACATTTCAATCAATTATAAATACAAAAACCAAAATTTATGTTTCATTTTCTTCATTATTTAAAGAAAAATGGGAGTCGTATGATATAGTTTATAAGTAGCTTTAAATTTTCCCCTTAAAATAAAAATAAATTAGAAGGTGAATATTTTAGAAGAAGAATATCTTCCTCTTTTGAGAAATAAACTATGTGAATGTGAACTAAAATGAATGTAATTTAGGCTTGTTTATTTAAAAAATATTAATACGTGCAATGGAATAGTTTATAATTAATTTTGTTTATATAAATATTATCATTCGAATAATTTATATAATTACTATGATACACAATTCGAATTATAATACTTTATTGAATATAATTAATACTTTAATTTGATCCTATCAAATAATTTTGGTAATGATATCAAATATATTGGCCATTGTTTTTATTTCGTTTATGATTCATAAGCTATTTTATATAAAATACTTTAAAATTTACTTTTTAATGCAAACTTATTTTTTAATTCACTTCCTTCACAAGCTAATTTTTAATTTATCAATGAATATTCGTTAACAGAAAAATTGCCGAAGGAAAATACACAATAAACAAATTTTTTATGCTTGAGAATTATATTAATGTAATATAATTTAATAAAGTTGCGTTTTTCGTTTATATTTTTTCCCTCTAATATACAAATAATGATTTCGAAATGATATAAGATTCAAAACCCCAATCCTTGAAATAAATATCCCTTTTTTAAAGTGTTACTTGAACATTAATTTATTTTACTCATGAGTATAAGCTCACTTATTTCTGTTATTATATACTTTGATTATATCAATCAGAGATTGTTAATAACAAAACTAATTTTTCCTTTAATATTTATTGGACAACATATGTGTAAGAATAACTTTTATAAGACGTCTCTTGCCGCCTACCCTGTCTAGTGATCATCGTGCTTGACTGTGAATAGGAAGGTCTTAAGTTCGAATACCAGTTCGGGCATGGATGTACTTTCTCTCACTCTCCTGTCTTTGTCCTTTCCTTGTACCTACTCTATAAACGGATATATATATATGGAATATGTGTACTAAGGAAATCGTACTCCTCACCAAATGACGGTTCAGTTGGAAAACTGTAGCAGCGCACCCTATACTGACAGCCTAGCCGAGAAAAAACAATAAGAAATCTCTAATAAATTAGGGGAGTTGATAACCGAATGACTCGAATCCCACCTTGGGCTTAGATGTTTGTACTCGTTCGGAATCCTCTTAAAGCCATAAGTCCCGGTCTAATTATCCCTCGAGAGGAAAAATGATCGTTGTGAGCGACACAAACCAAACAATTTCTTATAATTTTATCAAGTTTAAAATAAATATCTAAAAAAAGTAATAAATGATCATAATTGTACCGTTAGCAAACGCAAATAATCGTCACAGTTGCAATTGTTATGAATGAGTGATTTTTTAAAAAAACAGATGTAAATATATAACATTTATAACAGAAGATAGGAACAAGCCCACATGATCACAATGAGATTTTAGAGTAATTCAGTATAATTGTGAGTGAGTATAATATTGTACAGAAAAATAAAGCAAGTCTCATGAATATGACGACGACCATAATCGTGGTTTCCACCAATTTAAATGCTTCGATACAACCGTTTTTAAGAAGGGATATACTGTGTCATTTTTGGATACTTTACAGGGGACAGACTAAAATACTTCAGCTGTAAATAATTTTAAACTATCCACTGTGCATATTTGCTTTCCGGGCGGTCTTTTCACAGATAGCGGTATGTCTTCACGTATCGCAAACGCAGATACCCGGAAAACACTCACGAACATAGGGCGATAGCGTTCATGTAGAAGGCAAATTCACATCGGTGTCTCCTATCGTTGCAATAGTGGTTGGCATCAAATTACGGCAATTCCCATTCTGAAGAGCGAGTAGAACTACTTAGCCAAGATGAATCAATATTGCGACATTTTTGTTGCCACATAGTAGATGGCCAAATAGCTGTAACTTGTTTTAAAGTTTATTGAAGCACTGCGAATTTCCTTTCCGGGTTGTCTTTTCATTTATAGAAAGAATTAAGAAACATGGCATAGAAAAGCACTGAAAGAAATTAGCTATTTTTTACTTTTTAAGCGCCGTATCCTTCCAAGGTTTTCCTTGTATAAATGTAAAAGGCAGAGAATTAGAAAACCAGTAATTATTTTTATCTTAACAAAATGACACATTGCTTTAACTCACCAATGAAGAAAAGATATTTAAGCTATGCTATATTGTCTTAATATAAAACAGTGTTCTCAAGACTTTTCGTAGTTGTTGCACTAGTATACTCCCTTGTACCTATCCCTGAGTTGGGCTCTACCAGTTAGATAGAAACAGACGGTTGGAGTCTTCGTGATTTTGAAACAAGGACGCAGCAGAAGACCCATAATACTTGGCTTGCTACCCCCAGAGATATCATTTCACTTGGATGACAGTGCGACCACTTCCAGTTTTAACGTTCCCGGGCCGCCATTATCGAAAACAACGCATCTTCGGTTAAGTCGGAATTCGATGTCACTACATTTCCATAATAAGCGCGACGCTTTAACCTAACCAATCTTGAATGGCCAATTCGGCCATTCAAGATTTTTTTTTCACCTCACACTTTCAACGATTTTATAGCTTGGCGGCACACAAAGAAAAAGATAAGCTTAAAGGTTTGCTTACCACTAAGTGATCAAAATAGTTTATGATAATAATTTTGAATGCAAAATAAAATATAAGTACTACAGAAGCAACAGTACGTTTAATATTTTACTTTAACGTACTCTACGTTTAATAAAAAGAACGAAATTTTTATAATATAAGTTTCCAAAATTTGGCGGCACACAAAAACGGAGTGGCACACACAGTGGGTGATAACCACTAATCTAAAATAATGTCGAAAAGTTTATTTAAGTTCCTACATTCAATCTTCATGAACCTCATTTCCAAAGAAATATTATGACTGGAACTTTTTAATTCAATGACATTTAAAGATTCTTTCATTGTATTTTCCCATAGAAAATGACTAATAGTAAAATTTTCAAAATTGTAACTTTTTCTTTTTTAATACCATTTTCACATTTCATAATATTTAAAATTTTACCCGATTTAAGTTAAGAAACTAGCTTCAAATGTTAAAATTTTAATATGACTTTGAATTATACTACTGAATGACTAAACAAAGTGATAAGTACTGACGATTTTGAAATAGTGTTAAAGAACAAAACTTTTGTTTAAATTATACAAATTTGCTAAAATGATAATAGCTTAGTTCCAAAGCTATCTATTTCTATATAATATTGTGCTAAAATTTTATTGAAATAAAAAATGCTTTAAGAATAATAAATTCATCCATTTCAAAGAAAAAATTATTTTAATTTCGAAAAGAATATATGAGTTTGCATCCATTATCACATGAAACATGCCATTTTAATATATTAAAAGAAAACAAGCAAAAAAATTATAACGCGATAATCACCTCTTGGTATAAAATGTGAGTGATGAATACATATGTTACAAAACGCAGGAGGTAAGAAATCAAAAATTTCTCTTTTTAGAGTGATACAAAATGCGTTAAAAGATGGTTAGGATAATAGTATCATCACATGTAAATGACAAGCAAAATACTGTTGGGAAATTATGCAATGTATTTAATATAGAGTGTAATTTCTTGGAGCCGCTAACTGCGATGCAGACTCAACATAAAAAAGGTGATGAATTTGTCGATAAGAATTGGGAAAATACTTTTCCACAGCAATCTCGAATAATAACAAGTCTTTCTGCAATGCCCCATCTCGGCATGTCCCAAACATGTTCAATCTGATTTAGTATAGGAGACTAAACTAATGTCCAACGCATAGTATATTTTCAATTACAAATATATTCTTACTGCTGGGTCACGTTATAAATGGATGTGGTCGCAATGTCCTTCATTCTTTCGGTAAATATACCTTAAAAAATGTTCCTTCATTTTTTAAGGTATATTTAGCGAAGATATCGTATGAATTTCCATCATGTACGATATCCATTTTTGTGTAACTTATAAGTCCATTTATGCTAATTTCTGCATTTGCCATCAATAATTCATATTTATAAAGTGATCTTTTACGAACAAGTATGTAAACTTTTTTTAATCAATTTTTAAGAAGCTAAACCTCCAATTTTTGTATACATTTTCAAAATATAATATTACACATAAATGAGTATACATTTGTGAAATTTCACTCAGAAATCTAATTTTCAAAAATATAACATTTATCAATTAAAAAAACTGCATGTTATATCTTCCACAACAATTAAAAAAAATATGAACAAACCTACATCACCCAGCATATAACGGCAAAATGTATATTTTATGGCTATCTTTTCTATTTTTCTAATATTTATTATAACTTGCACATGCCATACAATAAAACATCACATACCCTGAAACTTTTATTTAGAGCAATGACGCTTACTACTAAATATTTTTTTTTTTTAAAAAAATATAATATCGTATTTATTTCTTTGATGAAAAGTTTATAATTATAATCCACGTCTCGTGTGTGTGTGTATATATATATATATATATATATAATCATTTAAATTAAAATTCACCAAATTGTGATAAATTGTAAGAATATCCTTACATATTGCGCTAAAATGTAAAACGACAAAATTCAAGAAGTCCATTTTTAAGTAAGCAGCAGTGTCAATCATCTGAAAGTGCGGCGAATGGCAGGTCTCGTGATAAATAGGGTTCTCACGTGATTAAGTCGCAAAATGTGCTCTTGGAAATGAAAACTTGTGAATTATGAATTATAATTATGAAAATAAAAGTTTATTCGTATTACATCACGTGTGTGTGTATTCGTAATTAATGTTTTTACACTGCAAAAATTTTAGGGTTTTAGTGGTGATTGTAGACGATAGGTGGCTAGTGATTCTTCTCGCCGATAGGTGGCGAGAAAAATGAAGTGAAAACCATCGACGTTCGAAAGGGTAAAATTTAATCATGTGCTAATTTTTCTATTTTCTTTTGTGTTTTTATGATGTGATGTTGATTCGTTAAAAATAGTTTAACATCACATGTTTCTTGCAACCGGAACATTTTACGATGGTGATTCTAGTAATCATACTTTTTCAGAAAACAATCATCGATCTTTTGCACGCACGCACGCACGCACAAAAAAAAAGATTAACAGTGTACAAATTACGAATAAATATAAGTTCATATTTATATAGACAAGAATACAGAATTAAGTTATTGAAGACAAAGTATTTGATAGACACTATTTAATTTAAAAAAGATTTTAATCCGAAATTAATAAATTCGCTTCATATATATATATTTTACATGACTGGAAAGTTTGGGTGAAAATCATACCTGCAGTTACTGAAAATTACATTTATTTTCAATGTGAACTAATACAACTTGATACATTTCGGTTTACTGCATGATACTTACAATAAAAATGCAGTAGTTACTGAGAAAACTAAGACCATTGTCTTCCGGTTTCTAAATCTTCAGATGAGGAAGTAAGTCTAAAACAGTGCATCCTTGGGAATAGAGGTTAAATAATATTATGCAATGTTGGGGGTATATAAAGAAATTAAGTACGTGTGTTGGCAGTATTTTTTTCGTTGTGTATACTTTTATTTTAAAAATATTTATAATGAGAGCAGACATCCGTCACTGCTTAATTTGCATGTCCCGCTTCTATTGGGAGCAAAAATCGCATTTCATCAATTATTGTAGAACGCTACGGGAGAAGTCGACCTTAAAGTGACCCTGACAATCTGGCTATTGACGTCAATGGTGCACGTGGTTTCATTTTCCGACCATAAGCGCTGAAAGAGGTTTAAATGGTAGTTGGAAAGTAATAACGAATAATGCTCAATTCGCATGTTTAGAGTTGGATTTCGTTTGAATTTAAATATTTTCTCGTGTGAAAAACTAATTGAAAATTATCATGAAATGATGTGTGTGTATGTGTGATTTGTAAAAACAAGTTTATTAATTGAATAGCACATAGCGAAATGTTATACTTTAATTTTCAAAGTTGTGGCACAAAAAAATAACCTTTTTTTCTGTTGCCATTCATTTTATGCTTTAATTTTAAACTGAAAATATTAATATGGGATATTAATATGGGAAAATATTAATACTGAAAATATTAATATTAATATGGATTACATTTTAATCTTAAATGTTCTAGTTCGAAAATTATAAAAATTATGTAGTGAATCGCTTAATGAGAAACAGTAATTTTAGGTAGTTAATGTTTTTATGTTTAAAATACTGAAAAACTTGATAATGGCATTTATATAATTTCCACATTAAATTATTTTACTAAATAAATAAATCACAACAAAGAATATGTATGAATATACTTTAAAATCACTTTAAAAAATGTAATCGTAGTATACTAATGTGCCCATTTTTATAATAAAGTGTTGCTATTATTGCTTTATAACTTGAATCAAATTAAAATACTTACATAAATTTAATAAATAAAACGATAAAATAAAGTTGAATCGTAGCTTTAATTTTTAAATTAGAATATTTAATGAAAAATTTTATTTCATTCTATAATTCATATTATGGCGAATTTTTTTAAAAAATGTGTTTTTTGGATAAAATTTTAAAACTTTTTAAAAGGAATAAGCATTTTAATCGCATTTACAGTTTTAAGTTGTTTTTTTTTTCTCTTTCTGTTTGGAACATTTCAGAGATTGTTGGTAAATTTGTAATAAAATGGAGATAGATTCGGGCATATGAATTACGGTTTAATATCTGGTTTAAAGTCTATTATGTATGTGTGTTAAAAGTCACATAATAAGCTATTTTTTTAAAAAAAGTTTAATGCATATTTTAATATAATGTTATCATCATACATTAAAGATGATTTTCTAATTTTTGAAGCATAAAACATGTATGTTTATAAAAAAAAAAATGTATTTAAATTAACTAAGCCTAAATTCTATATTTAATTAAGGTAAATTCAACAATTCTAGAGGATTTATAAAGTTTCGTTTTTTTTGTAATAACTTCAATGAAACAGTTGATTAAGGTAAACGGGGAAAAAAAGCATTTTTAATCACATAATGTCTCCTTAAACTTTGCAGTAAGATATTTATTGAGAAATAGAAACAATTTTACTAATGAACAGTAAAATGAGTTTTTTTTTTTTTTATCATTTATTATAATAATATAAAGTGAATCGAATATCAAAAATCAAAAGCATAACTTAACTATTTCATTTAACCTTTACGGAGGTAATAATATAACTTTTTACATTATAATTATTCAAATAATCTATTTAAATGTGTTTTGTTAATATTTTTTCCAGAGTTAATAGAATGGAAGAAATTTGAACACAACATATAAAAAAGATAAAATACAAAAAATAATTTTTTTATTTTATCTTTATTAATACAAAAAATAATTTTTTTATCCTGATATATGTTGTCTTTCAAAAACCATGAGTTTTTGTAACAAAAATATTAACTTAAAAAATTACATGAAACTTATTTAAAAAATTGTGCTTTTTTATAGAGAAAACCTATTTAATAGATATAAATATTTTGAATATAAAATATTCCAAAATAATAAATTTAACTATGCTTAGACATAATACAATTTCAAAACTACAGATCCTCCTTTATTTATAACGGCGGCAATACAAAGACTGCTAATTCAAAATATCATTGACTTAGCTAAATCTAACAAAAGATTTATTTCAGTGACCCACAAGCGACTCTTCGAGCAGAAAAAGCACCATTTACAGAAAATCTCAGCCAGCAAGGCATGAAAGCCGTCCAGAGAGTGTCTAGGTACAAGTGACCTTACAAAAGGTGATCTGACGTCAATTGAAATTGAATCACGTCACTGCCCATCATAAATAACATTTTTTTCTTCCTAAATTAAATCCGAATACGAAAGTTTACATTTTTTGCGTCTGAATTAGATACGCATCATTCAGCTTTTTAATTTCTTTTAACGTAAAAATTGTGTAGTAAATTAAAGATGTAATTATCATAATTAAATGCGTATAACATTTTTTTTTGCATGTGAATAAAAATTAACCAAGTGTTAATATTGTCAATTTACAATTCCGAGATTAAGAAGCTTTTCTAAATGTGATACCATCTGGTAACTGGATAAAAAAAATCTTCGAAAGCTACATAGGTAAAAATAGAATTTTATTTTAGTTAGCTCATTTTTGGAAACAACCATATCACCTGGTTAACATATGAATACTATTTTCATTTTTAACTGAATCTGTATGAAATTTATAAGTTCAAATAAAAATTGCATTTTTAAAATATTATTTTCTTTATATATAATATGTGTGTGGGTTTTATTCTAAAAGATAACTATTACTAAATTTCACTGTTTCTTTATTCTGTAATTGAAAGCATTTCATAAATTATGTGAAATTTTACTGAGAAATTTAATTCATATTTAACAATAAACATATAAATATTTTTAGTTAAATGTGAAATTCATATTATATAAATTTGAATTCATATTTATCTAACCCGTGAATAAGTAGTCGGATAAAGAAAGACATCGCCGGAAATATCCGAGACTATTAAAAGTATCGCGCTGACGAATAGACAAAAAAAAAGAATTAGCATAAATTGTGTCATAAATTCAAATTAAGCTTACTGGAGAAATTCTTTGACGTTTCCAACTTATATTGACGTCAGTTTAATGGTTTTAACGAGGTTATCAAGAGACCAGGCACAGTGTTTCAAAGTTAATTTTTAACGTATCTATGGGCCAGTTTTTTGGTACCATGCTGCTCCTTATACTTTGCTTCAACTTACTTTAAAGTTAAGAATTACATTACTTCACAGTTATGTGCTTTTTCACGTCATTCAATTTCTTCAATGACGAGAAAAAGCACATAACTTTTTTTTAATATATGATAAAGAATGTATTATTATCAATCAGTTCTTTCAAATACAGAAATATTATAAAATATTTGTCTTTTGTCTTTCATTAATTTTATCAAATGCTAATCATATGCCCCATTCAACGAAAACAGTATATATTAAAGGATGACATATATCACAGTTAGAGTAACAATGCTTCAGAAATTTAGTTTGATATGGTTTCATTTTGTATGCAAACGGACTTTAAAGCTTTATACAGTAATGAGCAAGCTAATAATGAAAAAAAAAATCACCTGAAAATCTTGATCAAGTTTTTTTAATGTTGTATATATTCCCTGAGGGATAATATCTCTCTCTCTAGTTTAAAATACGCATCACTTGTATATATTAGTAATAAAAGTATCCAAAGATAAATATTCTCATGAAATCATCTAAAAAGTGTTCTTGATATGAAAAAATACTAAAATGCAGTAAGAACAATAGTGCATAACCCCCCCCGGACATTTGATGAACCTCTGAAAATGTATTTATTCAAATTTTGAATAATGTAAATGATGCAAGAGTTGAATTCTTGGTAGAATTTGCATTTCACAAACGGTCACTTTGCATTAAATATTTGGCAAAATTATTTGTATTGATATGTAAATTTTTTTTTTTGGAAAAAAATGGCCATGATTTTTGTTGTTAATATGCTATTCATTAAAAAAAAAGAAAAAGAAATTTGATGTATGGCTTGATGGAATATTTGTATGCTCTTAAACATTGAGAAAATCTTATCACTTCAAAAAAGGTTCATATTCAATTCGTACGAATAACAACTTCATTGAAGTTTTTTTCATCATATAATAATCTTCCGATTGTGTGACTTTCGTAATATTCTCTCATACTCTTTAATATGTAGATGAAGCGTAGAAAAATAATCGAATTTTAAAATTTGTGAGCTGTTTATCGTTAACTTTAAGTCCAAGTAATTTCACAGAAACTTTTTGGGGACCTTAACTGGGGAATTTTATAATGGAGCTGCGCTAAAGGATTTCATTTATATTTGAAATACTGTATATTTTTTTAGAGAACCAAATTAAAGGTTTCCATAGCTATTTCAAACTTTCCTTATGCGATAAATGAAAAATTTGTTTTCCATGCACTACAAAAATGAGACTCATATTTATTCGAAACGAAATAAACTTTTTTTTGTGTGAAAAATAACATTTAGTTTTTTTTCCATTCTTTTTAAGAATAATATTTTATATTTTTACTTTATTATCTCTTTTTACTGTTATTTATTTATTTATTTTTTTGTGGAGGTAATTCAGGCTAACAGCAGTTTTTTGCTGAGAGAATAGCGACTAAATAATTTCTTGAGGACATGGACGGTATTTTATTAATAAAATAAAGAGCCCTAAAAAGTTTTAATATATATATTTTTGCATCTCTCCTTCGCCATGTTTCACGTTAATAATACTTTACAGAATTGTTCCCAATCCCTAATCACAGAACACCTAAAGTAATTTAAAGGGCTTAAGACTCACAGTTCAGTTCGTCTTTTAAAAATTTCACAGCATAACAATGAAATTTGGATACATTCATTGATAATGAAGACTTTATTAGTCCTAAAATTAGAGATTCTTGGGGAAAAATAATTTTTTTTAGCAGATATTTTCCCAAATCATTCCTGTAAAGAGATATTAAAGATTTAACTTAATACAAAACGAGTAATATTGATAACTTTTATTAAAAAATTTTTTTTCAATTGTATCTGATATATTTTTATTCAAAAATTTCAAGATTTTAAAAAATCATTTAAAACGATATACTTTCAAAAATGCCATATTTGTGACATATAGTTTTATATTTTACTTCCTTAATTTTGAAAGATTAAAATATTTTGAAAAGTGAATGTTTTATATTATTGAGAAGTTTCATCATAATAAATAAATTATTTTTTGATTGTTTTAATAACTCTAAACCGCTGAGATCTTTAGAAATATTCATTGTTTGACAACCTTTATCCCGAAATTTTAGGTGACAAAGAAAAGCAAACACAAAGAAAGAAAGAAACGTCCGTACCCAAAACAGGATTCGAACCTGGAACTTACTGCTTCGAAGTTAGGGACGCGAACCTCTCCGCCATCGGTCGGTTTGTGTTGTAAATCCTTGTTATTTAAGAGCAACAAATATTTTTCGACTCCTTTATAAAATTCATATTCTACAATGAATATAGGCGCATTAAACAGAACTTTGTACTCAAAAATGAATAAATATCACAATATTTTGTTATAAAACTATAACTGCATAGCAAACCTTATTAAAATAAGCAAATATATAAAATGAAATGCATGAGACAATAAAATAGCTTGATATAGATGATACGAATAGCACTTCGTACCATTTGTATTACACTTTTTTGTATCTGAAAAATTCAGTGTGGTGCTCACTTTAAAATGTAGCTAATAATTTTATACATTAATTTTTATTATTATTTAAATTCAAATTATATACATTTATTATGTTTATATTTATATGCTATAGTAAAAATGCAACTTGTATTAGCACATTAGTGTGATAAATTATTCTATATTAATTTTGTCTTAATGAGTAATTTCATTTTTTATTTGAATTTTAATAATTAAAATGCTAAAAATTAAATGGCCGTATTTGCCATACCAACCATAAGTTGCAAATATTCTGGGTTGCGAGAACGGAACATTTTTCTTTCATAAATAAAAATATAATCTAATAAAATGCCGACGGTTAATTCGTTTATTAATATATTTAATAGGCTTCACTCAATGTTTAACATTTAAAATTTTAATATAAAACTAAATATTTAAAATTTACAACCCAAACATAAATATAAAACTCTTAAACGCCTTATCTTGAAATTTGCTTGGAAAAATTTACAACGATACATTTATTTATTATTGAACGTTCATTGTTAAAGTAATGAATTAATGTATGGGCAAATAAATCAGTTTTCTTAAAATTCTTTAGAAATTATTAATTTATTTATAAAAATATGACTGGTACATATTATCCTAAATATTTAAAATAAAAGAAATCATGGTTCTAAGCAAAAATTCTGAAATAGATATTCAAAACAATGCTGAAATGGTATTACTACTTTACATCAATACTTTTAGTGGTCAAAAATTATAAAAATATTGAGAATCTTCAAGAATTTTTTATTTCAATGTAAACACAGGGATGACAGAAATAGTGGTGCCATCTGTCGTCATAAGAGAATAGTAAGAACATCCATCATATTTCAAGATTGAAATTATTTTTCAGCGTAAATCTTTTTTGAGACTAATTGTTTTGAAATAAATAAGCTGAATTAAAGATAGGAAATAATATCAAATTTCAAATTGATATTTTTCATCTGGAATGCAATATTTAATAATTCCTAAGAAAGTATATAAAAACGTCACGTTTTTCTCAATTAATCTCTATTTTACTCAAAAGTTTAAAAAAATACATAAAAAACCGTTGAAATTGACCTGGTTTATACGTTTTGAAATTTTCAAATATTTGCCTAAGTGATTTGAGGTGGTTTTTGAAATTTTTATTCACATTGAAAATTTTCGATTAAAAAAAAATAATTGAAAATAATTTTTTCTTTTAATTTATAACTGAGATCGACCAGATTTACGAGATTCAGACTTTATTTCACACCTGTCTGACGGAATCTCTACAATTAAAAATATTAATTTTATTAAATAACTGGCCAAAAAACTATATTATATTTTGTAAGTATATAAATATAAAATTTTAAGAAGTTGAGGAAAGAAAATATCAAATATTTTCTTAAATGGTTCGAGGTTATTTGATGAGCCTAGATGGCTAATCAAATACGTGCCTTTCATTACGTGAACAGCTTAAGTTTTTAAAGTGAAGGGTTATCATTTTATATAATAACACAAGGTTAGCTTTATTTGAAATAAATAAATTCTGCAAAAACTTTTACTTAGAAATACAAATAAAATTAGAAATACGTCACAGAATTTTAAAATTACGCACTTTATTTAATTCACTCCGATTTAAAATATTTACAATTTAATTTAAGCGATTAACATTTAAGCATGTATGGCAGTACTAATGTTAAATTGTTTATCTCTAAATACGCAGTCTAGTACTGTAACTTTTGTAATATTGTCAAAAAAATAAAGAAAACATTTTTAATTAAACAAGTTTCAATTTGCTTTCTTTAAATCAAGACATTCTTGCTGCCCAATAAATATCTTTATTATTTAGGATAAAAAAAATAATATCCCAAGAGAAAATATGTAAAGTAAATGAAATTTACTAGAACTATAAAATATATGTAGATATGCGAACAATTTGAATTAAAATTCACAGAAATATTCCCTTCACTCGTCGCTTGAGTGACATAAATGTTTTGTTAGAAGTCAACACCATCCTGGAAATATGTGGAATGCCGTTAATAACTAAAAATTCAAAACAAAACTTAATTTCCATGATAGTAAGCTTTTGTAGAGTGAAATTGTTTGGTTACTGATTATATCTTATCAGTGATGCATAGAGGAAAATAGCTGATGATCTGGATAATTCATTCAATCTATATAAGTTATAGATTGATAATGGTGATAGAACATGTGGTATTATCTCAATTATTACTCCATATTCTAACCGCACCTGCAGATATTTTTCTGTCAGAATAGTGCGTTCGGCTGTACCATGGACATTGAGCAAACTTTTCAGAGTAATGGTATTTGATTTCCGAACTTACGATCTGAATTGCTATTCTGGGTTTTGCAGGCTCACTGAGATAGACAAAAAGGGTTGCCACTCAGCGAGAAGTAATCTTTTCAAACACACATCGCTTTCCAGTTTGAACAGTAACGATTAACATTTTGGTCAGATTTAACAAATGTGAACATTTGCTTCTAAAATTTATAGTTTAAAAAAAAAAATTGCGTCTTGGTTTAGGCAACAATAGGAGTGATACCGCCGCTTATTTCTAGTTTTCAAAGCTGAATAATAACTATATCAAGAAATTTAGCAGCTTAAATTTTATCTTTTTAAAACTTATATTTTTTATTTGTCCACATATTACTCGTTGCTTACAACCTTCTATTGAATAGAAAAATTTCAATTAAACGTACAAATGAATTCTCGGAATTTCTGAGTCTGATACTGTATAAATTACAGACAGTTTTATATCACTTGTAGAATAAAGAGGAGAGAGATCGACCGAAAAGAGGAGAGAGATCGACCGAAAAGAGGTTTGTTTGTCGCTCAACGGTCTTTTTTTTTATTTTTATTTTTTTTGCACACGAGGGCTAATTAGACTGGGCCTAAGGCTTAAAGTGGATTCCAAACCACTACAAACATCCATGCCCAAGATGGGATTCGAACCTACGAACTGTTGAACCGAAGACAAGAGCACTAACTATTCGGCTGCCAGCTCGGCGACCGAGATGAGAGAAGAGAGAGACTGAGAAGAGGAGAAAGAGAGAGAGAAAAGTGCAATTGAATTAATTAAATAAAGATGGAGGAAATCTGCAATGGATTCTACAAGATGGCATTTAGGAATTTTGCAATTCGATGTTACTTTGTGCATCTAGCTTTCTCAATATTTCGACAATCTATAAAAAAATCTTTCTTTTATTGTTGCAAAACAGTCTCATTATATGTGGAATTGTTAGTCAATCATGTAATGTTAGACAAAATTGGTATACAATTTTAGATTTAGGAGATTCTTAAAAATAAATGAAAATTTCTTAAAAATAACTATATATGCATTCAAGTATCGTGAAGAAATTAAATTATTTCAAACTATGTGACTCATAAAGCAGTTTTACTGTTTCCAGAATAGGTAAATTGATTATTGGAAACAGATTATTCCAACAAGAACGATTAATAAAATCAGCTGAATTGCATTTTCGCATCTTGTAAGAAATGGCCTATAAAAGTAGAATTCCTTTATTGGATATTTATAAACATGAATGAGAACTTTGCAAATCATAAGCTATAATTGATGTAATACAGAAATTTTTTTCTAATGCTTATTTTTCACTTAAAATGCAGTAAATATGAGAATAGCCATAAGTCAATGGTTTCAAGCAAACTTTCAAAAAAGACATATTGTATCCCGCTTCGGGGTTCGTATTCGTTAATAGTCGTTAAAACCATCTCTAAAAAATCACAATTTTTAAAGATGAAATGGATGAAACATTTTATCAGAATTTGCTAATTCTGAGAAACGGTTGCCAAAAGCAGTTTTAAGTTTCTTTTTATGAGAAATGTTTTGCCTATTTTTTTGTGAAATTGCTTGACAGTAGAAAATATTAAAGGAGAAAAATATCTGGGTAATCAATATTATTTAATTGATATTTAAATGTAACCTTTAATAACCAGTATATTATTTTAAATACCAGATTCTCTTCCAGTGGTTTGCGAGGACTAATTAGACCAGATACTTCCAGTAATCAGTTTTATCAGAGTACAGAAAAACAGTACCAAATACAATATTTGTTAGTTTGTTAGAGTTACATCCGGTATCCGGATACAAAATAACTGAAACAGGAACAGAAAGTAAAGGGAAACAATGTAACATTTGCAATTTTTTTCTTATAGTGACGACTCAACTCACACACACACACAGTGACAATGTACTCTATTACAGAAGAGCCGATGACAAAGTGAATATAGTAACCGGAAGTAACCATACCGATATATCTGCATAGAAAGCTGAATTGAGAGATAGAAAATGAGGGAAGGAAAGAGGAAATGACAGTTAATAATGAAGAGCAAACGAATAGGAAGATGATTCGTTCCGCTATCTTCCGCGCGTACTATAAGAAGCTATTTTTGTGTTTTTATATAAAATAAAAGGATTACGAAAATAAAAGTCATTATACATATTATACATTAATTACTTTTTTTCAAATATATCACAGTTGTTACTTTAAATGATAAAAAATCTATTTTTCTTTTAGATATTTTTATTGTGTTATTTGTTGCATTATTTCTTTCCATTATTTGTAATTTCCTTCTTTTTTCTCTTTCCTTCAAATTATTTAAAGTATTAATTCCTTTTCAATTTAGAATTAAAGTTAAAAGGTAAATAGATTAAATAGAATTTACTTAAGTTAAACATTTTTACTTTTTAAAATTTCTATAAAAATTAATTAAATATTATGATAACAGAAATATTAATTTTTTCTTAGACTTTTCTTGCTTCAAAGAAAATTTTCTCTTAATTAATTAAAAAAGGTTTGCCTAAAAGTGAAAAGATAATTTTTTTTTTTTACTTTTATTATACAAGCTAGATCATTTAATTATTTTCATTTCGTGGTTAAAATTAAAAATGGTTTAACAATTTCATGGTTAAAATTGGCCTAGCATGAATCAATGATTTTATGGAAGAATTATATTAATAAATATAATAACTAGAAAATTTTATCTACACAACAAAAAAATGCATGTATTTAAAATTAGTAGTGTTTTTTTGTCGTGTTACACTCGTAGTTTATTATATAGACTGCTTTGTATATCGTTTGCTATTTAAATATCGTTAAATAAATTGCAAACAACAATAAAAATTTCAATCAAAAAATTATTAAAAATTTCATATTCAAAAAAACCGAAAACACTAAGTCTTATTTCTCCTCATCATTGTTAAAATGAAAGGATAATAAAAATAAGTAGAAACGTTATTTCAAACAATGAAACCTATTAAATAAGTTTTTTTTAGTTATTGCATGACTTCAATTTGTTCATTAACATTTAAGTTAAAGTATGACTATAAATAGCATCGATTTTAATTAGTTTATACAAATACTATGGATTAAATTTTATAGAACAAACATAAATTAGAAATTTTATATAATTATTGGACTATTTTTATTTAATTATTTGACTCATTGTTCTGTCACGAATCACATTGTACAAATTTAAATGGAACTGTTACAAAAAGTAACCAGTAAAATATCAATTTATTTTCAATTAATTGCAGTTAGCACTAACTGGTTAAAAATACAGTAAATATGCACCATCCCTAATATAACTCCTGCCAGATAAGAGTTTTTCTTACAAATTTTGCTTATTTTTTAACGGATTCCAGAATTTAATATCTATATACTCGTCAAAGATTCTTTCCGAAAAGTTTATAATATTTATTGAGTTTTAACACTAAATATCTGGGAATCCTGCTAATCCTATTACTTTTTGAAGTCATCTACTCATCTAGTTTCGCCGAATCTTTCTTTAAGCAAGCCTGTGAGAAGAGTTTTTCAAGACAACATAATTTAATTACTAATTCGTCTCGCAGTTTATTTTGCATGCTACGGCTAATTAGTCAAGTTTTAATATAAAATTGAAAGTTTTATTTTCGGTAAGCTATAATGAATATTATTAAAGATTCTATCATTATATTAATCACCGATTTAGTTTGATTTAGTCTTTTTGGCATTCAACATATATTTTTGCACGAAAGAGATATCAAGATTTATAAAGTAGATTCAGATCTACTGCACACATCAAAAATCAATACGGGAATCGAACTCAGGAACTGTTGAATCGAAAACCAATGTGCTAACTCTATTTACTGACAGCTCAGTTACATTTACTATAACTATAATGTATAATCAACTATATCTCTACCATGGACATGAGACAAAGTGTGTGAACTATGCGTAATAAAAACAAGAATTACTATTATGAATAGTTTACATTTTTAATATTTTATACTCCAAATGTAATAAAACATAATTATATTGATATGAATTATTTATGATCAAAATTGAAATTTCTAAGCGTTTTTAGCAGAGTTCAGGAAAAAAACCTTATTTGTATATTTTATTTTTACATAATACTGAAGTTACTCAGAAAATATTATTATATTTATCTGAGCTAAGTATAAAACAATTCCGTAGTTTTTCTACGTTTTTTAAATTTTAACAATCTGCCATTTTTGTTAACTTCTTAGATACTTTTGTGAAATGATTCAAATAAATAATTTTTAAAAGAAAATTAGAATTTAATCCAAATGAAGCTTGTAATAGACAAATATCGAAGTTGCTAGGTGTTAAGAAGAAAAGATTTCGAACATATTGTCTAGGTAAAAGTTTTAAAGAGAGTTTATAGCTTTTATTAGGAACATTGAGAACTTTCGATAACATTTTGAAAAATTACCAGTCTTAATCGGTTGCTTGAAGTATATGAGTGATAAAATCTTACTGGAAAATTAACCAGCGCTTTATTCATAAGAAACAAACAGTAGAATGAAGGCAGAAAATTTGAAAGTTTAAATACTATGAAAGATTTTATATAGATAAGATTTCTCGAACAAAAGTGTTATCTTTTAATTGTAGAGTAAAGCGTAACGCACAGACGCACCGAGGAGTTTGGTAATAAAATAAAAATCACTATAAATATTACCTTTATAAATTAATTCAGTTGAATTAAACATATCTGCACCAAGAAAATATTGTTCATTTAATAAAGCATGTTATTTAAAGTCACTTTAAAAAAAAAACAAAAAAATTCGTAAACAAATATACGTATTGAATATCATTTTTACTGTAAAACATCCGACTTATGACTATATAATGTTCCACACTGTCAGTTAAATTTTAAAAAATGTTTTCCTTTTTTTCAAATAAATCCATCGTTTCTAAAAAGATATTTTATGGGTAGTAGTAACTACATTAAAATCTGCATATTCCTTAAATCAATTGAAAAATCAAAATATTTTCCAAATATGTTTCAATTTCATCAAACCAATCAAACTTTCCGTATGACATAATATAACTGCTATTGGCAAGAATTTAACATTCTTAGGCTTTTTTTTTTTTTTTTGTTACTTAGTGGTCACTTTTTGCACACGATGCTACAGTTTCAATGTATATATATATTCCAAACCATCACAAACACCAAATTCCAAGATGGTAATTACATCCACGAATAAGTATCGAAGTAATAAATTATTGAAAACAAGACGGATTGAAGAATATACTAATTACAAAAAGGCATGCATACATAATTATGCTCATTTTAAATTATAAAAGTTGGAAATTTAAACAAAGTTTAATAAAGGAAATTTATAAAAGAAAAATTAATTAAAATGCAAATCTATGAAAACTTGCATAAACAAAACTTAATATTTTGAAAATAAATGAATAAATAATAGACATTTGTAAATCTAATTAGTTTATTTTTATACTTCAGAAACGCATAAAAAATAGGCAATAATTTCGTGAAGTCAAAAATTATGTTTAAATTATAGCAAATTTTTTATTCTAAAATACACTTTTACAAAACATCTTGAAATTTCAATAGTTAAGGTTCCTTAACCTTTAGCAGTCTCAGCTCCACTACTAGCAGACACTTAACACGTAAAAAAAAAAACCCGAATTTCACAAATGTGTTTTTAATTCAGCAATTATGACAAAAAGTTTTGAACAGAACTATTCATCCCAAGTTTTATTATTATAATTTTTCTCTTTATTTGGGTATTATACAAATACAAAGATAAGTATAACAAATGTTTTGTATTAGAATTTTATTTAAGTTTCAATTATTTACTATTGATAAGTATAGATGAATAGTTAGGAAAAGAAAAGATGCTGAAAACTACGGATAAGCAAGCAAAATATGCACATCCATATTATATATAATTTAAAGAAAAAGTAATACATTATGAAAATATTGGCGGTAAAATTTCTCTTAACACTTTACTCACCATTGTTAGAAAGTATCATTTTTAGTATATTCTTTCATCATTATGATTATAGTTGTGTTTAAATATCTTTAACAAAATTAAACATTTTGTTATCCAAAAATATTTAATTTTGTGAAAGAAATTTAATTGTGTAAAAACGTAGAACAAAAAGAAAACCCTTCAAAATATCAGAACTGAAAGCATTATTTTAGCTTTAAATATGTATACACTGGTGTGCAAAAATTAAGGACGAAACGGTTTTTCTAGTGGAGCGTCGCTCAGCAGTGTTCCATATCGATAAAAATCGTATCAGAACATCCTCCAGATGTAAGAATATGAAAAAAATAAAAAATTATCCAAAATAAATTCCAAACGATTAAAAAGGAACTATATTGAAAAATGAGCATGAAACAGAAAGACAGAGAGCGCCGAAACATCCCTGTGACAGCCTTCTAGCAAGAAACATCCAGCTTTTAGTAGGGGATATGATCTCCCCTGACTGCTGTGCAGGATTGACATCACCTGTCCATACTGAGTATGAGGTTGTCAATAAGTTGTTGAGGTACTGCTGCCCATTCTTCTCGTAGCGCCAGTCGCAGCTCCGGAATCGTTATTGGCGGTTGGT
Organism: Latrodectus elegans; assembly: GCA_030067965.1. Lineage (NCBI taxonomy): Eukaryota > Metazoa > Arthropoda > Arachnida > Araneae > Theridiidae > Latrodectus > Latrodectus elegans. Next base: position 17,375,329 of record CM057811.1, read on the forward strand.
GACGTGCCGTCAAGCGTCTCCCTAGAAAGTCCCACACGTGTTCGATTGGATTTAGATCCGGGGACCTTGTCGGCCAATCCATGCGTACAATATCCTCATTTTCCAACAGCTTTTCGACAGCCTCTGTACGATGGGGTGAAGCATTGTCATTTATTAGGAGGAATTGGGAACTCATAGCACTTCTAAAAAGACGCACATAAGGAAGGAGAATATCATTACAATAACGGGACCCGACGACTGAACCTCCTTGGATGACATGAAGGTCAGTACGGGTACCAAACATGATGCCTCCCCAAACGAGAACACCGCGACCTCGAAACCTGTCCCTTTCGATGATGTTGGAGGGGTAATTGCGTGTTCCCCTCTCTCTCCAAATGTGTATGCGTCCAGAATCGGTAGTCAGACTAAATCTGCTCTCGTCCGTAAAGAGTACTCAATTCCATTGCTTATCCGTCCAGTTCTGGTGTTCCCGGCACCACACAAAGCGCCTTCTCCGGTGGGCAGACGTTAATGGTACACAACATACAGGTAGTCGTGCGAATAGGCCACCATTGTGCAGCTTCCTGGAGACTGTAAACCGTGATATCGGTCGTCCAGTCGTCTGTTGGAGGTGCCTTGCGATTTCTTCAGTCGTCTGCCGACTGTTTCTTCGCCAAACTTGTCACACTTCGACCTTCCTCATTCTTCCCAATAATTCGACCTCACGTAAGGTTTTCAAGATGCCGTCTACGAGGTTGCGTCTGTTCATTATTTCACACTGATTATGCAGATCTACGTCGTTTAAATTGATATATGCCGTGCAATAGCTTTCACAGAAACGCTGAGCGTACATCGCCAACTTGCTTTACACCCATCCGACATTCTCCCTTTACGTCATGTTGCATAATTTGAATATGTCCTTGCATACCTGACCGCAATCGATCTTCTGATTGGTCTTTCGGTCCGATCTACCTGTTTCTTCCACTGTTATCCCAGTTTTTCCATTTTGTCCTTAATTTTTGCACGCCAGTGTATATTTAGCATACCAGTGTATATTTTTGCACACCAGTAGTAGTTGTAAATTTCACGATTAACATTTATATAGTTGCTGTAAATTTCTATACCGTAACCAAGCATTAATATCAAAATCTCTTTTTGCAGCACAGGTAATTACGCGGAATAGAATCGAATCTAAGATAAATTAAAATTGACAAGGACTCGGTACTGTTTTACATGTAAGACAAAAGCAATATAGTAAATGAGAGATTACCCGTACTTACAAACATGGAGATTGGCTTTGGTTTAACATTATTGTCCTTTCTTGCACATGGTTGCTAATTGAACCCTAACCAACAGCTTAAAATAGATTCCGATCTATTACACTAATATTATATTCTAATAATATTTTCATTGAATATAATAGCAAATTCAATTCTCACATAAGAGCTTACAAAGTAACAAGAGGTGACGTTGTAACAAAAAAGATGTAAAGTAGTCTTGTAAGTTATAAAAGTAAATTAACTATTCTATAAAATAAACATCCGTACAACAAACATGGAAATCATGCATTAAAAATGTTGAATTTTACAACTAGCAGTTCACCAATCGTTATTAACAATATATGGACGGAACAAAAAAAAATCAAGATATTGATTTTTAACCTAATCATTTGAAACTCTTAATTATACTCCTCGACACATTGTACAAGACAAATGAGAGATTAGTCAATTGAATATCAAATTAATGTATTAAGTTTCAACTATTTCATCAAGATATTCGTCACAATTTCAGCATTGCTTAATTTTTCAGTTTCATTGAGTCTATTAATTAAATCTTAAGTTATTCTAATCGTACTAAAATGATATTTCAGTTTACTTATTCGTCACTCTATGAACATTCTTTGCACAAGTTTCAATTCAACCAGGATTTACAGGAAAATTGGACTCCGAATAACTAAACATCAATACTCAAGATGGAATTTGAATATATAAACTGGTGTGAAGATCACAGCGATAAGCACCTAGCAGAAATTTTGATGTAATATTTTCGAATACAATTTGCTGATTAGCAAAACATTGTAACTATTTCAAATCGCAAAAATAAACCACATTTTTAAGAGGCATTTTATAAAATTTTTAAATAATATTTATAAATAATATCAGCTCTAATTTTCAACTGCCTTATAGCTTGAAATTTTATAAGTGATCTTGAGTATAAGACATTACTGTTATTTTTAACATAAAATTCATCATCGTAATTTACTTTTTAGCTGTACGTGACGTTTTCAGTCTTCTGTGTTACTGCGCTAAGTATTCAATAACACAAAAATAAAACTTATATAAAATAGACACAAAAATCAAAACAATACAGAATTTTTAATAAGATTGTTGCATATGAAGGAAAATTTGTTTCACAAAGAAGAATTTATTTTTTATATTCTCAAAGCAGCACATTCAGGAAAACTTCTCTAAAAATAATTTCTTTAAATAGTTCTTTCATTAATTTCACTTAAATAAGAGAAATGCTATTATACTTTTAAAATTTTGAAGAATAAAGTTATTTTAAATTTAAAAGTAACTCTCTTTGAGATAATGTAAAAGAAGTCCATAAAAAATATCGGAGAATTTCTTCTAAGAGAATTATCATGTATCTATAAATTTCCTTTTAAAACTGTTGTTATTTTATTTTACTGAATTCATTTTTAATTTATTTCTTATTATTACGTATTTGAATGCATAAAGTATACATTGTTTCTTTTATTAAATTTTTGTATTTAAAATCTTAGAATTTGGCTTAAATAATTTCACAGCACGACGAAAAAAAATTTCTGAGCACCATGCATAACAGGATATATACTTTCAAAAAAACTTTTTTCACGGCAACATTTAATTTAATTTAATTAATTTAAATATTAATTTAACTAATTAATTAATTTAACAATAGTATGAAAAATAGATTGTGGCACGATTACTGTACAAAGTTTGTGGTTTGTTTTCAAGTGGTTGGTTTTTACTAGCAAAAAGCTGATCCAGGTGGGAAAAACGAAATGACTTTCCGAACAACCCAATAGATAAGACTTATAATGATATAATTGAACCATCATAATGAAACAAACCTTGTACCGCGTAGTTTAAAATAAATATAAATAAAATTTTAAAAATTTCTGAGGTTTGTTATCATATAGTAATTTTTTTACACGCAAGGACCAACTTCTCGATGACTCTAGTTTATTATTTTATAAAGTGGACACCGAAGCATCTTTCGTCAACAATTCAAGTTGGTAACCAAACCCATGAATTCAGGTCTAGAACCTAACCTATGTAAATAAATTTGTAAATAACGTATACATCTCATATCTACTTTGTCATTAGAAATTCTTTCGCTATAAAAATATAGTTACAATTGCTATGTAATATGAATACTCAAGAAAAATGTTATAAAAGATATTATTGTAACAAGTTTTATCGTTCTACTTGCTGAAATAAAACTTGTAAAAAAAATTTTTTTTTAATAAAATGATTTTTTGGTAGAGGACAGCATGGCAGAAATAATGACTCCCTTTTGAAAATAGAGTAGATATTATGTTAAAAAACAGCACAATTTTTTAAGAAAGGTTCATGTGTGTGGTGTGTGTGTGGATTAGCTAGACACCTCATTACAACTTAGACTGAAACAATATAAAGGACAAGAGCGTTGATCACTCGGTTAAGAAATTCAGAATGGTTTGTTTGTCGCTCAACGGTCATTTTTTGCACACGAGGGCTAATTAGACCGGGACCTACGGTTTAAAGTGGATTCCGGACCACTGCAAACATCCATGCCCAAGGTGGGATTCGAACCCACGAGCTGTTGAACCGAATGCAAGAGCGCTAACCATTCGGCTGCCAGCTCGGCCAAGAAATTTAAAAAGTTCATGCAGCAATGCACATAGCTATTACTTAAACAGTTTCAGTTTTCCTTTTAACAAACAGGTGTTTAAAATTTCTTATACTTTATGAAATTTCGAGTAAACTGTTTCGATTAAAAACGCACATTTTTTATGTTCTCAGAAGATATATAAACTTATAGAGCTATATTAAAACATCTTTTGAATTTCATCATTAAACATTCCATTTATTACATACTTGTTAAAAGAAATCGTAACTATATAAATTTTTTAGATCCGATAATTCATGCGATTAGTTTTTCCAATTTCAATCAAGTCTAGTTGCTTTCATTTTGCTTCCTTCCAGGAGAAATTAATAATTATCTTTTTTTTTAAAAAGTCCTACTCAGATAAGAAGATAGGAAACATTTCTAAAAATTGAGACTAAAAGGCACTTTCCAAAATTTAAATCTCTTTAAATTCCCTGAATTTCAGGATAAGAAATTTGAATGCAAAATTGTAAATTTATAGTATGAAATTTAAGATACAACTGACGGATGCATTTCTAATTTAATGTTTTTTTTTGACATATTATTTCAATATCATGATAAAGTAAGAATTCTGTGAACCTGAATTCATCAATAACTGTAGTTATTCTTCAAGTTTCCGAAAGAATATTTTTAAGGTTTGCTACTTTAAAAACTAGACGTGGTTAAAAATATTGTTCAATAATTTTTTACTTAAAATGTACAAAGGTGATTTTTTAGATGTTTTGATTCTTTCATAAAGAAAAATGCTACTCTTAGTTTTTTAATCTAAAAGTAGCACAAAAAATGTTAAAACATCTACTGCTGTGAGTGTATAAATAAAACTTCTTTTTTCTGACCTCTTAATGGATGAAATGCGTTTCGATAATATCCTACTTTTTTTACATGAAATAAGTCAATAGTAAAGCATAAATTTCTGTTGTAAATTGAATTAAAACTTGAGTTTATCGTAAAACCTGAATAAAGAATACGATAAAAAGAGATAAAAAAAATGGAGTCGAAAGATTAAAATTGGCACTATTAATTTATTTAATATGAATTCAAGTGCTCAAAATTTTATTGTCTCATTATTGCATATGAAAAATTTAATTATTTCTTTGAAGAGACATCCATAGCTCTTAGACCTCTTATGTAAATAATTAAATAAATAATTAACTTGGAAGATTTTAATTTAAAAATCCGATATGTGCTTACGATGCAAAAAGCCTAGTTTTTATACTGTCATAACTTAATGTAGTAAAATAAAATCTCAAATGTAAAAGTCTTTCAAGGAAGCAATTAATGTTTGAAAGAATATCAGGGTCTTGTCTTAACTGAGAAACTTCTACATTGACTTCAACTAGTTTCTCAATTGACATGCAAATACTATTTTCTAATTCAATTAATATTACATGAGTTTTTATGGGTTAATTTTTGCAATGAAAAAAGCTTTTATAAATGAATCAAATTTCAAAATACAGCAGAAACATTATTTGATATGATTGCGCATCGCTTAAATTATATCAATGAATGAATGTTATTCATGTAGGACAAAATAAATACGTGTTTTCGGTCTTCCTTATGAAAGAATGCATGCACGTAACAAATTCGAATGAAAATAATTTAAACATTTCCCGTTAAATAAGTCTATAAATTAAAATATTATTTTAATTAAAGAATTGAATTTTGTTATAATAACAAAATTAGTTAAATAACCATAAAAGTACAGTATTTCAAACACATTTATATTGTACAATTTAAAAATAAAAAATACAACTAGTTCTTAGAATTAATGAAAATATTCAGTTTTAATTAAAATTAATAAAACAATTTTAATGTTGGTGAAACAAGCCATTAGTATTAATATTTAAAAAAAATTGCTTAAAATATTGCAATTATTATTTTAGAATTCTATTAATTAAAAAAATTAAAAAATTTATGTCGTCTATGTGGCTCAGATGCCGTATGATCCAAGATGCCAAATTTTGAGTTTGGTGATTTTTTGGTGGATTTTCTTATATATCTAACAACCTGGTTTTCATTACGTCATAGATATGGAGACCTATAAAAATTATGTAGAAAATTTTATTTTGGAAACCCTAGTATATACGTCATCAGGCACGTCACAATACGTCATTTTGGCAACATTTCTTCATCGCCAAATAAATTCAGAATTTGGAATCCTAAATTATACGGCATTGTGTCGTCTATGCCGATTTAAACTAACTGTAAAGTGGATGTTTTGTCTTGTCTTTTTCATTTTGCTTTTTCTTCTGTTCTATTGCCAACATGTTAATGCTGGAAACAAAGGAAAACGGATTGTCAAACCGATGCTTTGCTCTTTGTTTTTATCAACAGAATGAACTTCGAAAATATTCTCAGACATTCCATGATGAATTTTGCTTTGTTTCCTGCCTCTAGAAGACTGCGATTGGAAGGCAAGTTGAATTTACGATGCCGCCTCAATACGAAGTCATAATTAATTATGTGTTACATTGATAAAACGTTATCTGACATCATGGATATTTTAAGCCATTGAGAATATCTTGCATGAAAATGCAAGAACGAGGTTTGACTTAATTTATTCAACTGTAATTTTTTTTTACAAACACGAAGGCTAAGTAGATCGGGACCTTCTATTTATTGCGTATTCCGAATTAAACATCCAACCCCGAAAGGAGATTCAAACCCACGATATTGAATTTAAGTCCAGAGCACAAACTATTCCGCTGACAGTTAAACAAAAATGAAGTGATAAGCGGTAATCATGAATTTGAAATCCTTGACTTTTCTCGACTTTAGTTATTTAAGTATTTTCAAAGCTAGAGTTACTCAACTGTATGGAATACCAAACCAAATAAGATAGATACCTCCAAACAAATGAATTTTGAGCAAATTAACAAATTAAAGAGCTCCGAAACTTCCAGCCACAGCCCAATCCAACCCAACAAATGAAATAGGAAGCACTTTTTGTAGTATTTGTCGTTTGTTAAAAAACAGAGTTGCCTAACATCTGTCAACCTCAACCAAAAGAAACTAAAACTTTAATGTAAACCCAATTCAGTTTGGCACTAATACCATAAATAAATCCGTAGAGTTCAGACATCTTGGCAGATAACGAGATTACAACTTTAGATTATTTAGTAGCAATCGTAAAATTCTTTTGTCATGAAATAAATCTAGTTACAGTTTTGGCAAACATTCCATTAGTGGTTCGAATTACATTAGAAACATTATATTCCGTATGATTTGGTTTGTTTATTGCTCAACGGGCATTTTTTTATACATGAGAGTTAATTAGTACAGAAACTACAGTTCAAAACCATTTTGAGCCACTACAAACATCCAAGCCCAAAATAGGATTCGAACTCGCAAGCTCTGTTAGCGTTTAATTGATATCACGTGGGGCTCAACTCAAGGTAATTTGTGTACAGCCTATTATTGTTATGTTCGACCTATTGTAGGATATGAAAATAAAGTTTCAATAACTGCCTCGGATTCTGCAAGAAATAAGTTTTAACTTTTCCAAAACGGTATGTTGCGTTTAATCAGCAGTAGGAGCCAAATAAATTCCTATTAGTTGAAATGGAACTCCAGACAGATTTGGAGCCAACTAGTGTAACGGAACAAAATCTACCCTAAATCATGTTGAAATGATCTTGTGAAGAAATAATTTCCATAGTTATAAATCTTCAAATGTGAGATTAAAATCCTATAAGTTTTTCCTTTCAACATTTTTTTTTTTTTTTTTTTTTTTTTTTTTTTACGATATATTCCTGTATCAAAGCACTAAGTTTTCCCCCAAGAATTTAACCCTATGATGCGCTAAGTGATGTTGGAGAGCCACCTGGATCTTGTTTGCAGTGTCGGTAAACAATTTTCTATACAGGGTGATTTTTAAAATGTTCTTCTCTTGCTGCTAAACATTGCAGATACCCTGTTGACGAATGGCTCCACGTATACACAAATGTCTCAGCAGAAGATGCTATTAAAAATTCTAATGCTGAAGCTTGTTCTAGAGCTTTTAGTATTAGTTATCCTGATGGGAAATATTGTGCAATTTTGGTGACGAGATAGCGCAATCTTATTTGCGAATGATAAATTAGAAAGTTGTTCTGAACACAATATTGTGTTTCTTATAGATTCTCAAGACGCTGTTTTATCACACGTTTAAAATTATTTGTATTATTACAATGTATGATTCGAAAATGCACTAGCTCATTTCGGAAGAATGAAATTAATTGACCTTAAAAAATTTAGGAAGATCACCATACATTGCGACAGACAGCAATTGTGACATTTTTGGAAACAAGAAAGCTGATTGGCTTGCTAAAAGTGCGATGTCACAACTTTATTCTCTTCTGCCTCTGCATAACATTAAAAGAATCATTTATAGTAAATTTAAAAAAATAAATAAAACCTCCTTGTGATGCAGCTGATGGCTTGAGGTGGAGTTTTTTCTGCACAATCGAGGAATCCTCACTTCCCTGCCCAGATGTATTGGAGTTGCTCCTTTCAGTTTGTTTACTGGACATTACAGAAGCATTTGTTATTTCTTATCCCCGTGACTAGCAGTGCTAAATCAGGGGTCCATGGGTTCATTTACCCGGGTGAAATTTGGTATCAATAGAGGGTCTTGAATGGGTCTTGCCTGGTAAGTCCCAGGCAAGATAAAATGTGACTAGGAGAGGCTTGTGTAGAAGAGTGTAGATTTCGAAGTTTTTATTGCTTCCAACAAGAGTCATTGATGACAGGTAACCATTAATGAGACGGGTAAGATCAGTTTGATCTTGTCTACTGGTGTCCCGAACCAAGCAGCAGCCAGGGTACCTACTCTAATACCACGAGTGAACTGGCGAGACCATCCAAATGGCCTTATTCATTGCCTTATATTAGAAAATAGCTCCATGTAAGGAAGAGTGGCAGGCGTTGTGAACAGCTTTAGTCAAACTCTCCGCAATTTTGTTTCCAGCAATGTTGATATGGGACGGAATCTCAGGATGTCTGCACCTGTACAGAAGCATTTACATTCTATTAGAGTCAAAGATTCGGCCTGTTACTCTTCAACTTATAGTAGATGCCAAAGACGCGCGGTCGAAGGAAAAATATTTTTTTACAGTGAAAAAATTATTTTTAATAAATTTTGTAGAATACTTTATGATGTCTTTCATTAATGTGTTTTTTATCACCACTTCTATTTCAAGCAAATCTATCTGTTGTTCACAGTTGTGTGCGATTTTATTACTGGAACTTAATGCATTTAAATCACTCATATTTAACAATATATTTTTAATTATAAGCAATTGGTGATAATTTTTACAACTGAAACCCGTTAGACTTTTGAATAAATTTATTAAAATAAAATAAGGGTTAGAATATATTTTCAGTTGACTGAAATTTATCAAAATCTGTATCATCGGGGGTTGATAAAAGGAATGTATTCTTAAATTGACAATGGCATTTTTTATCTATTATTTTAACTAACGCATAAATTCAAATAAGAATTTTTGTTTTTCTTACTTAAATTACATATCTAATATTTTTCAGAATAATTTAGAATTTACTGATTGTTAAATTTTTCAATTTTCATTTAGTAAGGAAGAACATATATTTAAAAAACAAATAATATAACTATTCTTTTAAGAACGTTAAAGGAAGAATTTTCAAAGTTACTTTAATTTAAAATCATAAAAATTTACATGAGTCAAATATTTCATTGCTAAATAAAAAATGCACCTAAGTTTTCAACTCCTTTTTAAGTATAATTTATTCACATGTATATCGTTTCTTTTTCCTGTCGCATTTTCCCCATGTATTGTATTATCATTTAAAATGTACGTTGTAGTGCAAATGTTAATAAGCCTATTAGTTTTATTTTATTAATGCATTTTTACACATTAAATGAAAATTGTACGCATAATTCTTCATGTAGTAGTAAAAAGGGACTTATATGTATGCCATAAATAATCTTACATATCGCCGTAAAATGTCGACACATTTCCATTGTTCGTTAGCTTTTTCCTTGTTCAATAAAATTGACACTGAAAGAAGCCGGAAAATGTTTCTAACGCTTAACTCTCTCTCTCTCAAAATTTAAGTTAAAAATTATTTTTACGCTATTCAAGTAACAGAAGTTATTTGTGTAATTATGAAACATTAATAACTGAATAGGGTTATTTCTATGCAGACTTATTTTAATTTTTAAACATCGAAAAATGAAAAAGCGCAAAATTTATTTAAAACGTCTTGACGTTTATTTCATAGAAATTATATTTTCGAAAGAAATTTTTGTTTCATTAATTTTGTATGATGCGTTTCATAGAAGCTATAGCTTATGATTTAACGTGCTCACTTTATAGTCCAAAATATAGTTTTTATATTTATTGATGAAGTTTTGGTGAATGTTTACCACCCAAATAACTATGATAATATATAAATAAAAATCTCATTTTTCTATAAAATATTTAAGTTACATATTTTATATTAGAAAAATAACCATTATAAATTCACTGACATTTTAAGTTAGAGCAAGGGTTTCGTTCTATTTTCATTAGTACATATGAATAAAAATATGTAAATTAAATTTGGTTTCCTTCTAATGAATATTTTTCTTTTTAACAAGATGCTAATTTTCGTTCTGTGCGTCTCAGTGGCCGACCAATCGAGTCCACCCTTTTCTTCTCAATTTTTTCTGCATTCAAGGACTAATTAGACTGATACTTAAATTTAAAATGCGCTCTGAACAACTACATAAATCCATATCCAAGGAGAGATTCGAACTTTGAAACAAATTTAAGGGCACTAACCATTTGACTGCCAGTTCGCCCTAATATTTAATTCAGTAATGTCACCTAGAAATGCTTTTTAAATCTTTATTGAATAAATAGATTTTCTGATGAATGTGTTATTGTTTATTAAATATTAGGTAACATTGCTTTAATACCACACATACACTGATTAAATATAGTGAAAATTATCTGAACATTAGACATCAGAAAATCTATAAAACTTATCAGAATGTTGCTAATAAAATTAAATCACACATATTTATATATTAAATAAATAATATACTTTAATCAAATTATATTCTTTGTATAAAACTAACAAATAAAATTGAAATTATTGCAGGAAAAGTACTTTTATCTAGAATATTATCACACCAAAAAACAACAAAACATAAAAGTGATGTTTATACTAAGAGTTCAGTAGGTAGTGAATACTTTAAGCTCTTATAAATATGATCAAACTTTATTGCTTTTAAAAGAAAAACATCATATATTATAGAATAAATGCATATATAAGAAATTAACTTCTATTAAACTTACTTTCTACAAGTTTCAGAACTTTATCCAGATATAAGTAAAGTGGAAGATAATTATTCTACACATGATGTAAATGTCTCGTTATCTGTGATATCATCTCTTTTATTTTTGAACATATGCATAATTTGAAATATTCTAATTAATTTATTTACAGATAAATTTGCATCTATTTACTTTTCTCTGCGATTTAAATTCCAATGCTTCACTTTTATATTTGCAGGTTTTTATTCAACCACTGGTTATAGATATATTATTCAAAGTGCGTGTATTGAATAATAAATCAATGGAATTACGTTTGAGATCCTTTAATAATAATTAAACTGTCATAATTCAATTTTGAATAAAATTTTTAACATAGATAAACAATAAGCATTATATCATTAAAATTAAAATGTTTTTAAAATAAATAAGAAAATCTGTATAAAAAGATAAACAATCGTTATTATTAATAGAATTTCCAACAAAATTTCAGATATCACAATATTTAACAGAAACATTGGCATTTTGAAAACAATGCCTAATTATTAACGTTTAATATAAATAATTAAGTAAAAAGTCATTTTTAACTAAATTCAAAAAGTTTTCGTAAGAAATGAATACAAAATAAAATTCAGAGGTAAACTTAGATTAAATATTTATTTGTTCAACTTAAAAGATTAAATTTTATAAATGCTTGAAATTAAAATGAAGGAAAACAATAAATAAAACCAGTTTAAAAATTGAACACTGTAGGAAAATCTTAATACAATATATGATAATAAAATCGCATCCAGATCATAAGAGCTTGAAATTAAAATAAAGGATACATTGATAAATAAAGAATACATTAAAATGAAGTATATATAAAGTTACATTTGTAAATATATATATATATATATATAAGTTCCACATAGATTTCAAAAGCTTCATTTTGGAAGAAGCTTAAAATTTGATTTTCAAAATTTAAATTTAATCACTTAGATATTATTATTGGAAAGTTTCACATAGATATACAGCGCAAATTGTAAGATTACTTTATACGTTCTTAAAAATTATCAAAAGAAAAATGTAGAAATAAAAAATGTTTATTTACTTTTGTATGAAACATTATATGTGTGCATTTAAAATATATATTATGCCCTGAATATCAAAAATACTTATTTTGCATCTATAGTAGAATAAATTTGATGATTCATAAATGCCAATCCAAATATACAAAATACAATAAATTTATGCTGTAATTTTCTCAAAAAATTTATAATCAATGTTATATGATATAAAATTAATTACCCTAAAACAGCTCTATAAATTTTTAAAATCATTTTACATTTCTAAAAGAGCCCAAATATTTAAAGAATTATCCACTCCTAAGCAATAAAATCCTCTTGAAAAGAATTATAATCATTTTATTGACATCAATAAAAAAATCATTTTGGCGCCTCTGCATATTAACATTAATAGCATTGATCTAGCAGTCTGCTTCAGCTCATTCTGTAATGTGAATAAGGACGACAGATAAAAATGTAAGTTATTTACTTATATAAGGATTATAAAATTTGGTGTTATACCCAGTTAACTTACGTCGTAAATATTTTTTAATTTTTAATTTACATTTTTATGTAACAATTAAAAAGCTTTAAATTTTTTCATTTTATGTATGAAAATGTATTATTTCTTTCGGTGTGATAAAAATGATAGTAAGAAAATATTCAATGTAAATTTGGATAAAAATAAAATTCATTTAAGCATAATTTTTTTTTGTTTTTGTTTGCTAAAAATTATTTTTAAGAATAAATATTTTGTATATATAATAAAACAAATATAAATACAACAAATTTTATAGCTTATTATATATTTTATTTTTACATTAAACGCGCTTCTCACAACTAATGCCATCCCTAGACCAAATAAGTAAAATAATATTTAACTGGATATGATATTTTTTCCGACATGACATTAAGCTGAGTTTACTTATGAACATTTGTTTATATAATAAACACACACATTCTTCTATAACTTTTAATCTTTAAATGCCCGAAGTTTCAAATTTAATACCAATTTTTAAATTGAATTTTAAAAAAGTTAAAATAAAAATATCATTTGATAATCTGACATTATGTTTATTAAGCATTCCTCACAATTAATAACACCATATAGACCAAATAAGTGTAAAATATAGTATACAATTGGATAGGATATTTTTGCCAACATGACAATAGTCTCAGTTTTCTTAAAAAAACATTCTTTAATATTTAAAAATAACTAATTCTTCTAAAACTTAACTTTTAAATGTCCTAAATTTTATGTTTGATAGCAATTTTTAAATCGAATTGTAAAAAAGATAAAATAAATAAATATTTATCAAAATTGTTCAAATTATGAAATTTTGTTTTCTTACCGTATTATGAAGGACATTTTTAGAATAATTTAGAGGGCTAAATCTTTGAATACATTTCACTTTTCCCAAACATTAAAATACATTTGATTTATATACATTTGATTTATATATATATTTAGGTATCTTATTTTTACATTGTAATTATTTTTTTAACAAGGGCCTGTTTTACATGAACAAATCTTGCTATTTTTGAGAGCATCAATTTTAATGCTTTTTAAATAAATAAAATACATATTGTGATTTATTTTTGTATTTCTCCCAACTTGGCTGTTACATCGAACACATAATATTTTTTTTAAAGTTTAATTTAGAAAATCAGGCTTGGTTTAGTTTGTTTGTCGCTCAAAGATCATTTTTTGTACACGAGGGTTAATTAAATCGGGACCTATGGTTTAAAGAGGATTTCGAACCACTAAAAACATTCATGTCCAAAGCGGGATTCGAACCCATGAACTGTTGAACCGAAGACAAGAGCGCTAACCATTCCGCTGCCAGCTCGGCGGAAAATCAGGCTTCTATGTGTAAGGTATTAAGAATAAACGTTTGTTTGGAGGAATCGCTTCAGCAAAAAGCGAAACGTGAAAATAAAATCAGATTGATATGTCAGATGTGCATGAGCAAAGCAAAAACTTATAATCCTTTTCGTTGTTCAAGAGCAGAGGGTATCGAACTTGGAACCTTTCTCTCTGTAGAGCTCTGTCCTACCACTAGTTTCGGTGAACAAAGTTTCTTAAGCTTACTATATGAGGTGTAATCAACTGTTGATTAATATAATTGTATGCTGACGTTTCATTACTTTTAAAGCATTATACGAAAAGTTCAAATCTTTGTCACGAGTGATATAAATAAATTTAGCTTTGTTTGATTTTTAAAAGTAATTTAAGTATATTTTATAGATAAAATCAACTCAAGTTAAACTGCATTTTAATGCTTGATAAAAAAAAATAGATTTTCCCTTTCTATTGTGTATTATTTAAATTGTATAATTTTCGCCACAAATTATATTTTAAAAAACAATCATAGCAACTAATTTTATTAAAAAGATTTCATACAAACGATTTCAGTTAAGATTAAGCTTTTTAGTGTTGTTTTTTCGTTCTAATTGTTAAGCTATATTTATACAGCAAAATCTGTTTCAAAATATTTGAATCGTATTTTGTCTTCTGATAATTCAAAAAATAAGAATCTAATGATTATCTTCACAAATAAATGAAAAATAAGCTTATATAAGAAATTTTGGAAAGATTATCAACAATTTATCAATGTTTTCATTTTTTCTTTAAATTAAATCAAGGGAAAATGTCTCTTGCTTCAGTTAAAAATATATACATAAAATATACAAAAATTATATTTATAAAATATTATACATCCAATAAAAAAATTCTTGATTTAAATTTCGTTCAACCAATTAGAAATTAGTTTTTCAACAGCATCCATATTGTTTCAGTAAATAAAAAATTCAATGCTTTTATGAGTTCGCAATTATTATGCTCATTGACGCTTATATAATAATAGCAGAACAATGGACAAGAGAGTTAAATTAATGAATATGTATTTATTGCAACGCAAAAATTTTATGAATAGCTAAATTAGTTGGCTTGATGATTTCAAGGAAAATGAGCTCTTATTTTCTTCATGATAATACTCATTTTAAGTAATTTATTAACACTGATATTTATTTTGCCTCCATATATTTGTCACATTATTTACATTTCATAGGTTTTAATTTTTACATTCCCAAGGACTACTTTTCTGGAAAATGCTTCTTATCAGAGATTAACTGCATTAGAAAATTGAGCCGCGCTCGTTAAATCTAAGAATTTGACGTAAAATATGTTAAATGGATAACTGAATAATGATCAATTAAGAAAATTCTATTATACATTCATTAGGAAAGAATAACAAAATAACTTTAGCCAAAGAAATTAAAATGGTATGAAATCTTAAGCGATTCTCCAACTCATTGAAAATGTTTGATAGCTTAAAGAATAGATTGACTTTTTAAATTAGATTTTGATTAGTATTGTATTAATTCGAAGTTTAAAATTTTGTTTTTAAAAGTGTCATTATAGTAATGATATTTTCCAAATAACTAATCTATAAATTTATAATTTATATTTCAAAATGCAAAAACCTGTTTTCCTTTAAAAATCTGGAATAAGATATGCCATTAACAGTTCATGTTGCAAGGGGTAGTAAAGTACAGAACAAGAATAACCCCAATTAAAATACATTTAACTTGTAAGTACTAACACACTACTGTACTTCACAAGAATGTATTCATTGGTTATTTCAAACTTATATTTTTTTACCGATTTATCATCAATTACAACAAATTTGGCCATTACCAAGAATAGACAATGTCAAATTACTTGATTTACTAAGTTTTAAAAAAGTTTCGGTACATTTTTTATATTTTCTGTGCGATACGGTTTCTTTTATTTAAGTTCTATAAGAAGTACATTACTGTCTTTTCACAATGTTTGACATTTGTTCAGATTAATCTATAGTTATTTACATCCTTTTTTTCCATTTAAAAAATGCATTTGATTACATTTTTCAAACAAATTTCGAAATTTTTTTCTACATCTTAGATATTTTTCTAAGACATAACAGTTCATGAATTCGACCATAACTCATTGCTACTTGTGTTATTTCATGTCTAATTATTATTTTAGATTCAATACATTACTTTTAATAACAGTGGAAAGTAGTGTTCTTAAGAATATAGTTTTATAAAAGTTAGAATTTATTATGTATAAATGAAAAGCTAAGTAACGAAACTTTTCCCACTTCTCTTTTAGTGTCGATTGAGAAAACATATATTTAACCAGGATAACAAATAACTATCTAATGAATGCAGACATCGTACCGTTAATATCTTATAACAGAAAAAAAATAAACGTTGTAACTGCGAAAACTGCTGAAACAAAGAATTTTTCTTTGCTTTTAATAAACACGTGCTTTTGCCAATTGCAATACCACGCAAGTAAGCTTATCTCTCATAATAGAATAAAAAAAATCTATCAATAAAAATTATTCCTCAGTATAATAATACATACAACAATGTATAAGACGGAAATTTAAAAATTTGGAATAGGGGGATTTTTAGTTGGTAAACCAATCTATTCTTAGTGAGTTTTAAATTTCTTGCAGATATTAAAAAAAAATCAACAATTATTTTCTGTCGTATTTAATATTTTTTGAACAAATAATTCTCAAATTCAAAACCGTTTCAATTTAAGAGAAAGTAATCGTTTCTACGGTCATGAAATTTTTTTCTAGCATTATTAAAAGTGTTTTTTTTTTATTTTAAAAGACCACACATCGCTTTCAATTAAATTTTTACACGGGTAATGTATTTAATTTCCCGGAATAAATGAAATCGGACTTTAAATTTTTGATCCCGCTCACATTTTTTATAAGAATAATTATTCATTTTTTATTTTAGTTTTTTCCAAAACCTATAGCTATTTTTTCACAGAAACGCTCAAAAAATATTTTAGTCGTTTAAACTGCATCTCAGTAATTAATAAATTCAGCTTTATTTCAAAATTTACATAAGGGTGAGTTCAATGAGGTTTCGATTTTAATATCATATGACTTTTTTTAAACGATGCTAACTCAAAAGTAGTAGAGGAGCTGCAAACTTTACTGGACCTCATTGTTGATTCCGTAATGGTCGCACAATGGAATCGTTTGCTATGGATGAACATATCTCCCATTGTAGATGTCTAATCCGTCAAAAATATTGTTCGCGAGCAGATGCTTGAGTTAAATTAAATTATTGCTACTTACGGAATCTCAGATTTAAAGGATTTTATTTTAAAGCATAAATGAGGATGGAAATTTAAGAATTTATATATTTGCTTTTAAAATACATTCTAAGGTTAAAAAACATTCATAAATTATTAAAAAATTGGAAAGTGCCACCAATATATCAAGAAAGATAATAAAATATTTTTATAAGAATTTGCATCGTAAATTACACGAGTCCTTCATGTTTTACTTATAAAAGTGCACTTAGACAAGTCACTTACTTATACTTATGACACTTAGACAAGTAAAGCTCGCTATGTCGTTGCATATGCAAATTTAAGCCAGTAGGGTGCGTCTTTCCTTTAACCAGAGTACCACGAAGGTGAAAGTATGATTTTGCTCTAAACTCCTCATATAGATGGCATCACCAAAGGATATACGCTCTCAATTTTGACATTGTTCGGGAAGGAGAAGAAATTTTCTCCACACCATTACACCCATGGTAACTGCTCAACAACTGACAATAGGACTTTCGATTCCACAGATTTAACAAGAAATTATATCGCATGTACTCGCTGGATCTTTGGGGGTATTGGAAATCGAACGCGATCCTTTCGAGCGCAAATCCGATGCCCTAATCACTAAGCTTCTTATCATTAATCTTATTTTACTTAAATTCATATATAATGTTTACTATATGTACTCAACAAGTGATTTTTATGAATAAAATCTAATCTCACTTACATAACCGTTGATATTTAAATTCGGATCCTTTCAGCATCAAGTATATCATATCAGGGAGATTGTGACTTTTGCATGAACTTAATGTTCAGGATAAACATTATAAAAATCCAGATTTATTAAAATAGTTAAATGTTGTATTGTTCAATAATTTTACAAAAGTAATTAAATTACTGGACTCATAAAATAAACACACAGTCATATCACATAAAGCACACACCTCTTTCAAGGTACATTGAACAATCAAGGTACATTCAATCGACAATACATTCAATCAACTTTCAAGGTACATTCAATCGACAAAGGATTAGGACTGTTTTTCTTAGCTAAATATTTACTTATGTAACATCATTCGATGCAGTTTTCAAAGTTATAAAAAGCACCAAAATTTTACGATCTAACTTCTAATAGTTTCTTTGTTATTAACAAAAATCTCTGAAAATAATGATATATTTTCAATGGAGTGACGCTACCCTTCTGGCAGCAACATTCCCCTCAGCAACAGAAGCGACACTTACCCTGCACTGGCATTTGAGACTTCCATGTGCGGATACAAAATAATATCTCATCACCAAAATGTAACAGAACTTCAATTTTCATCACTACATCAAAAGGATATTTCAAGCTTCCTGTAAATGTCACAAGAAAAACCTTTGAATATTTTCATGAAGCAAAATTTTATGTTGAATTTTGAATTCATATTTACGATTGAAGCATTTTCTAACTTCAAGTCAACATCAAAAATTCATGAAAAGCAGTAAGTGCCTAAATTTTATATCATTTATTAGATAATTTAATACTTAAATCGCAACCTTTTGCGGAATTTCAAAATTTTAATTAAAACCAATTATATAATTTATTTTCTGAATCTAAAATTTCCATATTTTCTTCTTTTCTTACTTGAAAATTTTGGTTTTACATAATTAACTAGTCATTAATCAAAAACTAATGATTGTATTGAGTGGATTTTTCGCAGCCTTAATCCTAAAATTCGAGAGATTAAAATTATACCAAAAATGTTTTCCTGACTGCAATTATTGATTTTTAATTAAATTTAAAGTAAGGTCATGACTTATATATAAGTAAAAATTAAATATTTACCTTTCTCCCTACTATCTTTTGCTTTTAATTTGTCATCATACATTTAAGTATTATTATTTAAGCTTGTTCTTTTGGTATGTTGTGTCCTTTTTTATTAGGATTTAATTGGTATCAATATTTTTACAATATCGTAAGTATTTACTTTTATATTAATTTTTAAGTACTTGAAGAAATTGTGTTTTATTTGTTTTTCTCCCTACGGTTCTCCAATCTCACTCGTAGTCTTATATACTATTATCGTGTATATTTCCAAGTTCACTTTTAGATTCTGCGCATGCTCCTTCAGCAGTTCGTATCTTAACCCTTTGGGCACTAATTATTTTTGGTTGATTACCATATTAGTGAATTTTAATCAAGCCTGCATCTTAAGTGCTATCAGTCATAGAGACTCAAGATTTTTCTCCTTGTATTAGTTCCTTATTATCTTGTATTTTAATCTAATTAGAATTTTCAAATTCTGTTTGTATAAATTTTGACAAGCAGTTCAACAATTCCTCAAGATTCATTTGATTTTAAATCCAAATTTTCAGCTATCTTTCTACTTCTACATTTAAATTTATTAACATCTCAAGAAAGTGTTATTAATAGCTCCTATAAACTTGATTAAAATAGTAAATCTTCCATAATTATACCCATTTAAGTTATCTATAAAATAAAACTATTTGCTTTATAAATTAAAAAATTTTTTGGCCCATCAACGTTATTCATCAGTCAAAATATATAATTAAAGAAATAAATATGGACCATCCAGAGAAGATTGATTTTCCTTCAACCACTCCAACCGAAGAAACAGATAATTATTCACTCAGACCTCGGCAAGGAGTTAGAGCAAAAAGGATCTTAACCCAAGAGACTAGAATGACAACCAAACCTGTAGTAAACTTAGAGAGAGTTAATTTATATTATGAAGATGATGTCTTGCTCTTTCCAGATAAAGAACCTAGCATCAATAAAGACAATGAAAACAACATATATTATAACGATCAAGAACCTGAAAGTAAAATGTTGGAAAAGCTAAGGACGATGATTTTGCAACAAAAGTTTTCGAAATACGTATTATCTGAACACGAACGTCTAGAATCAGACAAAATTCTTAATCATCTAGAAACTTGAGTGAAATTAAATAAAAGAAAACCGCACATACGAAGCATCTCTGAAGAATCAAATAAGAAACTCTCTACTCAAAATTACCTTCATGAACAATTTTCAAACATCAACACTAAACTAAATGAGATTTGCAAAATGCAATCAAAATTAGAAGTTTCTATCACCGAAGAAGAGTAAACCAAAGAAAAGTACCCAAAAACCACTATATAGTGATGTATTAAAGAAGAGAATGGAAAAAGAAAAAGCTACCACAGTTATAGTTCTGCCCAAAAAGGGTATCTCTCCAGAAATTTATAAAGAAAAACTTGTTAACTTTTCCTGCTCCATTAAACCAAGAAGGATTGTTCGGGGTAGATTTGCAACCAAAATTCTTTGCAAAAATGAAACAGATAAATCAAAGTTGTTTCAACAACTTACCGCAGAAGCTCACACCTTAAAAGAACCATGAAACCCAACCAAAAAGATTATTCTACTTAATGTCTCAATTTCAATGAGAGAAAAAGAATGATCAAAGTATTGGAAAATGTAGCACAGATACAAAGATTAGACAATCCCATAAATATAACAGAAATTAGAGTGCACAGATACAAAGAAGAACTTCATCACGTAGTTATTGAAGCTAACAAGATAAGGACGGACATACTCGTAAACAAAAAAGATTTGTTCTTCGGACTTCGGAGAGTAATTGTTAGGCCACTCAGAAATATACGAAGATGCTACAATTGCCAAAACTTTGACCATATTGGCCGATATTGCATTTCAAAACCATTTTGTGGGAAATGCAGTAAAAACCATAGCACAGAAAATTGCGAATAAAAGTTAAACTGCTGTATCAACTGTAAAGAAGCCAATAATAACGGAAACAACTATCCAATAAATCACCCAGCCTATTCCAGAAATTGTATATACTATAGAAGTCTAATTAACTATTAAAACCCAAGAAAACTATCAAACTAATTGCACCACAAAGACACTTGTAAGAATGGAATGCAATAATCATTTGACAACTGCAGACCCCAGTAATTTCATAGAAACTCATACTCTAGCTAACTTGAAAATCTTTCAAATAAATTTAAGAAAATCAAAACCTTCTACAGATCTCTTACAATTCACAGCTGAAAAACATGATGTGAAAGTTTTCCTCGTTCAAGAACCTTACATTCTGAATGAAAGAATTTTCGGTATTCATTCGGCATGGACGTACTGGACTTCGAAAATTTTCAAAGCAGCCATTATAGTAGTTACGATGAGGGACTTAAAGTCAATCTTGGTTCATACCACTGAGACGACAATTGCAATTAAAATTACAGTTGACTCCGAACCATTTAATATTATTTCAGCATACAATCCACCACCAAACTCCCGTTCTATCGACTCTGTCCCAAATGACATTTCACTCACGCTTAGTGAATTAGATACAGTTGTCAGAAAAATGCAACCAGAAAATTTCCTCATCGGAGCAGATCTAAATGCCCACAGTGTTAACTAGGGTTATCAACATAATGATGCAAGGGGTGAACTCGTACAAGATTTTATTATGTCTAATAACATTTTTCTTCTAAATAACCCTAACTCACCACCTACATATCTTAATCGATTACAACAAGGTTGGCCAGATTTAACTTTAGTATCTAATGGAAACTTAGCGCATACTATATACTGGAACGTTTTAGAAGAAGAGACACTCAGCGATCATCGATACATATCAATCACCCTTAACCAAGTTACCAAATGCTTGAAGATACAAGACATGTTATGGAAACCACGCCAAATTTTTAAATTTGCTCAATTCCAAAAATTCAAGATTTCCAAAAGTCTATTGATACTGCAAACACAAATACTAAACTAGGAAACATAACTTCAAGACTACAAAGTACAATTTAAGAATGCTGCTCAAAATCTTTCAAAACCAAAAAGCAAAGTTTAAGTGTTAAAC
This sequence comes from Latrodectus elegans, assembly GCA_030067965.1. Taxonomy (NCBI): domain Eukaryota; kingdom Metazoa; phylum Arthropoda; class Arachnida; order Araneae; family Theridiidae; genus Latrodectus; species Latrodectus elegans. The sequence goes on from CM057811.1 coordinate 17,397,542, forward strand.
CTACTTGGTGGTCTTTATCACTGGAAATCAAAAAGAAAGAATTGAAGGCCATAAGGAGAAGAATTCAACGTGGCCAACAAAATGAAAAAGAACAATTCTGCAACATCTATAAAAGTAAAGTGCCTTCTTATAATAAATTAATTAGAACTGCCATGAAAAATGCGTGGATAAATTTATGCTCAGCAGCAAATGGCGCATTTGGGAAAGTATATAAATCAGTGTTCAATAAAAATATTCCACCCTACAACCTTTTTAACCCCTCTTCAAACATATTTAAAGGCTCTCAACTAGGCACAGCAAATAAGATCCTTGTAGATCTTTTCCCAGAACATCCAATTCCCTTACCTTTGCAACCACCTTTTGATACTGAATTTACTCCGAATGGCATATCCTTTAGCCAGGAGGAACTTTCACGAACAGTAAAGTCTCTACCAAGGGGTAAATCACCAGGATATGATGGAATAGATAATTCAGTCCTTAAGTCCATACATAGTAGCTTTCCAGATCTTCTATACAAACTCCTAAACAAATGCTTACATATGTCTTATTTTCCAAAGTGTCTCAAAATAGGCATAATTATATTATTTCATAAAGAAGGTAAAAACAAATATGATGGACAATCCTATGGACCAATCTCTCTCCTAACCCACTATTGGTAAACTCTTAGAGAAAATAACAACAAAACGACTTAATTATTACTTGGAATCTAGTGGCTATTTTAATTGGAACCAGTTTGGCTTTCGTCAAGGCAGATCAGTAGACGATGCCCTTATGACACTCATTAATAAGATTAACTTATGCAGAGCTGCAAAATTACACACTGCCGTAATCACGATTGATATCAAAAGAGCCTTTGATACAGTTAATTACAAATTAAAATAAATATTAGAAACCACAAAATGCCCTTACAACATTAAAAAATTACTTAACAGTAATATTGAAGATAGAAGAATCATTATGCCAACTAATGATGGTTTAGCCAGCATGGAACAAACTATTGGTTGTCCACAAGGCTCTTGTAGTGGCCCCATTCTATGGAATTTAATTGCAGATAAAAAGAACTGGAGTGATATAAGAAAACATAATCCAGAAAGCATGATACATTTTCAAGCATTTGCTGATGATTTTACTTTTATGGTAGCGGCAAAGAGTGAGAAAAAATTGGGCAAAGTAGCAACAGAGGCACTGGTTCATTTTAAAAAATGGTCAGATGATAATTTTCTTCAAATTTCGCTAGAAAAAATCAAATATATTCTAATAGCAAAGCTTAAATGTGGTCAACTAATTTTTGGGGAAACAGCAGAGTGAAGAAAAAAGACACAATTACGAGTAAGCTTCTAAGAGTAATAATTGACAAAAAATTAAACTTCATAGCCCATTTAAAATCACAGGCGAATAGAGCTATGGCATTGCAGCAAAAACTCTTAAGGATAGCAGGAAACAATTGGGGAATTTCCCAAAGACACCGAATCATACTTTATCAAACCGTAATAGAGAGGATGTTGGCGCATGGGGCAGCAAATTTGGGGAACGCCATTAACAACAAGGGCAAAATAATTACTTACTTCGATTCAAAGGAGATTTTTGCTAAACATCACTGGTGCGTTTAGAACGACTCCTACAGCAGCTCTTCAAGTTATAACTGGAATACCTCCTCTCTACCTAAAAATAGAAGCCGAGGCAAAGTTTATAAGGCATGCAAGGGCACAAATTCCTTGTGAAGTTGATCCTATTCTTCCTGCACCAAATTTGATTGAAAAAGTTATAAAAGGAGAAACAATCCACCTTGGAGTCTTCAATATAGACAGCAAAGTAAAAATACATGAGCAAAACCATATGTTATATTTCAGTGAAGGCTTCCTAACAATTTTCACAGGTGGCTCAAAAAAAAAAAGAAGAAAAAGTTGGATCCGGAATGATAGTATACTCTGAATTCGGATTACAAAGTACTTGGAGTACTGGGCTACAACCTGAGAACACAGTATATCAAGCTGAAGTATATGCTCCGCGTAAAGCCATTCAAGTAGCTGCTTCACAACCTCTTCCAACAAACATCTGGTCAGATAGTCAAGCATGCCTTAAATCTTTATCTAATCCTCTTAACAAATGTCCTATGGTGCAAGAAATGCAAGATCTCCTAACAACATTAGATAACATCAAGATTGATGGGCCTTCACCCAACCAAGGTTCAGAAGGAAATAAGGCAGCGGACAAACTTACAAAAGTGGCTGCACTATCAAGTAATTCTTCTCAGGTCTTACCATTAACACGTTGTCATACCAAATCTTTACTTGATAATTGGATAATGGATCGTTGACAGGAAGATTGGGATAATGGAAAAACTGGAAAAAATGTTCACGAGATGATACCGAAAGTTAGCAGGAAATTCCTTAACTGGACTAGGAATGAGGTACTTTTCTTTACGGGGCACGGATCATTCCCATCTTACTTCCACAGGTTCCATTTTTCTGATACCAAAGATTACACTTGTGAAAAAGAAGGCAATCCACTACACTTCTTGACAACTTGCTCCTTAACATTATCCTGGCATTTAGCCATACCCAGCGAAAATTGGAAGATTCTCTGGAAGAAGAAAATTCTGAGAAATCGTACAGCGAGAGCAAAATTAAATAAAACAGTTGAATTCCTAATAAACAATAAAAACTTTGTTTGATTGGGAATTCTTCTACAACTTAGCTAAATGCATGTTTTGACCAAATTAAGGCTCTGTCTTTGTAAATATCAAAAACGTTTTGAATATGATTTATAAATTTTTATTCAATTATAATCACGAAGTTTCCAAAATTACAATTATTATGTTAACTGTATATAATTCATCATAGACTCCATTATATTGTCATCTTGTTTTCATCTTCACAATTAACCGGAAATTGATTGCATATTTAAAATCATGTTGTAAAATAATCATGTTCAACTGTTTTAAACATTTTTATAATGTCATTTTTAATATATTTTTAAATAAAAGTCCCAGCAGCTCCCATTAAACCGGTAAAGCTCCTTGGAATTAGGTACAGGGGAGTTCGCTGGTGTCAATGTCAACACCTCTTTCAAATAAGTATTTATATAAGGGACAATTCCAAATATATGTTAATATAATCAAGCACACAATGTTAAATATATAAGACATTAGCAACTTAACAAAGAGCATTAACAACTTCCACGAGATGCATTTTTCCTGTCTTAATCAAAGCTGAAAATTAAATATTCTGAACTCTTTTAAATTTTGTAAAATCATGTAGTCAAATTTTATAGAACATATTTCAAGATTATCATGTAAAATACGCTGCAAACATTTTCATTTAACAGTTCAGATATACTATTTTCATTTGTTATTTTAAGCTACATCAAGTAAAGTTTAAATTTTGTTGTTTTCACATTAGACAAGTTAATATTTACACAAAATATAAAAAATACTCCTTTAATTAGTGACTTATGTTAAATATCGATAAAATATTCTTCAAAAACGTGCATATGAAAAAGAAATTGCAGCTAAAATGACCAATCTTTTTACACGTAAATTCATTACTGTAATTTAAACATAATCAATTTGATTAATTGCCAGACATTACGTATAAGCCATACGTGATAAGACTGTATGATTGCCTGTATTACGTAAATGAAAATTAGATACGAAGTTTTCAACATTTTATACGTATATTTTCAAAGGAAATAATAATCATATAAAAGAAAATACGTAAGCTTTACACATAATTATAAGAAAATTATTGCATGCTTTCTAATTAAGTCACGTTTAAGATTTCGACACCATAGATGTAAACCACAACTGAAATATGAACATTAGTATATTAAAGAAACAGAAATATAATTTTCTTAATTCGTTTTGATCTTGCATTTCTGTCTTTTGTTTATTATATCTATTTTCATAGGGCTATTCCATTTTCCAAACTATTTTGTGGATAGTTTTGAGATAAAGCTTATATATCAGCTTTATGATTTCTAAAAAATCAAAATATCTGCAATTAATGAACCCAAAAGTTGTCTGAATAAGTATTTTTAATGTTCTGTATTCAAAAGGAAAATTTTTAATGATTGTAGGACATCTACATGTCCTTGAATGCGTATCAAATTTGATTTGTCTTTCTAGGATCACATTTTTCTTCAAACAAGTCAACTGATCCAGTCTTTGAAATTAAGCAGATTTCGATAATCAAAACCACTCACGTTAGAGGAAAGGATAAAACCCACGAACTAATGAAAGATACAGCACAATAATCTCTCTGCTAACAGGTTCATTTAAAAACCGATAAAATATTTATATATCAGCTTTTTGATTTCTAAAAAATCAAAATTTACTCCAATTTTTATAAATTAAGAATATCTGCAATCTGAACTTTATACACTCCTCAAAATTAATACTGCATCAAAAAGAAATAGTGTATGTAGTGTCATTTAAATTTCAGAAGCGAGTGATGAGGCAATAATGAATAAAAAAGACAAAATTATAAATATATTTATTCAGTATCAATATGAATACTTAGGACTGCTATACAAATTTCTATCCATCAAGAAATTCTATCCATTAGTCATGATAGTTACCTAATGTAACCATCAATGGACCTAACCACGTAGAAGAATTGGCAAATGACATTCACTGATGAGAACAAGCAATCTATGTTTTCGCTAATGGTTCTTGGTTTATGTCCGTCCAATGAGATACCTCGGGAGCTCAATGGAATTCAGATCAGGAAATAAAACAGAAAAGGGTGTCAAATCAAGTCAGACTGTTAAGAATTCGCCATACGACATGCGGCCTGGTGTTGTCTTTCCGGATTACTATGTCAGTTGCTCCCTGCAACAAAGGCAAAATAAGCTGCACAACCTACGTGACGTAACTATCTGCTATCAAACTGCCATCAATGTGTGCCAGAAACGTCCTGTGATCAAACATTATGCCACTTTAAACCATGATTCCTAGTACAATATGTATTTCATGCTCGACAAAATAGATTGGTTCGTTGCTTTCTCCGAGCCACCAGCAAATTCGTCAACGGCTATCATTCCTCCAGACAAAAACCAAAATTCGTCCATGAACATTTATCAATGCCATTTAATTGTTCCAATACGATGATTCAGGCACCAGGCCGTACTCAAAGATTAACGCTTCCTCTGTTGTTGGTACCATGCACGCAACCAAACTATTCAAGACCTTTTCTCCACTTATATCGTAGAGAAAAGGTCTTGAATAGTTAACTGGTGATTCCGTCAGTTTGTACACTCTGTAACATAGACTAGGGTGTCCCACTTCCTCGACATTCACGTAGATCTTTCTGAATCCATCGTGTTATACAACATTGGATGGTACTCACGTTGTGCCTCACTAGTTTACTATTGTGTACTGTGTCAAAACTTGTTTATAGAGTTCAATAATAGACTCAGTATTCAGCGGTCGTTAACTGATGATATTGAGCTTCCTAACGTCTCGGAATAATTTGCTATGTTTCTTCGAAAAGCGCAAATATCACGCAAAACACTAAACTATTTTGAGAAGAGAAATTTACTGGCGATTATATCCTGTACCATGTGCCAGATGCGTGTGCAAATTTAATTTATAAATCCATCTCACCACTTTCGCTCCTGCAATTAGCATGACGCTAAATGCATTATTTAGCAGTAGTGTTATATATATATCGTATTTACGCAAATCTAATGCGCCATCGAATCTATAATGCGCATCCCCATTTTAAAACTTTAAATAAAAAAAATGTTTCTCGGCGAATGTAATGCGCATCAATGGTAGGAGGAATTTATTGAATCTTATTTTATACAAAAATGGATTTATATATAAACTATTAATCAATGGTATGATAATTTTATTTAAATTTAGATACCATATTTTATATAACAATGGATTAATACATATAGTAGCAGAACATAGAATTAACCTATTAGTGAGCCATTGTTATGTGAAACAATCATTGTTTATTACCCCTACCGTATATACGGTACCTATCGTAAAATACTAACATGAAGTAAATCGTAACATTTCTATCCAGCTAACAGTTTCTACAATCAGTGATTAACAGTATAAGCGTCTTTATTCACTAATGTTTTCACTGGAAGCCTCGCAGCTGTCTTCTTCAGAAGCAGATTCATTTCTTCTTTCCTCATCGTCACCCTCGGCATTCCAGAGCACGCCACCTTCACTGCCATTCAATGAATTTGAAATGCCGCATTTCTTGAATGATTTCACAATCATTGGCTCTTCGATGCTTTTTAAGGCAGCAGAAACCCAATGTGCAACAATGTGCCGCGCAGCACGATTAATTTTTCTGTCGAGGTCAACTCACGGTTAGGCTCACAAAACGATTTTTCGTATTCCGTCTGAAAGCACCCCCTTAACAGTTTTATTTATACTAACGTCCAGGGGTTGTAATACAGACATTATCCCTCCAGGAATGATAACAAGATCACTGTCTAGACTGTGATCTTCCTTTTTACGTCGTCGGTGAGATTACCACAAAATGCATCCAAACAAAGCATTGATGGTGGATTGGAGAGCCCACCGGGATGGCGTTCCCGTACATTTCGGAGCCAAACAAGCATTAATGATTCCGTCATCCAACCCTTTTCTTGGTTTCGAATCAGGACATCATCTGGGAACAGCTTTTCATTCTTAGGGGTTTTACGGACTGTTTTCTGTTTGAAAATTAAGAAAAAGGGAAGTTTGAACCCATCTGCTGTTATTCCCACCATCACTGCTACGCGTTGTTTTTCATATCCCGAAGTTTTGATGATAACTTCCTTAGTCCCCTTCTCCGTGGTAGTGTAGTTACGAGGCATATCAAACCAAATTGGCGTTTCGTCAGCGTTGGAAATTTGCCCTATTGAAAAATTCTTTTTCATCCGAAGTGTGATGACATACCACTGAAATGTTAGTAGTTCTCCCTCAAAATCTGCAGGAAACTTTTGGCATGTTGTTGCACGGCGTTTTAGAGATAAGCCCATCCGCTTCATAAACCGATCCACCCATCCACGGCTAGCCTTAAACTCTTGTTTCGGTATTCCAAGAACTTCAGCCTCCTCTTTTACTTTATTTCTTATGGTGTCACTAGTCACAGGTGGTCCATTCTTCCTCCTTTCAGGTACAAATTCCAAAACGTTTTCTTCAATTTTAGGGTGTCTCCCTTTGCAAGGGCCAGTGAATTTCTTTCCACTAGATTTAGTTGCAAACAGTGCCAATTTCTGTTGCCGCCACAAGCAAACATTGCTCTGATCTAAGTTGAACTCTCTTCCTGACTTTCTATTGCCATTTTTTTCAGATTAAAGAATTACTTTGAAAGTAGTGTTACACATGACATTCTTCTGTTTGCCCTCCATTTCGTGACTACGTACTGTACAATTTGTACCCCTATGGAAAAATATGTCAACGATATATATATATATATACATATATATATACATACATACATACATATATATATATATATACTTGATTTACATAGATCATCACTCTTAATATATTTATAGATATTCTTTAAATATATATTACAATTTTCAAATTTACAGTTCAAATTTTAGGTACTTTAACATCTCGTAAAGTAGCAATCTATTTCATTATATTCGTTGACAAATTCTGTACGATAAATAAAGTCTATATTTTTTCCCTTATGTACCACTAGCGAGCCAAAGTCACTAATTTCTGCTAATTGTAAAATTTAGTGGAAAAATAGCACCGATATTTCAGAAAAAACAGAATTCAGGGGAAAAAACTATATTTACATATAGAGTAGGTAAAAAAAGTATTTGTAAACCTACATTTTTGTAAAAGATTTATAAGAAAATGTATTAATACAAAAATTGGCACATTTTAAAAATAAAATAAGCTTATTCAGTTAAATTAATTACAAAAAATACTATAATATTAATAAAAAACTTTATTTTGCAACAATATTAAAATATCTGATGTCAAAAAAGTATTTGCACACTCAACTCAACTTCAGCAAATTTGCATTTTTATATTAGTTAATTGACAGTCATACTGCAGTAAATAACATACGTAAGACGACTATAAAAGGAGGTATTGTCGAAACTTTATCAGTTGATAGGCACCCTTACAATTTGAAATCGACAAAGAAATATGAATTGCCGATTTCGTTGAGAGAAAAAATTGTTTCTCTACGTGAAAATGGCCGAAGTTATCGAGAAGTAGGTAAAAAAGTAAATGTTTGCTTCTCTACTGTTCGGAATGCTATAAAACATAATAAAGAAATAGGTTCTACATCAAATAACTTGCACTCTGGACGCCTGAAGAAAGTTCCACAGCGAATAAAGCGAAATATTATAAGAGAAGCATCAAAAAATCCATTTATTAGTGCAATTACATTAGCCAATAATGTCGTTTCAACATTTGGAGTTCAAATCTGTGCCCAAAGTGTTCGAAATGTCATGCACGATACACAAATTTATGGGAGATCTCCAAGGAAAAAACCTCTCATAACTGAACGAAATAGATTGAAGAGACTTGATTGCGCTAAGGAATATATTAATAAGCCAATTGATTACTGGAAAAATGCCATTTTCTCCGACGAGAGTAAGTTCAATGTCTTTAAATCAGATGGTAGGAAATTAGTTTGGAGAAAATGTTGTACTGCTTTTCATACCAAAAGAGTGTTACTTACAGTTAATCATGGAGGAGGTTCTGTTATGATTCGGGGGTTCATGGCTAGCAAAGGAGTTAGTAATTTGTGTTTCATTGATGGGAATATGACAGCTTGAACCTATATTGATGTATTGTGGGATAATTTGCCATAAAGTGCAATCAAATTTAGTATCAGTAATTATTTTCAGCAAGACAATGGGCCCAAACCCACTGCCGGTGTAAAACGTATGTGGTTGCTTTATAAAGTATACCCAGAAAACTTGCCACCCCACCACAATCACCACAGACTTAAATCCTTTGGAAAATTTGTGGAATTCTTTGGTTTTGTTTATTTGTCGCTCAACGGTAATTTTTTACACACGAGGGCTAGTTAGACCGGAACTTACGAGATATTCTTTGGATTTAAAAATAGGAAAAAGGAAGATTTCAAGCAAATCTCCCCTTAAACAAACCCGTATAGAAGAGTGGTCGAAAACTGACTCTAGTATTACAGTATGTATTTAATTAAGTCAACACCAGCAGGATTACAAGCAGTAATATATGCTAAAGGGGAATGCATACTAAATATTAGTTATTTGAAATTTGTTTATATATTTTACTTCTTTTGTATTCATGCAAGTGTGCAAATACTCTTTTGGCGCGAGAGATTGTAATTTTGTAACTAAAAAGCATTGTTATTTATATTATTGTAATTTTTCTATTTCTTTTGGATGATTAAACTTATTCTGATTCGGCTATACCAATTTTTTTTTTTTAACTTCTTAATACTTCTTTTAATGAATTGCAAACAAAAATGTAGGTGTGCAAATTATTTTTTTACCCACTGTATATATCTTTGTAGAAAACTATTTTAAACCAATAAATGAAAATACACTTATGGATCACTTAAAAATAATTTGAGAATAGATAATAATTTGATAGGGAATGCTTGAATGTATTTATTTACGAAGTTATTAAGAACTCTCTTTCATCGACATTCTAATACATTTCAAATAGCCGTCAAATTGAGAAAAAAAATAAACTTCCTTGTTACAATGGCCAAAATATTAATTTTAAAAGTTAAATAGCAGTGTTTTTTTTTTTTTTTTTTTTTTTTTTTTTAAATAATACTGTGAGAATACATAAAGATGGAGGAATGCTGGAATTTTTCTTTATCGCCAGCAGGTAAATATCGATGAGTTAGAAAAGAAAGAGTCCCTTTAAGAGTTTTGGAGCAGTATATTAAATAGCTTAATTACAACGCGGAGTAAGCAGAATTACAGGGATTTCAATTTGTTAAATAAGTTAATTCTATAAAAATCAAAATTCCGAAATAAAATACTTTTAAGCTCTTGATGAAGTTTTAATTGAATCCGCGTGCAGTTCTTCTCATTTCAAAACTAGATAATATTTCCGCAAACGAAAGAAAGGAATAATGATTTTATTTATAGATTCATGCCTATTTTTAATTTTATGCTTAACATATTAATAAATTAGATCCAGCTTATTTTGACATGATTTGTTTTTCTTAATATATATTTTCCTATTATTCCAAATTTGAAAAAAAAATTGAAACTATTTCTGTCATTTTTAATAATTTATTTCAATGAATTATGATATATAGTAGCAAACAAGCAAAACGATTCAAGTCTATAAACATTTTACAATAATCTATTTGTATATATATTATTTTACAATAATTTCTTACATAGGTCTACTCAACACTAAAATATTTTAGTAATACAGATTTCTATACTAGCAAATTACATTCTGTAAATGAAGTTTTTCAAAAATACAAATATATTGAAAAAAAATTATGAAAATTTAAATAAAAGCCTTTTTTAAAATGATTTTGTAAGTGTTATTATTGTTGTTTCAAATCCCAAATGGTGTAGCTAAGCTAAACCAGCTCCATAAAACCAAAAATCATTAAAAAGTATAAAAATAAAACAGGATTCTCCAAAACCTCGCTCACAGTAAAATTTAGACAGTCAAGAATGTCTCGGGGAGGCCTGACCAGCATTGCACCAGTGACACTCCAGAAAGATTTTCTGGCCCTGTTGAAAAGAAAAGGACCTCATGTGGCCACTCAAAAAACGTGAAAGAGCAGTCTGCTGTATCCTGGGGATACTGAACCGGTGCCACCAACGAGGTTTTTTCTTAAATGATTTTGTAAGTTAGTACTTACAAAATCATTTGTGAAAAAACCTCGTTTGACAATGACAATATAGTTAACAATTAATATGACAGTTAGTATGATAATATTAACTGTTAAAGAAAATAAATATATTATGACTAAATCAATCATTTTGCAATTTAAGGGGAAAGATCAGAAAAAATATAACCAGCTATTTCAGGAAAACAATAAAACAAAAATAAATTTGTGAGTAAAAGTGTACCTCAAATTTAGTTCACCTGTAGGTATCCATAACTATGTCAATATGACTATATATTTATTGAAAATCAGAAATTGCATTATTGAAACTCCGAAAGAGCAAATAATATATATAAAAAAATTGACAGTCTGATAACTAATTCGTCCTTTTGAAATAGCAATGTGACAATAGTAATTTTTAAAATCTGATTGAATTATTGATAGAGTACAAATGTAATAAAATTAAGAATCAGTTTATAATCAGAAAAAAACACACATTCCAGGGAAATTATTTTTCATTTAAGCGAAGAAACTAAATGTTCATCACTTGCTTTCAAAAATAAAAAAATTTAAATATATATATAAATATAAGAATAAAATAAATTCGTGACTACAATTTTGAACTGGACACATTTTTACGAGAGAAAAATAAATATCATCTGATTAACTAAAAAATTGAATTCAAATTTTTTTTTTCAATTGTTATGGAATAAAAATTATGTATATATTTGTTGTATTTCCGTACTAAAAATATGATTATATAAATTAAATTCAACATTTAAAATGTGTAATATTGATTAAATTTATTCGGCTGATTTCGGAATTTTTTTTTTTATTATTTCCATTTTGAGAATCACGATAGATAAAGTCTGGGTGACATGCTTAGTCTGTTTTATGTGAAGAAAATTTAATACTATGACATGCTTAGTCTGTTTTATGTCAAGAAAAATATGAAAATCACATTTTAGGGGGTGATTTTCGTTTTAAGCATGCATATTTTTAGATTACCCGTGATAGCCTCGTGGTTAGGGCATAGGCCTTTCGTCCGGAAGGGCGGGGCTCGATACACAAAAACTCAAAAAACCCACCGAGTACATGCGACATACATGATTATTAAATCTGGAATCGAAAATCCTGTGGCCTGCTGTTGAGTAGTTACCATGATTGTGATGATCTGAGAAAATTTCATCTCCTTCCGTGTCCAGTAAAAAATGTGGGCGAGGATCCTCTGGTGATGCCATCTATAGGAGGAGTCTTAGAGCAAAAACGTATTTTCACATTCGTGGTGATCTGGTTAAACAAAATTCGCACTCTTCTGACTTAATTTCGCATAGCCGTCGGCTAGCGAACTTTGTAAGTCCAAGTGTCATAAATGACAATAAGAGTTTTTGGATATTCCCTCTCTACTCTCCTTACAAATATGTTGGTGATTTATTATCCTCTCCACTGCAATTACACAGTTTTACTACCACACATATTTTTTATTATATTAATAATGGTTTAAAATTACTTCATGAGCAGTAATTTTTTAAATTAGAAATACAAATCACGGTGAGTTTATGTTAAATTGTAGTTCCTATTGGAATATTCTTTTAAAATCGCAAAAGTTTTTAAATATTCTCTGAAACATTCTTCCACTTATGTCATTCTTTTCCCACAACTTATGTATATTAATGAAATTAGTGTGTAGTTTTCACACTTAATTTAAGAACAATTAATCAGTGATGGTTTTTATTCAGTATAATCGAGCTACAGAATGTCTGACAATCTTAATTCTCAATGATGATTAATTCCATTTGTATTTGAAAACAAAATATTAAATGATATAGAGATATACAACGCATGCATTAACTACGAGTACGCAAACTTTCATTATATCCAATATTCCACACTTATTTTTAAATCCTATTGAAACCTCAAGATTGATATATTTTACATTAAACTATTTAAAATAATTATTTTGATTTGCAAACTTAAAGAAAATGAATTTCGCAATTTATTTATAAAAATTACACCAAAATAAATTAGGTCACTTATATCATGTTTCCGTTAACTCAGTGCAGAGTTCATAATTAAATAGGATGGGTTTTATTGTGCAGGTTAATTGTAATCAGAATGATTAACTTATCACTAAAATATGGCACAAAAAAACGAAAGCCAAAATCCAATTTCAATTATGGTTAATTTAATTTTTCATTTTGTTTCTTCACCCCTCAAAAAATTCTAATCGAACTACAATCATATTAGATATACAACAACCAATAGATTACAGCAAAAGGGTTCTGGTTCAAATTAACAAGTTTTATACATGTAAGAACTCTTTTCAAACATACATGTCTTTTTATTATTAAAAATCCAATGATATAATTTTTCAGAAAAAAGTTATACATTTTTCCTGAAAATTTTCGATTGGTCCTAAAGTCTCCATGCAACAACAATGGAGATTGATCATTTATATATAACCACACACACCATTTGAGAGTATAATCTAACCCATATGCTTTACAAGCATATACCTAAGTTATAGTATAAGAATTTCATCAAGCACACCAAGGGCATAAAAAATTTAGATTTTTTTTACCATTTTATGTCCAATGGGGCATAAAGTGAAACAGAAGACCTAAACCTCTAATATCGGGGGGACTTCCAGGTTGGATTTTCATTCGTTTTCAGATTAAAATTCCAGCGAATGCCCATCATATAAAACTCAAACAAATAAGTTTTTATAACATAAATGATTTTAATTATAGTTTATTACAAAATATTTTTGATTTAGTATACAAATGAACATACATTTGATACAACATCAAACTTTTTTGCAGCACCTTTAACTATTTTCGGTTTCAAGTTTTTTTTATATTACATACACTTTGGAAGTCTTTCATAATTTATTTATTCCTGTTCATGTTAGCAAATTTGTAAGTTGATCATTTATTAAAATTACCGAAGTTTATTTGTAAAGAAATATTCAACTGTTTCTCATAACAAGTTTGAAAATAAAATTTATTAAATAACTATACAAATAAGAAATATAAGATATGTTATATTTAGAGTTATGGATGTCCATGAATAGTTGTCACCATGATCTCCTGATGATGGATAAAATAGGTGTCGCTATATTTAGGCCTACTCTTCAAATCGTAGGAGACATCAATGATGAAATGACTGGATTGAGAGAAAACCTTTAGTTTAAAGCTTATTTTGCAATCACCACGGCATTTTTCGTGTATTTTCAGCTAAAGTAAGTGTTAAAATTAATATTAAATTTAAAAAATAACGCTATACACAAAATACTTCAATTAAAGATTATGAAAATAAAAGACGAAATTAGGTGTTAATAAGTAAAAATAAAATTTCTTTCTTTCTGAATATAGAGATTTTCGAATGCATACAATTCTATATATAAATATATAAAATCTTTACCAATATTAAACGTAGATCAAGCAACTTACTTTAAGTAATCCAAATAGCAATACAACGAATTGCCATCTAAAAAAAGAGATAAAAATAGGTAAGGAAAAAAGGATTCTAAATTTTTAATTTCCTACACATAGATTTCATTCATTTGCGCTTACGTATACCAACGCTTATAGGGGAAAAAGGGGGGGGGGCAAAAGCTCTAGAAAGTTTTCTAAAACCATCCCATAACCGTTTTATTTTATTCAAACAGTAGTTTCGTTTAGACACAGCCTATATGTGGGGTTCTAAGCTACAATTTTGAAACCTTTAATACGTCCTAAAATGTATTCAAGGCTTTCGTGTAACACTATTATTTGGGATTTCATATATTACACGCTATTTCATAAATCTGATATACACATGCCATCCTTTCCTTTCTTTCTTTTCTGTCAAATTAGGAATTCGCCTTCTCCTGAGATATTGAAGCAATATTTGAATGTCTCCACAATAAGAACATTTATTCAAGCTACAGGTTAGTACAACTCAACACATTTATCTGTTTAGTTTTAAATATTTTCCTTAGAAATTTTTGCAATTACAGCACTAAGAAATTTGCCACTCTGTCACATCCATATAATCTGCATTATATATAACGAAGGAAAAGAATAATATTTTCCATAAAATTTTTAGTTTATTGAAAATATTTTTTTTTTGTAATATAAATTTTAACACCTAAAAAACAAAGATGAATTTTTTTTAAAGTTTTACAATCTCAAATATACAATATGAACAAAGTATCGATATTAACCATGAAAATAGTCACAATTTTGAGAGTTATATGATTAAAAATTAATATTCTAACTAAAAATTAATTAATAATCCTGGTTTAATTTTCACGCAATTATTTTTAATATTTTCAAATTTTTACTTTAAAAATATTTTTAATGACAAAATAACTCTTTTAATCACTTTTCTCACAAAAGTATCGATTAAAGGCATTAAACTTTTGTTACTCCAAACTATAACCAAATAATTATGTCCAAAGTATAGTGAAAGTTCGAAGCAAAAAATGGTTTAGAGACAAAGGATTTTTCCTTAAGTGGAGTAATTATTTCTACAGAAAAGCAAATATTTGGAGCCATTCTTATTCTGTGAAAAATTAATAAAACATTTCAAACCATTTACAAAAAAGATGCTTATATAATATTTCAAACAGCATCTTACTAAGATTAAATCAACATGAAGATCTACCTTTCTGCATGACAACACGTCTATGTAAACCCTGAGACAAAGAATAATAGGAAGAGGAAAAGGAAAAGTTAACAAATCTCATAAGAATATTATCCTTGTAGAATTTGTGAAGATATATGTGAGACAAAATTATGGAGTAAGGAAATGTTGCCTAATGTGTCATTACTTCACGAGTTCTTACTTTGATAAGGCCATATAATTTATGATTATAAATAACTTTTCTCTTGATATATACTTATAATAATCCAGTATTAAAAACAAATTTTTAATTTCTTCTGGTTATGTACGGTAAGGTGTTAATTTTATAAATTAATTAGCACATATTAAATTCGTTGTTAACGAGGTTATACCATTAATCACTAGAGAATACTAACAGGTTGGCCAAAATGAAAGGGGCCTTATGTCTAGTCTCTCAATAGAACACAGGGCCTCTTAATTTGAATACTAATATGTGTGATAAAAACACTATAATCATAATTTAAAAAACGATTTTTAAAAATCGAATAATGTAACAAAATTTCCAAACTTCAAAATTAAAGACGATCACTTTGATTTCATTGATATATACAAGTATTATTTTCTAAACATTGTTAATATAGAAAATTTGATAATTTAAAGCAATCTAATGAAATCGTACAATATATTTGTCTGATACTTTAATAAAACGCTCGTTTTAGGCATTTTTCGGCACACAATGAAAAGATTTAATGTTAACAAAGGAAAATATATTAGCTTAAAATCTTTAATTTAATCCATAAGAAATTTTCTATCATTTAAAAAATTGCGTTAAAAATATCATTAATGGAATCTTCTCTCAATAAATGAACTTTATTGTACAAGTTTATAAGAAAAAGATCATGAAATGAGATTAGATAATAAAAAGACATTTCATGAAAATTATAAAATTTATTTTTCAGACATTTCAAACATCACGGTGAAAATCTCATAATATACGTCTTTCCTTAAAAATATACATCTTCATTGTTTACAAGTGGGTGATTTTGACATTTTTAAAATTTTTCGTCAACTATTTCTAAAAACTATTTTATTCAAATTAAGTTTTGAAAAATAATTTAAAAAATACTTGACGAAATATGGCAAATTCAATATTTTTAATGATTCTTTAAGAAATTATTCAACGAGACAAAATTCTAACAAGGAATCTTGCTTGATAATGGTTCTGATGCCTTTTGCAGCAATCCAAAATAAAAATGAAATTTGTAAATATTCATTATAAATATTCAATGTAAAATTTGAATAATGGGATTTTTATGTTTTTAAAGCGATATATAATAATTATCTTCAGAAAATAAATAAATACTTCTAAAATAATTGTTTACTTCTTTGTCCAATGCTTATATAACTGTATAGTAGAGAAAAATTATAACAGCGGTACGTACGAATAAACTAAATCTTCCCGTAATTTTATTTGTTGTGTAGTTAGCAATTTCATAATAAGTGAATTTTTTTCTATGATGTAATAGTACTATTATCAACCCCATAAATGATTAAAAAAACAATGATTCATGTAATTTGGTT
Source organism: Latrodectus elegans (assembly GCA_030067965.1). Taxonomy (NCBI): domain Eukaryota; kingdom Metazoa; phylum Arthropoda; class Arachnida; order Araneae; family Theridiidae; genus Latrodectus; species Latrodectus elegans. Next base: position 17,414,506 of record CM057811.1, read on the forward strand.
CTTAGAAAATATAAAACAATAAAATAAAATGTGATGGTTTCTAACCCATGATATTTTCAAAGGATAAAAATAAATTCAGTTTTATGAAAATTTAAATTTTTTTACATTTTTATAAAGTTAATATATATAAAAAAAAATAACAGATAATTTTCGTTTACTTGTAAACAAAATGAAACTATTTTCTTCCCACGTGTACTTTTGAATTAATGCTTTATGATTATTACAAATTTTTAATCAAAGAGTTATACTTGGTAATTACTAAATTTTTCACAATACATATTTTACAATGAACAGAAAGATACAAATTTTAAAAATCATTTTTTTTAAAATTTGTATCTTTCTGTTTAACTCTAAATGTTATAATTCTATTTATCCATTGAAACTTTACTTTAGTTATAATATAAACAATTTTTTTATATATATATTATGAAGACACATCTAAGAAGTTAACTTTACATGGCAAACTATCGAAATAGACCATTAGAAAAATAAACATTTCCAAAGGAGAAATTATTTTCTACATTTAATGTTTATTACACGTCCATAAAATATGCAGTGCTAATATTTAAAATCCCATAAAGTGCCTTCAATTAATTTTCATTATAAAATAATTGAATCTTTGGTTAAATATTTTTGGCTCATGAATTTTATATACCTTTATGTAATCTCAGATAATATTTTACAATTTATTAATATTATATTTTACTTTTTTTATTCGTTAAAAGTTTTTCTTCTATTTTAATGATGTTTATACAAATTTAAAAAATATTGAAATGAATGCTAATTCAAAGAATAGTACGAATAGTAATTCACATAAAGGAAAAAAACAGACAAAAAAGATTAAATAGTGAAAAATATGAGAAAGACAACTGATACAGCAAGATATCATTATCAGTAAAAGTTATTCAGATTCTCGAAATTTAAAATTCGTAAATTTAAAATTATCTGGAAAGATTTCTTGATTTTTCTTTCTTTTTCTCAATAGTTTTACTATAGATATTACAATTTCCTAAATATATTATGAATATGAATATATTTATATCATATAAAAACTAACAAAGACAATTCCGGTTCCGTTAGACAAGCGATGTTAAATTCTAAATTTAATTCTACCTTCGAGTGAAATAAAAATTTACTCTGCTAATTAAAAGTCTGAAAATAAGTAAAATGCAAGATATATATATATTTTTTTCAATATACGAAATTTTTTTTAACAAATTTCTTTTTGAAAATAAACATTTTTTCTTTAAAATTTGCTTTTTTTCTTAAATAAATAAATGCAAATTTAGATGTATTTTATTAAAAACATTACGTAACTTTTTAAATAACTTTCACTTTTATAAAAGGGCATTACCTTAAATATATGGTCAAAATTTTCAATAACAAATAAGAATCCGAGTTTATTTAGAAATTACTCTTCTATAACTATCTTGTTTGCTTAAAAAATATTAGAGTTATTATAAATCTAAACTATTTTTATTTAACAATTAAATACTTTCACCTGGAAAAAATGACAGAATGGAAAGCGAGGCTGTTCTTTATAGGTTTTCTATATGTTCCATCAGAATTTTTGAGACCCACGAAAAATAAATGGAAATTTTTTTCACCACAAGTCTAAACTCACGTGCAAGTCTAATTTCTTTTTCCCTTCGTTTCAGTATGTAAACGATTAATACTATTTCATCAAGGATTACTGCGTATATTTCACAAAATAAATCGTAACTCATATTTACTTTCAATTTCTCTCTAAAGGCTTGATGACGTCAAATGCAAATATCTAATTCTTTGTAAACCTCAATCATTAAATTTAAAATATTTGGTAAATTCCTTTAAATTTCAGTAAATTATATTGGCACACAGAGCTTTAAAAATAAATTTTTATTTTGCTTATATATATATATATATATATATATATATATATATATATATATATATATATATATATATATATATATATATATATGGTATGCAAATCGTTACCAGTCGTTTCATAAATTTTGAGTCACTTTTTAAACATTGTAGACACCAAAGCACATAAGTCTGTTGCATGAAAAATACTCTGATAAAAGCAGGCATACGGAACAGTGTAATAGAAATATAAATGTAATAAATTTGATTGCGTATTATATTTTATTTTTTAAACATTCCTCTCAACTAATGCTATTTCTATATAACAAATAAGTGTAAAATAATTTATAACTGGATAGACTATTTTTACCAACATGACAATAACCTCACTATACTAAAAAAGCACTTCAGTTTTCATTGTTTAAGTAACATATTTTCTAAAACTTTTAATCTTTAAATGACCTAAGTTTCAAATTTAATAACAAATTTTAAATCAAATTATAAAAAAAGTCAAAATAAATGAACATCAGGTGATAACCCAAATCAAATAGAAATTTTGTTATCGTAAAGCAGAGCTCCCCCCCCCCCCCACACACACACAAGAAGTTTTTGCTTTGGACTCATATTAGGTCAAATCGGACCATGTATATGTATAGTTTCTTTTCTCATAAGTTAAGGAGAGAAAGTAATGGTTTTACAAGTTTACTTCTAGGACTTGTATTCACTATATGTTACTTTTTAAGAACAATTTATTGATGCAATACTCTTTTCAATGTGGAAAAAAAAAAGTCTGGTAACTCCTAAGCACCTACACAAATAATATCGTTTGGCTGCTTTGTCATTTTAAGTGAAAAAGTTTTTATTCTAGTTTTTTCCTCAATGTTATTCTTTAATTTTCCTGCATTTAATTTCAATTTTATTCTTTTTTTTTATGTCTTTTTCGTATTTCGAGAGTTTTCCTACCATTCAGAAAGATTAATTTTGTTTTTATTGAAAACATTTTTTATATATTTTAAATTTAATACGTGATATAACTTGAACAGAAATTTAATACGTATAATAACTTGTTAAGAATGGTATTCTAAATGAAATTATCAAATTCAGACTAGATCATATACTTTAGTTACAGTGAGTTTAGAATGAAAAAGAAAATATTTTAAAAATCAGTAAATTATACAAATAAAGCTAATGATATTTCTTACACATAGCACATGACTTAGGTTACCATTTATTAATATCCTTAATTTATTATTATTAATTTTTATTCTGTGATAGAAAAAGTGAGATTTTTTAGTTTACTTGGTTTAAATGGAGTAAAATTCGGAAACACGAGTAGAAGTTTGTCGACGCACATCATTTTTGTATAACCAGCACACGTTAGGTTTATGACTTACGTGATTTATCAAAACTTCGCATCTTAAATAAAACCTGAAAAATCTGGTTTTAATTACAATTTTCCTTATTTTCTTGACTGATGACGCAAAAATATTAAATTATTGTCAGATATATTTAACTTTTGATTACATGTGTGTTTCGATGATAATAAAGCTATTTATTTTTAATCATATAAGGTCAATAATATTTTTTAAAATCAGATTAATCGAAATCTATAAACATAAATGCAATTCATTTTAGCAAAGTTAAAGAAAAACTTGTGTTTTATAAAAGTAATTTTAAATTTTACTTGGAATATTTATATTTATTGAGTTTTCAGACAATCCCACAATAACTTCTAGCAATAAATTTAAAATTTATTACAAATCACAATTTAACAAATTATTTTATATGCAACTAAGAATTATTTCGAAAATACACAAAGAATGTTATAAAAATATCCTCTATGCAAATTAAATTCATGGGACTTGCAATTAATCAATTAAAAGTTTTATCAAATCAGAAAATAGATTTTATTAATTTGAAATTACTGAGAAATGAATAATTTTAATATTTGAAAGTATGTAGTTGTGGATATAATTACTTAACTGAAATATAAGTTTAAAACTTGAATCAAAGTTAGTAATAGAAAATTTCGAAGGTTTAGAAACATGAAATAAATAGGTTATTTTCTCAGAGGAATCGGTTGAAACTGATTTTTCAAATCTCAGTTAAAAATTTGCAAATAATTACTTATGATCAGTAATTACTTGCGAATTTTTAAAATTAAAATATATTTTATGTGAATATAATTTTTTTTATAATTTATTTAAATATTTACATTTAGAAGTCTTCATTTATGCATGCATATATAATATTAGAAAAGTATACAATTGGAATAAAATTGGCATAAAATGTAAAATTATGATTTTCTAGTATTGTTCTTCCTTTTACTTTTGAACTATTTCAACTAGTTCAAATTATGTAAAAAATAGGTTTCTCCGACATCATCAGGTTCTTAAATAATATTCTGAATTTAATTGATCACCAAATATTTTATAATTAGCTTCATAAGATTTTAAGAAGGCACTTAATTTCTAAAATAACCACTTAAAAACCTGTCTTTCAAGTATTGGTCATTTTTATAAAAATATAAATTGTACAATATTTACAGATTTTTTTTTCAAAATTAATTATTTCAAGAAATAATAAAATTGATAAAATTTAACAATCTTACATATATACTAATATATTAAACAAAAATATTGAAAACAACGACGAAATATATTCTTCTAAGCAAACAAGGAGGCAACAATAATTGCATTACAAAAATCTATCACTATATATCATAAGATATTTTTTTAACGAAAAAGTTTTACCAATTTCGGGTTTAATAGCTCAGAATTTAATTAATTCAATATTTAAGAAATTATATTTAACTTCCATAATTGTAAAAGTTCTTATTTTCTAAAATATAAGAAATAAACCAAGAAATTTTTAAACAAATATTTCTAAAATTTAAAACAAAATTAAATTAAAATTTTGTCATGAAATTTTAATAAAATGTTTAAAAATAATAAAAAGAATAATATACAAATATAATAAATAATATACAAAATTATAAAAACATATTTTTCAATATATTAAGAATCTAAAATATTTTATTATTTTTAATCACGTATCTAATACGTAATATGTATATAATATGTAATCACGTATGTAATAATGTATTTAATCGGCATAGTAATCATTGCTTAAGAATTATAAGTACCTAATGCTGAAGTGATAAGATATGTTGTTTATAAAGAAAGAAATCACACGATTAATTTGCACATATACTATAATTCTAGAAACAATTAATATGATCGGAATAATCATATATACATAGTTAAATATGATTTAAATAAATCGCCATGTTTATTAAAAAAAAAATAGGAATTTACTAACATGTGCAACACTGATTCAAAATAAGTACTAATTTTAAAACTTTATTTTTAGAAAAATAAACTTAAATTTATCACCCATATTTTATATAGTATATAAAATTCAAAGCTTGGAAAATTCCTTACATCGTAAAAAAATTAGGAATATTTTAAAGTAAACAAATAATTTGTCACCACTTAGTTGTAATATCTTTGATTCAAATAGGTGATCAAATCTATGATAGAATAGAAAATTTTCATTAGAATAAAAATAATATTTTAATATAAATTTGTCTACTTACCTGTACCATACACGGTACAAAAAAGCTACTGTATGTTATAGGAGGGAAGTCTGTCATTTTCACAAGTCCACAAGCTCCTTCCATGTCAGTGTTATTTGAAGCTGTCATTTGTTTGGAGCTTATTTAAAACACAATCAGTATTCCAAAGAGAATGAATATTAACAACTGAATTTTATATTTATCCAAAACATTTAACACAATTTTAATAGAATGAAATCAGTCAATTTACAATTTATGTAAAATATCGAAATTTTTCATATTTCCATTTTAAAATCATTTCTATTCTACGATTTTTCGTTTAAACAACAATTCTAGAAGCATCTGATTGTTAAATGTAAATAAACACAAAATTTTTGTCAGATAGGAGAGTAGATATGCTTGAATACCAGACCGTAGAACTTTCGATTTCAATTTCAAACGAAAATCGCCGCAATTGAGAAGCAGACGATTTTAATGACACCTGTTCAGAGATAATTCGATATTGTCACTCAGTTAAATGTAATTGCCGCCAATAAAAAATTCATTAAGTTATCGTTTGAGTTTAATAATATTCTGGAAAAAAAATCCTTTTCTCTTGTTTCATATAATTAGCTGAAATATTATTCCTTTTCCAAAACTAATCGGGTTGCTTTTTATTATCCGAAAGATGCGACTCTGTTGAAGGATATTCGGCGAAATGCAAGTGATGTTCCTGCGAAGTGTTAAAAAGCATTTCTCTCTCGATAAGAAGCATGGAGGAAATCAGTTTTTTTTTTTTTTTTTTGTGAGTGTCAATGTAATCGGATAACGGCGCTCTGTAAATAGCCAAGTATACATATACTCGGGATTTAAGGCGGGACTGTAACTTCAATGACGTCAAAAAAACAGGTATACAACTTCCTCTTTAAAGCATTTCATTAAAAAAATAGCGGAAATGATAGAAAATGGGATTGGTATAATAAACAGTTTTGCAGCGCACGTCGTTCGCACCGCTTCATCAAGTTTGATTTTGTAACACCTTCTGAACGAATCAAGTCACGATCTTATTCTTTGGAAAGAGCGCCAACTGAAGTCCTATATGTTGCCTCTTTCAAAAGAATAAAATTATTAAGTTGGGCTTGGTGATAAGAAGTTTTTTAATTTTCTCATTTCGTTAAGTTGTGTTTGCTTTCGATATAAATAAAGATATTTATTGGAATAAATGCAGAAAAACTTGCAATTTAGATACTGAGATGCTTTTGTAAAATTGGTTATAACTTTATTTAGAATGTGAGATTTTTTTTTTTTTTTTTTTTTTTTTTACTGGACCATTTTAGGGTATGACTTGTAGGTTATTTAAAGAACAATGCAAGTTTATATATAATAAAATATACCGAAAGGAAACTCAGTAAAATACAAAAAACTCTGAAATGAAAAAGTCAATATATTATCCACAGTAAAAGTTATAAAGTTTTTACGAAATTCGAATAAATTGCATAAATTAAAAATGAATTATGTAAATATTAGAATAGACAGTGAACATTTCCGACTGATTATTTCTATTAATAGAAAATGTTAAGCGCTGCCAACTGCCTCATATTTCTAAACTGTGTTCAAGTGACGGTGTCAGCATTTGAAATGACATCTTCTTTTCCATGACACATATATGCAGAGATATTTTGAAATTCTTCGGCTGAGTCAGGTGTCAAACCTACGACTTTTTGGAACGAAAACGATGCCTTCTAGAACTGAATCATTCCATTCCTAAATTATATAAATCCAAATATATATATATATATATATATATATATATATATATATATATTTATAACGAGAAGTATAGGAAACATTTGTTTCTGTACTTTTTATATTGACAGCATAATTTACGGAAATTTTTGTATAAAACAAATGATGAAATTGTGAAAAATGAAATAAATAACAAAAATAAATAAATATAAAAACTATATTTCATTTACTGAATGTTCACATATTCAATGCTATTCAATCAGTAAAAAATAAAATAAGTACAATTTTTTTTTCTTTACAACATAAAAATATAATTTTAATTAATTTTTTTTTACTTAATATTGCACTTTTTTTGGAATAATACAGACTATTTTATAAAGCTATGTTACTTAAGCATTATTAGATTTTTTTTACCCAAATAAGCACTCAAAGGAATACACGTGTACCGAATTTGTTTTCTAATTTCTTATTTAAATGAATAAATCTATATCTGAATTTACTAGATAAATAATCTTTAATAAAAGTCTCATTTAAATATTTGAAGGACACATATATGCAGAGATATTTTGAATTATTCCATGACACATATATGCAGAGATATTTTGAATTATTCCATGACACATATATGCAGAGATATTTAATAATAATGCATTTATAAAATTCTCCTCCCAAAATTTTATAAATGCATTATTATTAAATGATAATGCAAATTTGTTATATTATATTATAGGGAAAAATAAGTAAAACACTTTTTTTAAATCATAAAACTATATTCTATTTTAATTATTAGCTTTCCCATCTTTAATAATAATAAGCAAAATAATAAATTTTTTAATGAGAGGTATGTGAAATATTTTCTTAAACAGAAAGCGAAACAATTGGGATCCAATAATTTAATTCAATTTTAAAAAAGAAAACAGCAAATAAAAAATATTATGAGATTTCATGTTTGTTTTAGAATATAATTTAGCTACTTGGCACATGGCTTATCAAGTTAATCTAAACTTATTCGAAAGAATAATTTTTTTTAAAATAAAATCAAATATTTCAATCAATTTAAATCAGAATTATCGTACATTAATAGTGAAAAAATAAAATAATAGCATAGCAAAAACAGATTTCAATTGCTTCATCCATTCAAAAGTTATTTTACTGGAAGCTTAAAAAAGTTTATCGAAACTTATTTAGAATAATAGTTGACCCGATGTTAAACTAGTTTCATTAATTCTGAATTAGCTTGATTGTGCTGCAATTAAAATCTACAACTTAAATTGCTAATAAGAGGAAAATTGTAAAAACGGACATAGATTTTTATTAACTTCTATTTCTATCAAAAAATCAATCTTAATATAATCGATAACATATTTTAATTCCACGTTCCAAATATAAAATTCCATATCTTTACCTACAGTTCCATCAATTCGTTGATCTGCAACAAGACAAAACAACCATCTATACATCAAAATCCGCATGTATGATTCGTTGTTGTTGTTTCTGATCCCAGATGATGTAGCTAAGCTACACCATCTCTATAAAACCAAAAATGTCCAGAAGGTCCAAAAATAAAATCGGATCCAAAAATTGTAAAATTTAGACTAATCAGAATGAGATTGGGGGGAGAGGGCTTGAATAAGCTTATACCAATGACACTCTGAAAAGAACCTCTCACCCTGGTGAAATGTTAGTGATTTAATATGGATGCTCAGAAATCGTGAGAGAGCCATCTGCTGTTTTCTCGATACATTGAGCTTGTGGCATCAACAAGGTCTTTTGCCAAAGTACCACGGGTGAACACAGGGGAAACTCTCCAAAGTGTACTTAATTCTTTCCTTTTTATTGAGGAAATTTTAGAATAGGTTAATTTAACGTTGTCATGCAGGTTATCAACAGAGGAAGCCTTAGCCAAATTATCAGCAATCTCATTACCATTCAATCCAACATGAGAGGGTACCCATTAAAATTGTAGAGTATCTTTTAGCAAGCTGATTCAAAAGTTCTAGTATATTCAGGCTTGTCAAATCCCCAACAGTCATCCAATAAGAGAGATGCTGTATAGAGGCACGATTGTCCAATAAAACCCAAGTATCCTTAAAGACAAGTTTAGAGGTCATGTATATAAAATGTCATCCCTTGTGAATTGCCACAAGTTCATGCCTGAAGACGGAACAGTGATCAGTATTTCTAAACTTAAGATCAATTATGTTATTAAGTGTCTCCATAGGCTCTCCACTTCCAGATACATCATGGGCGCCACTGTTACCGTCAGTGTACATTTTCAATGCCGAGAAAGGGATGCCATGTATTGTTTCAAGAGCCATCTGTCTAGTGAATTGACTTTTTACTCACCATCGTCAAGAGTTCAGTCTGGAAATGTATACGCTCTGGAGAAAGTATGAAAAAAGGTGTGGGCTTTAAGGAGTGAGCTTCCACTTCATCAGAAAACAGTCCCATCTCACTATTCAAAGAAAAAGGATTGTGTTGGGCTCAATTAATATATTGTTTTTCTAGTAAAAAATGGAACAAGAAACTGGAACAGAAACCAAACCCTTCACTGATATTCCTGAAATATCATTTTATGATGTGTGTCCATTTCCTATTATGAATTATTGGATTCCATTGTTCATGTGACCTGTTATATAATTTCATTCAGTTTCATTTTTGATATAATACTACTTATTTTCATTAATGAGATAAAGGAAATATTGATGATTGAGGGTGAAAAAGTGGAAATTATGAAATTTTTAGTTCCGAAGAAGTTAATATATGAATATATTAGATGGTTAGGGAAATTTGAATTAATATTCAAAAAATTTCCTTAACCTGGTAAAAAAAAAGTTTTCACTATTTCTAGCTTAGCAAAGAAATAAAATTATTTCCAAACTATTCTTGTTAGTTGTAAACATTTTATTAATGAGTGAATTAATTTTTATGTGAGGAAAATTTTAAATCTACGAATTCTTCTATATATATTTATATATTAAATAAATATTTACATTATATTAGATAATATATATATATATATATATATACATATATATATATATATATATATATATATATATATATATATATATCTATCTATATATATGTATGTATGTATGTATATATACATATATTCTTCTATATATATATATATATATATATATATATATATATATATATATATATATTCATTAAATAATTTTTCGTTATTTTTAGTTAGCAAAGAACAACAAATAATTGTCAAACCATTCTTGTTGTAAACTAGAGTAATAATGATGGTACTGAGAATTTAAAGGCTAAGGAAACGTCCATAAATGCGTTTCACTGTTCTAAATATTTCATACATTTGATAACTATAATGACGTTGGATGCTTTTGAATTACAACGAGCATTAATTTGGGTCAGAATTCTTCTCATACAGTGCTGATCTGGCAGCGAAAATGTTAGAATTCTGTCTTTCGATTCAATAGAACATTGATAACATTCTCTGATTAAGCATGGATATATTAACGGTAGGTAAACAATCCGAATGGTCGAAGACTTCCAGCAGGACTTTTAATGGATAGAAGCTCCTTTTTGCATGCCACAAGGGACAAAACCCGAGATACTCGCAAACACCTGCGCCGACATTTGTAGATGAATAGCCCAACATTCATCTGCCTTTGACTAAAACAAAAAAAAGCACTGAACCCGGGGCAACACAGAATTTTTTTTAAACACACCATGGTATTCTACTTATCTTCTCAAACTATCTCATTCTATAAAAAATACAAAACCATCCTGGCAAAAGAATTGTTCGCATTTTGGTCTGAAGTTCAAGATTTCATGAGTTCAATTCTCATTTTAAGTGTGGATTCCAGAGTAATTTAGAAACCACTTTAAACAGCAGGTTAACTTAAATACAAAAAGTAGGCAATGTGCGATAAGCAAATCAAACAAGAAATTTTGCATAAGCTTGAGTCAGATCCTGATCACTTTCTAATAATAGGCGATAGATTAAAAGAAAATCTCAAAAATGTTTTAAATTTAGATTAATTCCATAAAAATCTGTCAAGCCTTCAAAAATAAGCTACAGCCTATCAGTGCAAAAACTGTAATGGTTTCAACGATCGAGTGATGGTGCTGTTTAAAAGTAAATAATAATTATTTTTTAATTATTAAATTGTTTCATTGTTTTTACTTTGAATCTAGCATTTATTTCTTCACAATAGATTAAAAAAAAAAAAGAAAAAAAAAAAAAAAAGAACTGTTATTCGCAGAACATGAAATATGACATATTATGTTCTGCCAATAACGTTAAATGCATTCTGTAATTAATTTTTATTTAGATTCATGCTCGTTTGAAAAAGGACAGTCTGTACTAAGCAAATTATTTTGCTGATTTGTTTGCTTCAGTCAATTATGGGTTATAATTTTGAAAATGTAAGTCAACAAAATGAATATTTTTTGCACGTTATATATATATATGCCAGGTGGCTGAAATTATAAGTGGTGCTTATGGTCCGAATACTGTAGCAGCAAATTTCGCGCAATTTTGGTTTTGATACATTTCAGATATTTTTGATGAAGATACACATGTAGGTCCGTCTTCAAATGCATTATTAAAATCACAGAAATTTTCGAAGTTGATCGATGGGTGAGCCGTCGCAGCATTGTCCAAATGCTACGGGTAGATCATAAAGTAATTTTAAACTATTTACACGAAGCTGGATCCAAAAAGAAGCTTAATATTCGGTTGTCACACCAATTAGTAGAAGAAAAAAAAACTTGATGAATTGAATTTCCGTTTTCAAATCCTTGGCGAAACGAAATGAAGTTGTCCCCACTTCTTGAAGGATGGTGACTGTGGATGAGAAATGAGTCACATACTTTGTGACAATGACTTTAGTGTTCGAAAACGATCTTGGTCAAAGTGCATTGAATGGCTTGCATTGAAAAACATCCTTAGAGATAGGAAATTAGCGTAAAAATAAATTGTGAAAAATTCATTACTAGAATTTTTCGCCAATAGTGACTAAGATTTTATGAGGGAGGCATTATAAATTTATCTTTAAAATGGAAATAAATTATAGAACAAAAGGGTACATATATGACCAAAAATGATAATTAAAAAAATAATTGTTAAATGGTCTTGAAGTTCACGTAAAAATATTGGATTTCACACACTCTCTCTCTCCGCAACCTTATATATATATGTATTAATATTAATATATATATATGTATTAATATCTCTGATTCGAAGAAGAGAAATATAAAAATCTAATTAAAAAAATCACGAGAAAAAGAAACGAACAAATATCAAATTTTAACTTATGTATTTAAATACATTTTTCATCGTTATAGGTATTTACTATGGACAATCACATAAATTTGGCGAGTTTTAGTTTTCGCCAATGAAATCTCCCAAATTATATTACATTTTGTGTTGTTATATGACATCTGCTCCGCATTTTAATTTATGAGGTTTCTTTTATTTGAAAACATATTCACGCGTCCTTGATTTTCGTACAATCAACAACCAAACACATTCTAAACGCAGGAGACATTCTCTACAAATACCTTAAATTTCACTGTTTATTTCTTTGTTCTGATTTCAGAGTTTCTTAATCAGATACGAAAACAAATTATCTGAAAGAAAAACAGAACCACATGTCCCACTCTCACCTACAGGTGCGTATTTTCATAAATGATGCGGTAACGATAAAACAATGCTGCAATTGTCTCTAATGGATTTACACAAAGCACGATTCTTTTAGATGTTAAAAAAAAAAAAAAAAGTTTAACATCTTTTTTAAAATGTCATTGTGATAAAAGTGCTGATAATAAACAAATAAATGTGAATTTTTCGCAGTGTTATGTGAGCTCTTACAATTTATCTAATAAAACATTTCTTCTTCGTTATTCTGATATAGTATTAATTCATTATGGTATTGAATGTTATCAGCGTTTTGAATAAATTGGTTTGCAATGTTGAGATTTATAGGCTATTGTGATTGAAATGATAAGGCATATTTTTAATTCTGATATGCATTAATGTCTCTTGATTATGAAAAACAAAAGAACTATTTTTAGTAAAATATATTAAGTGCGATTACTTAGGTAGAACTGCTTAGGGAAAGAAGTTATCAGTTTATAAAGTTGCTATGCACAATGTTTCTGAAACAGTAACAGAATAGTAATATATATATATATATATATATATATATATATATATATATATATATATATATATATATATATATCTATATATATATATATATATATAGATATATATATATATATATATATATATATATTATTTATACTTTTACAAAATTGTTAATAAATAATACAAACCTATAGCTTTTTAAAAAATACTTCTTTAAGCACTAGTTTTCAAAGTTTAAAAAGTCCCGAAAAATCGCGATAATTCATTCAAAATTAACCCGATTTGTTTGAGAAATTACTTTTTCTTAAATAATAATATTCACTGAAACTGGAATATATAAATTAGTGCTATTACATAACAGTAATATCTATGTTCGAGAACAAAATCAAATTTTTCTGTGATAACTGTATAAAATAAATCTAACAATGATCTCGTCGAAGCATCGCTTATCTAAGGAATTGCTGTTAAAAGCCATTGGATAACTAAAGTCCGAACAAAGAAAAACTGGTGGTCCAATGAATGAACATATTTCCTTAAATAGCTCATAGACTTTGGCAACAACTTTTAATTACTAATTCTGTATCAAGAGTGTTCTATCAAATATGAAGTACTTTTTGTTGTGCATCTACACTGATGACCGATGTTTATTATTTACAGTTGAATAATTGAATTATAGCAGCAATTACTTTAAAGAACAGGGCCACAGCACCATTTCAACTCAACTGTTCTCTTACAGCGAATAAAATTTATGTCAGCGGCTATCAGGCATAGAAGGTTTTGCCAAAACAATTTATGCACAACACCACTAATCATACATATTATAACACAGAAAAGAATGCATGAGTCTAATCCAGACTTGATGCGGAGTACTACCTGCCATGATGACAAAGAGTCATTGGCATATCATTCACTTTATAGCACAGCAATGAATATTTGAATCGGAAACACCCTCATGTCTATTACGGTAAGACATCGTTAGCATAACATTAATATTGAGACACGAGAATGAATGTTTAAATAGACTACTCCATTACCTCTATGATGGCAACGAATAATTTATGTGACATTGTGACATCGGAAGGAAAATATTAATCGAGCCTGACATGATAGCGAAAAGTCACTGTATGACATTCACATTTTAACTCGGAAAAGAATGTATGAATTGAGTACGACATCACGTTTATGATGGCAACGAGTAATTTGTATAACATTATGACACGGGATAGATTATTTTGAATCGAACACGCCATCACGTTTATGATGGAGCTTGTTGGTTAGAGCGTCGTTCTCATTATCGAAAGGTAGTGAGTTCGGATACCAGTTTTACTGAATACCCATCATGTTCGCTAAAAGTAGTTGTTGCTCGTTAAAACTGTGCGTGGTCGCAGTGTTCTCCAAGTGAAATGATACCTGTAGGGTGACAGGCCATGTATTAGGGGTCTTCTTCTTGGTTCCTGCTTCAAAACCACGAAGACTCCACCTGGATGTTTCTAACTGGTATATCCTAATTTAGGACTAGGTACAGGAAGGCATGCTAGTACAAGAACATCTTTTTTCTTTACTAGCATGCCTAGTTCTTGTACTAGCAAAATCTTTGTTTTTGAACTAGTATGAGATTCACATTGAGACATGAGAAGGAATGTTTGAATCAAGTACGGCTTCATGTCTATAACAACAACGAGTCATTTGCATAAGACTCACATTATGACACGGAAAATAATATTCGAATCGAGAAAATTAATATAAAGATGTGCTTGATTCAATATTTTTCCTGTGTCATACGTAATCACGTTATTGAATTTGGCCCGTTACTTGTAAACAAAACACATAAGTTTGTGTGTGTCAGATTGTGCAATTTCCCTACTTGAAAAAGTGATTGTTTAGAAATAAATTGGGTGTTTACTTCGGTTTCTAATTTTAAATTTATATATTATTTTATAATAGAATTGATAAAAGTTTACATTACTAGATGACAAATAAATTTACATTTTTAGAGTAAAAAAAACAGAATTTGTGTTTCTGCGTGTTAACAATAGAAAATGTGTTTAATACGCAAAAACAATTACTCCATTTTGAAATTAAAGTTTAGGCGAAAATAAAATTTAAAGAAAAAAAAAAGGTGGTCACAATATCTTGTAATTCATAATTTATCATTCTTAAAACTCTTTCAGGTTTGACTGAGAAATAATAATTCATAATTTGCTGCTTTTAGTAGTTTAATATTTCCTTAAGCGAAACTGTCCTATTTCCTGCTGTAAAAGATACGCGAGGAATAATAACATTTCAAACACATAATTATCTGCATATATCAACAATGTACATGAAGAATTGAAATGTTGTCAAAATACAATAATGATAACATTTATTGTTATTATTGTACGTTTTTCTTTTCATTTTCTTTGTAGGATTGAATCACAAGGAACTAATTTGAGAAAGATCGATTTGTCAATCATCTGAAATAACCAGTAGCTAGGTGACTTTAAAGTTTATGAATATTGTGTATATATAAATAATTTATTCTTTTCAATTCAGGAATAAATTAACATATTCATTTCAATAATGAATATAATAAAAAATGCCTTCTTCAGTCAATCGATAAATTCTAAGAAAAATTAGATATATAAATATATATAGTTTCAATTAACAGGAATTTTTAGCACTAATATGAAACAGTATTAATCAGTTTACCAATCATATAAAAGTAAAACTTTTAGAATTAAAAGCGTAGAAAACGACAAAAAAAAAAAAAAAAAAAAAAAAAAAACAGAATTTAAATATGAGAATATTAATATTTTATTTAAGACGTAATATTTAAGGAAAAAAATTAAATCTAAACATTAAATAGGGGTAAAAATGCAGCTATTGTTACACCATAATACGAATTGTTATTGTGAAATATTTGTCTATTTTCTTCCTTGAAATTATGCTATAAATAACTTTTATGTCTTGGCGAAAGACTAGATATAAATAACTGAGAAAAATTTATTATGCATTCTTTGTATAGGTCTAGAACAAATGTTGGTCTATTGACTTTGATGGAAATTCTGTTAATCTTGACAAGATTTGGAGTAAAAATTGTTTTATCGCATGATTCTGTGTCTTTTTCTGTAAAAGAGGAATTATCACACTTCATCAATCGTAATAAATGGAAAGGGATGTCTGGCTTGTCCCTCAACAAACTATGAATTGATATTTTCGATGGGTGAGAGATCTGGAGAGCATACAGGCTGAGTCAACAATCGAATATACTTTGTATCAATGAGTTTTTGTTGTCTATCTCTATTGCACAGCACACCATTGCACAATACAAATAAATAATGGACGAGTTGCAAACAAGCTCATTTATTTATTAATAGTCTGTGATTTGGCTGAACGGTTTTGCAAAGCTGAACTCACAAAATGTCTGTCTTTTACAGTGTTAACGTAGTGGGAGGACGATGGGATCCTGTAAGCCCTTCATTATGATTCTATAAGCAACCCCTCTATTTCATATTCCCATGATATGTCGACCATTATGAATGGCAATACACGGTACGATAATCCATACTCTCCATAGACAGCAATATTGCTTCTATCAAATTACGATACTTACTGAAAAGCATTTATTTTCCTTATTCGCGACTTAACACGATATCCAGAGAAAGTTCTGCTTTTGCAAAGCAATTTCGGAATGAGAAATCAAGTGCACAACTTTCTTTTTAAATAGTGCTCCATATGCTGTTTGTTACCCCAGTGTCGTTCAAAAGAGCTGATTGCCAATGGTTTGCATGTTCCAACTTTTCCTCCCTTTTATGTAATTATAACGTTTGTAAGACCATTCCCTCAGGTGTCACAATTTAGATGACCTTTCAGTGTATACTAATATTATTATTCAAATCAAAATTAACAAGTGCACATTTATAATTAATAAAGAGCTTAAACCTAAAGTACATGACACAGTGGATTTGGAGAAATTTTGCGATCTGTATTTGGCAAGATTCTGTTATTCTGTTGTTGGGTTATTGTATTTTAGCCGTTTTGCAGTTTATTGATTTATAATTTACATACTTTTTTTTATAGTATGTTTACATATTTGTCATTTTGAGATTACCATTTTCTTAGTTTTTGATCATGGCAATTCTTGGCGACAACTATAGAAATGTCATTTTATCGTTGGTAAAAGTTTTTGTCTTAACAGCAGCAAAAGACTAAAAGTTGCGAACCCTTTTGAAGAAAAAAGAAGGTGAAGGATTTAAGTTACTTAAAAATTGGATAAATAAACACAGAAAATTTGACATATAAAATTCTAAATGCACATTCAAAATTAGACCAATTGATAAACGAAGAGAAAAACGAATTAAAGGTCAGAGGATTCGTGGTTCTGGTCTGATTTCATCTGCTTAGGTTGGAGATTAACAACAACAGAGTCTACATGTCACAGTCTAAAGGACCGTGGTAGCCTAGTGGTTAGGACATCAGCCTTTCGTTCGGAAGGGCTGGTTTTGATTCCTAATACAACCGAAGACCCACCGAGTACATGCGATATACGTGCTCGTTAAATCTATGGAATCGAAAGTACTGTGAACGATTGCTGAGCAGTTACCATGGATATGATGGTCTGGAGAAAATTTCCTCCTTCTCCAGATCAAAGTCAAAATTGAGGGAGTGGATTATTTGGTGGTGCCATCTATCGGTGGAGTCTCAGATCAAGGAGCTTTCACCTTTGTAGTATTCTGGTTAAACGAATGACGCATTCTGTGACTTAATTTCGCACAGCCGTCGGGTGCACCTTGGCCTGTCCGAATGTCATAAACAACATGTAATACTAATTTGAAATAAAATTTTCACTTATGTAAAAAACGGATTACAAAGCGATACAGAAATGGAATACCATATATAAACACATATTATACTAAATTCTTGGAATTTCATTACTTTGATGGCTATTTCAAGAATCATAACATTTATGAACAAAAATTCTAAAGGAACTCATTTATTCAATATTTGATCTCAAAACTTTCCCTGTGACACTTTATTGGGAATGAAATGTCCATTTATATCACAAACAAATAACAGATGCAGTAATGAAATCGCACATTGACACATATTATACACAGTTCTTCTGATATCATCTCTCTGGTGCTTATCTCAAACATCATTTTTACACCTTTGCAGTTACATCGCTAGGTATAGGTGTTTGGGAATTTTCCTCCATTTCGACTCTTTGTCTATAAGAAGTTCCAGAAAAAAATTTATGCTGCGAGTATCAAAATGAGTAGCAACCTCAAACTGTCTTCTGCGCGATACCTCAATAGCTATCTTCAGTTGTTCAACAGTAGCTAGGTTCGAATCTGAGACCTTTTGCGCAGAAAACCGTTGTTTTACCATTATATCTGCAGTAGATGTCTCGTAGAAATATCGAAAACGCAACATCCATCTTGGGTATTAAGCAGTTGTAAAGACTGAACATCAGAAATTCCATTGCAAAAAGTATAGTTGCGTTAATAGATGGGGGCGGGGATCTAAACTTATTTTAAATATCTTAATCTTTTATCCCCATGCTATTAGGATGTTACATCATTTCTGAGGCGTGGCGAGTCGAATATTCCACATGATTGTTTTATATATATATAATATGTAATTTATTTTGCATGAATTAATAATTATTTATTCACCATTTATAAATTATATGTGCGTGAAAATGTTTAGAAGCCCATTCTAAAGTATATTCCCCATCAATTTATATAGCTTAATCGTATGTTTTGAGTTCCATTTTTCAGTACAGCAGTTCTTGAGTTTGAATCCCACTTCAGACATGGATATTTGAAGTGGTTCGAAATCCACTTTTAACCTCTATCTAATAAGATTCCCGAGCAAAAAAAAAAAAAAAAGACTGTTCAGTGATAAACGAAATAAAAAAGGTTTTTTTACACACAATAGCCAAAACCGCCTTCCTATATTTTAAAAATGGATTCCTTATTTACTCTATCTGTATTTTAATGGTTAAATTTTAATAATTCCTTTTTATAAGTAATTAATATTATATAAAAATTTTTGATAAAAATTCAGTTTGGAGAAAGCTTCTATAAATATTTTTTATTAGAGAAATGGAATATAATATGTTTTTATTCTTAAAAAACATCAAATATTTCCTTTTCCTAAATTTAAAATATTATATATAACTGAGAAATAAAATAGTTTGACTCATATGTAACTATAAATTGTTTTGAAATTACAGCGTTGAATTTCATATCAACCACATTTTGCAATGAATCGCAATGATTTTGATTGCAAATAGAATATGTCAGACACATTTCTAGAATTATAAGGCTCAAAATGCAATGAGCTTTAAATAAAAAAAAAATCATAGTAAAAAAGTTGTCAAGCAATGAAGACTTTAGGAAAAATGGCACTACTGTCAATTTGATTTGTCGTATTGAAAGATATGCCCCATATTAAAAAAAAACAAAAAAAACAAGCTAATTAGGACAACTCAGCTTTTTTTTCTGAATTTAGAAACTTCATGATAAGACAAAATTGCGATCTAAAAAAATAAATAGAATAAAGGGCGCATAAAAATTTAATTTCTGAATTAAGTTCATTTTATTATTTTTTCAGTAGACCGAGTTATATTTTACCTTTCACAAGTAGAAACATAACTCCTAATGCTTTAATTTTTGAACGAACAAATGAAATTTCAAGCATATAAATAAAATAATCATAAATGAACTACACTAATTCGTTGGCAACAGTTGAAAGCTCAATTGCTTTTTATCAGTTCTTCTAGCATATATATAACGTCTAAAAGAAAAAAAATTACAAAATGTGTAGAAAAATAGGTAATTCCTTCTTTACATACAATCTAAAAAACAAAATAGGACTTTACAGATAAATAAATACATTTTAATTAGATATTATTCCAGGGATTAGAAGCATTGTCAGACTGTGATGCTACAAGCTCATTGAGCAATGCCATAAATGCCCACAGTATATTTTTAGCTAAAAAGAACTGCCAAATGTGTAAACATATGGTAGGCTAATTTGCAAACAAGACATTTTTGTTCAATAAATACAAATCACTATAAGCGTGGCATTCATTTCAAATTATAGAATTTGTTAATGCGCAACCTCAAATAGATAATATTCAATTTATTATATCTTCACAAAAATATAAATAATATAGAATGAAAAGTTAATACACGTGTTGTAATTTACAATAAATTTGTGTCAGATTTTCAATAACTTTTCTGAAAAGAAAGCTTTTTACCAAACATAATGCAGTGGACACGATTTAGTGTGTCAAATTTAAATAATTAGAATTTCATCTTTGGTGTTATTGGTTTTCATATAATTTAACTTAAAAAATGGATATTATATTTTTAATCACTGCTCATGCGAAGTTGCTGAACATAATTAATAATCTTCTAACTCAGAACTAAGATAAAGTATTCAGTTTGGTAATCGAATTAACATCTTTTACCAATTTCGAACTTTGTAGCTTAATGGTCATTTTTTTGCATACAAGGGCTAATCAGATTGGGACCTACATTTTAAAGATTATTCCGAAATGCCACAAGCAATCAACTAGAGGTGAGAATCGAACCCAACCACTGTTGAACTGAAGGTAAAAGTGCTAACCACTCGGCTGCAGTTAGGGCCCCAATTTTAGTCTTCACACTACTTTGATATAGATGGATTAATAAAATAGTATGTCCTTTACGAACACAATGCATCTTTGACTGAATTAAGAACATAACTTACTTAAGTTATTTGTTTAAAGAAAAGAGAATGGTGTCATTATTTTCAGTTATTTGTTTAAAGAAAAATTAATGTAACTAAAAATAATAATCCAAAACATTTTTTTAGTGTGATTTATATTGAAATATAGTAGAATGTAGTGTTATGTAACATAATTTTAATTGATCTGAAAAGTGTAAAATACATGGAATATCTTGAAATTTTGAATTTTAATTAGTAATAAAATAGAATTTTGAGCAAACACTACCCTTTCCGACACCTTATCTGCAAGTAGAAGGGCATAAGAATTACTTTCATTGTGCTGCATTTGTTTTATTATTTGCATTGTAAAAATTTTCAAACATAAAAATGATTAAACAATTATTTAAGGAATCAACAATGATATGTTTTAGATGGAAAAGAACGTTTCACTCATATTTTAGTAGATTTCATTTTATGAAACCAATCACTTTGTTTCATTCTTATTGTGCTATGAAAAGCCCAATTTCAAGCGCTGAACTCTTTCCATAGCTCTTATTAAGCATTATCAAGATTTCTAATGTTGATTAAAATATAGTGAGTTGTAGTATACAGATGTATTAAAATTTTATTTAGCTTCAACAGTTGTTCTGTAATTCAGCTGATCTTTTGTATTTATCAGTTATTGTTTTAAAAATTTATTAGATATTTCATAATAGATTTAATAAATTTAATTCTATATATACGTTAGATTTTATTTTAATAATAATAAAAACGTGGTGCTGATAAATTTACTGACAGATAATAATTAAAATTTTAATATTATTGAGAATGTATAAATTATACAGTACTGATGAGCTGACTAACTTAAAAAAAATTTCAGCAGAGATAAAGATTAAAATCAACAAATGACATATATAAATATTAGAAACGTTTATAAATAATTGGTTTCCTTTATCACTCGAATGTTTAAAATTTACAGTTATAAATAATGAAAGTATTTCTCTAAACATTAATGCAACTTTCCACTATGTATATATATATACATTAGTTTTTATATTTTAAAAATGTGAGAACATTATGTTCCTAAATTTTATTAAACAAATGTTAATTTTATGCTTACTTTAAAATTATGTTATTAACCAAAACAGAGTACAAGAAACAGCATTCTCTGAAATAAAATGCTTACAAACTAATTAAATAAAAACAACATCTGTAGTAAAATGTTTTGCCTTTTATTATTGAAATGGAGAGTCCAAAATAAATTAACCACATCACACACACACACACATTAAAAAAGTTCTTGCTACCTGCTTAAAACCATTAGCTTGCATTCAACTCAGTTAAGCATTTAAAGCGAATAAAATATAATTGTTTTTATTCCACTTTATCAAAGCAAACTATACAATACAATATTTTACATAAGACTCTAAAACTGAGTTCAGTTTAACTCAACACAACAGAAATATTTTGAGTATGTAAGTATTTGATCCTCAAAATAGAAATAAAACAGAACCCTGAGAAAACTTAAGAGGATTAATTTCAGATTTCATTAGTAATTTGAAAATACAAAATATTTCAAGATACAAGATTTAAATTTTCGATTTCAAATTTCAAGAATAATTTACATCATATAAAAGTACTAGAAATACATTTTTTTTTTTTACAAGAGTTACATTTAAAATACAAAGCCTCGATTTAGCAGGTTTAAATAAAAATGGCAGTTAAAATGAAAAATAAATCATGATAAATATATCAATAATTTTTCCAAATATAAACTGAAATATTAGTAAGTTCAACAACATGAAAGACTCTAAACCTGACAAGCAATTATGCCACTTGAAGCTTTTTAAAACAGAAAAAATTATTTATTTATAACAGACAGGTAAACATTATTTATAATAGACAGTTAAATAAAGCCCTATAGATGAGACATAAACTAAAGGTTTTTGCTTTGACATTCAATCCATAAAAATCAATTTCATACAGTCAGCTTTGAAGTACAATACTTAATACAAAAAACACACACTGAGGGGAAAAAAAAAGATGAAATGTAATTAATATATAAAACACATTCCCATGACTACATGGAAGAAATTTAATTCATTAAGAAATATAAGATGACGAAAAACATGACACAAAACAAATTTGGGTAATCACCGGTTTGCCTCAAGCATAATACTCAAGAGAAAGACATTGTAGATTTCATACTTTATTATTTATTTTATAATAAAAATAAATTATAATAAGCTGCTACAAAAACAAACTGCTGTTAAAATTAATAATGTGATTATTTTAAATATAGAAAATATGAATTTTAGTAGGAAACAATGAATTGATTTATAGAAATATTGCTTAATTATTGTCTGCATTTTGTTTATTTTAAATAAATGTATTCCAGTGATGCTTAAAACAATATTAAAATTCACTGAGAGAAAATTGAAGAAAAACAATTGTGCTCATTAAAAAATAAAATAAACCATAGTAAGTAACAGGATTTTCTACAACTGTCTTCTCCTTTTGGTTGTTGGTTAATAAAAAAAACAAGATACAATTTAAATACACCTAATTAAGTAGCATACAAAGTAAGCACACAAATATGTGGCTATAAAAATATTAATTATAAAAAAAACCCAAATTTGATCAATTAAATACAACATGAAAAAATAAAACAATACAAACACAAATGAAATAAATAAATTCACTAGATATATATAGAATATTAAAATTATTTATTTAAATAAATAAATAACACAATAAATTTTAGTTGCATAATCAAAGGGCATAACAGATTTTTCTTTAAACTCTGTTTAAATATGAGATTTCTATAACATAAAATACGCAAAAGCTTGAAATAGAATTTTTGAAGATGAAAATGACTTCTATAATAACAAACAATACATATTTTCTATTCATAATTAATAATGCAACATATTGTTTACAAAATCAATAATTAAAAACAATGATGCCAATATAAATTGCATCAACTTTAAGATAAATGCAAATTTTTCTTTGCAAGTCAAAATTATATAATGATTCTTTTAACAAATGTAACCTAGTTAATGTTTTAAATAAAAACTTTTACTTTAAAATAATAAGTTTTAAATAAATTTTTACAAGGTAATTATTTTTATATAAATAGAAAATTATTTTATGAATGGAACATTTATTTAAGTAAATGTAAATAAAAAAAATCTTAATATTGTTTATAATATGTCTTTTGTTTTCAAGAATGTCTTATTTCACAATAAGATAATCTTGAAAACAAAATTTTTTGTTGACCTAAACAGGCAAAAAAGCTCCAAAAATGGCAATAACATGCTTAATCAGTACACTCAGTATACACAACTGCATGAAAGAAAGAATAAATAACTTTACAGTCAACAGCAAGCAATAACTTGATAAAAATACAAACTAGATAGATATGACACACATAGTTGTCACGATTAACTTTCCACGCCTACTGTGGGCTGCAATTGTGAAGATGATTCATTTCTTACAGATGAAATTTCAACATTTTCTGATTCATTAGAAATTTCAGCTACTTTTTGACTATTATTATTTTGTAAACTGGAGTTCTTTTCTTTCCTATTTGACTGGAAAAAAAATTGCTTGTTAGATATAATCTAAACAATTTTAGAAAAACAAAAAAGAAAAAATGTGTTTATTTAAAACCTTAGCTATTAAAAATTAAAAAAAATCAAATTTCCTTTACTTTTAAAGGGAACTATTTAAGTTATTCATAAATGAATTTGTTCATTTTCTACTAAGCATATTTGGTCTGTTTGTTGCTCTTTAGTCATATTTCACACAAGATTGACTTAGTTGAAACCTACAATTTGTCATAAAATGAATTTTGAATCACAACACCCATGCGAGAAGTGAAAGTAAAATGCAAAAATTGTTGAATTGATAGATAAAGCAAAGACCATTCACTAAGTTTGATTTTTATGATATTATAAATTACAGGAACTTGTCTGCATTTCAAATACATAGACAGAAATTGTGCTTTACATCAATTCATGTGATTCACATATATTAATTTAATAGCAAAATGTAGCAAAAAAAAAAGCTAAACATTTTATAGAAAGATTATAAATCCATTGCAGTAAAAAAATTACAAGTTTTTTTTTTTTTTTTTAAAAAACATTTAGCTCATATTTTAAATTACAAATTAAGTACAGTTTAATCTAGTTTTGAAAATTATATCATGAGTTATAACCTTAAGCCTGATTCAAAAAGCCTGATTCAAAATCTATACTGTAGTATAAACATAACAAATATAATTTTAATATTAAAATACTCACTTCTTTTTCAGGAGGAGGTACTATAGGAATTGCTGCCTTTGGTCTTTTTTGTACAGCTGGTAAAATTGGTGGTGGTTGACTTGGAGGATAATAATAAGTTATACCTGGCTGAAATATTTCATTTGGAGGTGCCTAAAATAAATTTATTTATATTTATATAAAAAGTTATATCTAAATTACTATTTACAGCAAAACTAAATCCAAGCAACAGAGCAGTAAATTTTCCCAAAATGCATTTATTCAATTTTCTAAGGCAAATATTCAGAACATATTTGCAGTTTGGAAACAAAAAGGACAAAGTATAATGATTTCTATGTATAAAATTTTCAAATATTGTTTTTCTAAGGTAAGTAAATTGCAAATAATATATTTTATACTGCACTATAAATAAATCTATAAGAAAATTTTCCTCATTGAAAAATATTTTATGAATTAAAAAAGAGGGTATCTTTCATGAGAAATAAAAACGTTCGTTTTGATACACAAAATAAATAAATCACAAGAATTTAACAAGATCATCAAAATTATATATAAACTCACAAAAGAATATAAGACAACTGTCAAACTTTATCATCAATATTTACCATTGCTTCACAATTTTCAATAAACAAATTCATTTTTTACTATCAGTATTAATAATTTGAATTTTTTTTTTGAAGTTCTTAAACTTTAAACTTAAAAAGTTAATTCCATATCTCTTGCCAATATATGTGTAATAAATAAATAAATAAAGCTGAGAAATTATTTTAGAGTTCAACACATATCATACTGAAATATTTTTGTGAAACAAACACATAATTGATGATAATCATAGCATGAATGGTCATGAAACTGATAACATACATGAAAAAAGATTCAATACTGAAAAGACAAAAATAGCTATATGAAAACCTTAATTCGGTATTATAATAGAAAACACACAGTAGATCCTTGAAGATAACTATTTGATAACACATTAATGATATTTTTGTAATTTATTCATTGTTTAGAAATAATGTGTAAGATAAGTCACACGAAGTGGTCCAATTGTGAAAGATAAAAGTACCCAGAACTGTTTTGAAAGAGCATGAAGTTATCAATAACATACAAGGGATATCTAGAGCTGTATAAGCAAATCCTGGACTATAACATGAACAGGTTTGGAATATTCACCTATCACCAAACCTCGTAATTTTGAATTACATTCAGGTGAATAGGTCACATCAAGTGAAAGGACATTAGATGCTACAGATTCACATGGAAATTTCCCCAATCCAGAGTTCCAAGTAACCTAATGACAGAGAATGTCGTCACTCTTCCAATTCCTCATTGCCACAAGTGATGTTTCACTTTTGTTGATTTTATGAAATGCAGGATGAAGCTACTAAGCCAAGGAAGGTCATACTGGATCTAACAATTCCTGAAATTCAATTGCCAAATCTAACAATAAAAGTAGGAATTAGTTTAATAAAAACAGGTATTGTGAATGTGTTCAAACATGCTTGTCACTTCATTCACTGTTGTTTCAGTTTCAAACACTTTCTACACAAGGCATGCTATATTAGATTAAAAAATTTTTCCTGATCTCAACAAAAAGAAATTTCTTGTCTATTATAGAGAATTCATTTTGAAATTTATATTTTACTTCTACCTCTTCACAAAGTTTCATATAATCATCATGATGTAGGACAAAATATTCTTATTAGTACTATTCAGATTTGCATGATTCAAATTCAAACTATATTTATTATTCAGTACATTTTTACATAAATTGAATACTAATCCATAACATATTAATAACCTTTAGCTTTTCTAACATAAAATATTAAATGAAAAGGGAGAAAATATATTTTTATAATAAATAATAATCTATATTATGTTTCTACCTACAAATTGTTGAGTAGAATAATTTGTAATAACTTTTCAGGAGAGTGGAATAAGTACATATTTCAACTCTCTTATAATGTTCTCCATTATATCCATCATTATAAAACCATGGCTATACTTATTATTTTTATTAGGCACATTATTTATGTAAAACTATTTTCAAGAAATGTTTAACATTACACATTTCATGTTTAGTCAAATTTAAAATTTCATTTAAAAAAAGAAGGTATATAAATATTATTCATAAAAAATATAAGATAAATAAACACCATAATTAAAGAAAACAAAATCCAACAGTATGATTATGGACAATCCATAAATAGTAACCAATCAAATGATGGGAGCTTTTCAAGAAATTTAGAAATATGATTTTGCATGACAAATATATTAAAATATTATTATTATCAAAAAGTGAAAATACTTTGAAACAATGAAATTTCATTTTATAATTTTATTCCTTTCATATAATTAAATGAAAAACAAATTACATTCTTGTAAAAGATAATTTTCATACAATCTTAAAATATTTCTATACGTTGTTTTTAAAACATTTGAACTTTAAAATTTTTAGAAAAACTGAAAAATTAATACTACATAATAATTTAAGTAATCTAAAACAAATAGAAAAACAAGTAATTTTTTAACCATCATAAAAAGAAAAAAAATCAAAATTGACAACACATTAACATATTTAAATAGTATAATAATGAAATCTTACTGGTGCAGGAGGAGGTGGTGGTGTTGTAAACTGTGGATAAGCAGCAAATTGATATCCTGGATTTGGTGGAGGTGGAGCAAAATTCATAATAGTAGGAGCTGGTGTGATACAAGGAGGTGGAGCTAGCATAGGTTGTGGAGCAGGCACACTAACTTGAGGAAATAACCGTGGTGGTGGAGTTACTGACATTCGTAGACCTTAAATTAAAAAGAATTGTACTAAAACTTACTTTGAATAAGTTGCTTGAATAAATTGACTTTTATTCCTTTTCGCAAAGGAAGAAAAATATTAAAAATATAACTATGAAAACAGTAAGTAAAAATAGATATAATTATTGGATCATACTCTTAAATATACTTGCAAAATATAAATATCCATTTCAAAAACATAAGAAATATTAGATATAGAAAAACATAATCACACTCTAATTTTAAAAACAGAGATAAAAATATTTACTAAGTTTCAGATAGCAAGGATATTTGCAGAATAATAGACACAGAAAAATCAAATGCCCATTTAATCAATTATTATAAGGCAGAAATTGTTTATGTAAGCTATTATTCTACTTATTAAACTGTAGATTTGAGTTGTTAATTAAATTGCTAAATTAAACACTAATTTTATCGCTTAAGAGAGTGTGAAGTCTTAGACTGATGTTTTTTCATGAATTATTCAGTCCTCCATTATGGTCAAATACAAAAGGAAAACTGCTTATCTAAATAAATTTGAATAGTTTGCTTGGTCTTACAGCTGGATTAAAATTAGTAAATCTTGGATTATAAAAATCTTTTACTTTTTACCCTAAATAGGAAAATCTAAAGTTAAGCAGTGATCTTGCAATCAATAAAAATGACTGTAAATAGTACAAATAAATAATGAAAAAAACTTACAAATAAGATTTTCAAGAAAAATAAAAATTCCTTTTCCCAAGGGATTTTATTTTTTCTTTCTCTTTGCTAGATTTTAAGTAAATTACTTAAATTCATAACATTAAAATTTTCAAATACTAATTTAAAATATTAAATGTTGAATCACTTCAAACATTAAATGTAACAGCTATTAATTTATATTACAGCTTATATCTATTTGCCAATTCACAGATTTTTTTAAAATAGCTAAATATATTTTAAATCTGAAGCATTTAATAAAATCTTAATAGTTTCTAAATTTAAATCATTAAACTCTATCCTTTGAAGAAGGAAAGGGAGAAAATCCAAAAATTTATAGAAAATTATGAGAAAATATAAATGTTAAATTCATGATCATTTATCATGATTATATTAATTTTCATTGATTTTAATGTTCCTATTATTATCTTAAAATGCCACAACCCATAACTTAACCCCTTAACCGGCTATCCCGAGGTAACTCGGGTAAACAATTCTGTGCGTTTTCTCGCTATCCCGAGCCCCTTGGTAGGGGCAACTGGCTTCACTGCAAATTCAACCCCCAGAATTGACGGATTACCGTGAAATCGTAGCTGGGGAATTTATTTATGATCGGTTACAGTTGATTTAACCAATGCGAACGAAAATTGAAAGTGTTCAAGGAAAGAACAGCTATTTACATTTTACTTTTCTATATTTATACGCATTTAGTTTTAGTAAAATAAGGCTATCTAACAATTGAATTTATATAAGCAACGTATTTTCCTATAATACTAATTTTCACTTTTTTTTTTATCACGTTTTTAAATTATTAATATTTATTAGTTTTGTATAAAAATATGTGACTTTGCGACAAGGTTAAAATATAAGAAATTTTTTTACTTAATTTGTTCAAAAATATGAAATTTTAAAATGTCAAAAATTTTGCTTAAAATTTTAAGGGATAAAATAAATAATACATTAGATTCTAATTTTTTAACTTTTGAATGAATTTAGTATTTTAAACAATTCTGCAATGATTTTTGTACAAAATATATAATCTAATTTTAATAAAATGCAACTATAAGAAGTTCTTTCACTTTTTAAAGATACATTTTATTAAAATTAGATTATATATTTTATTCTGCGAATAATTAATCTTTGTAATATCTCAGGTATTATTTAATTTTACAATGTACCTAATTTTAGCTAATAAATTGATTAACTTGCTACTAATTATCTCATTTTAAATGCTTAGATAATTTATAAAAGAGTGTCAAAAAATCGGAACTGCTTAACTGTCGACTGAATACCAAATGTGAGCTACAAAAAGATCATTGAATTTACAATCTGTCCGAAGAGTTATCTTCATAATAAAATTCTTCTTCACTGCTTGCATCAGACATAATGTTCGTAAGCCGGTAATATTTTCACATATACAATTAGCTACTAGAATAGCTTCTGAGAGTGAAACAGCACTCATATATATGTGTGTGTACACACACACACACACATATATATATATATATATATATGCCAACAAGAATAGGGAAGAGACAATATGGCATTTCAATAATTTGTTCTGGCCAACTGTAGGTGATTTATTGACAAGCTCACCTGGAATACATCATGAAACAGATGTCGATTGGAAATGTTCATTCACTACACCAGATATACATTTGATTTAAATTTACATTTATCGGTTTTCCACGGAATTCGAAAAAATTCCCAAGTTCCACTAAATGGGCATTTGTTAATCTTGTAGTCAAATTGATATAATCAGAAACAACAATCTATCATTCTGCTATCTTTATTCTACTTGTAAACAATTTAAAATTAACTACATGTGCATTAACTTTTTGTTTACTCGAGAATTTAACTAAGTATGTTTTGAAACGTTTCATATTGTTGTTAGCTTCACACTACTCAAATTTTAAGTACACATATTTTAAGCATACCAAGATCAAGGTAATTGCAAAATATGAAGGAATACATTCTCTAATAACTATTTTCAAATTTTAGAATGGGACATATGTTACTCTTTATTCCACATAAAATTATATTATTTTGTTACGATTAAAATCTAAAACTTTACTAGAAGCTATTATTTTTGGCAAGAAAATTTTAATTTTGATTAAAACTTTCACTAAATTTACATTTTGGTATAGATCTGGAAAATGATATTAAAATACACCAAGAACAACTAATTTCAGAAAAATTACTAAAATTTTTCCCTAAATATTTAAGAAATGCATTTCTGTTTCAGAAACATTATAATATGATTTCACCATAAACAAATGATTAAATTTAAATATTTAAAAATTGTTTGACTTTAGTAATTGCAAAACTTTTTCTGTAAAAGAAAAACAGCGGAGAACATGTTAAATTATTTAATGTCTTTATTGTGTGTTTTCAAATCATTTCAATAATTTTTCTTTTTGTAAAATCAAGGATATTTTAAACTAATATTTTGTAAACATAATTTAAAATCATTAAAGTTAAAGTTACTTACAAATTCCAGAAAATATGAAATTTCCTTTATCATGGAAAAGAAATATTTTCATTTACTAATTCAGAGATAACATTTTAAGTACTAAGCTTCTTATCTCATATACTTCAATATCTAACAGCTTTGCACTAAAGATTATACTTTCAACTTCTTGAAACAAAATATTTCAAATAAGCACTATGTTATGGCTTTTTTATTCCTTTAGTGTATTCTCGAAAACTAAGTTCAATGACTTAATTCTAATATTAAGCTAAATAATTTGACCATCAATAAAATGTTTCTAACATAAGAAATAAATTTTATTTTTGTGATAAATTAGTAAATTATGTTATGAATTTTTGACAGGTTAAACTTGATGTAAAATTAATAGTTTCGAACTAGACAAAGTATACATTTCTGGTCAGTGAATTTATGTTTACAAAAATTAATTTTGTGAATATTTGCTTCTTTAATCAAAACGATTTAAAAATATTTGATTAATCAAATCAAAAGTATCTAAATATTTTCATTTATAACCATCAAAAGAAGAATGAAATTAAATCATTATTGTACTAAAAATTACTTAAAAAAATCTTTCTCTAAATTTATAGCTTATAATGATTTGAATGTCAAAGCAGTTATAATTCTGTGAAGGCAAAAAATATTTAATGAAGGGCTCATTTCAATATGTGAAAAAATGGTATATTGACAAGTTCTATATTAAATATTTAATTTTTAGAATGCTATTGTAAACAATAATGTTAAGGTGTGTCCCTGTTTTTATATTTTTCTCCTTTTGAAAAACAAATATTCATACGAGAGACGCATTATTTTAGTATTTGTCTAAAACAATTTAAGAAATACTAAAAGATATATAATAACAATACTGGTTCTTGTATGGAGTGATATTTTTTTGCATAATTAGAAACAGAAATATATGATATTCATTGTGATGGCTATTGTATACATTTTTAATTTAAGATTTTTTTAAAAAATATAAAAAATGCTTGGAAATAAATTAAATTTCCTGATAATAATTTACAAAATAATTAAATAAAAATTCATATTTAGTGTAATAAAAAATTATAATAAGAGCTTGAAGAAATTTTCATGCAGAACATTCACACAAAGCAAACTGCGAGCACATGTGTTTCTACAGCTGACAGCGATTGATGGGCTTCCCCGCTGTAAGTCATTAGAATGTGATTATTATGAGATGGTCCAGGGCACAACGGAAATACGTCCCATCAAGAATTAGAAACTTTTTGTATTCTTCATAGGTGCTAAAGGGCGAAAAACATTCAATGCAGTGAAAGCCAAAACTATGTTGCCACTGTGAAGCAAAAATGATGCACTTTCTTCACTGAACCCCAGGCGGTTAAGAATCCAATGATGATCTATTTCTCTCTATATATACATACACACACAGTATACCCATATACAGTATACTGAGAATTACTCTCATTCTAATTTAAGATCATATATATATATATAATGAGGATACTTCTCAATATACTGAGTATTTTGACTATGCTGAGAATACATATTTATTGGTAATAACTTCAAATGATATTCCATTTAAAAGAGCATATTATAAAAAATTTCCCCCTTCTAACACAAAAACCATTCGTATTATGAAAAACAAGTTCTTTACTAAATAGATCAAGTACAAGTTTTTCTCCAACTTACTTTTACAATGGATATGACATGTCAGGTTGTTACTTTTCCTATACTTATTTGCTTTAAAGGAACTTTTTAAAAATGTTATCACTGTTATAGAGGCTAACAGAAGCCTTGTGGCTATTCTGCACACTTCAAACCAAATTATCTTATGTTCAATATTAGTCATTCTTGAAGATCAGAAGATAAATGTTAAGTTTATACATTTTGAATGCACTTCTGTTGATTTGCCTGATAATCAAAGATAATTTTTAAACACAATAATAATATGAAGATCTAAAGTGTTCCAAAGTACTACAAACCATGATGATCTTAAATTAGACTAAATTAAGTAAATAAATTGTTAAACCAAAGGCTAGAGCACAAGTTATTCAGCTACACATCTTTTAAAATAAATGTTTATTCCAGTACAATTTATGAATATAGAATGAAATTTTTTTTTAGGTTGAAATACATAACTGATGTCCAGATGGCTTCTCTAAACCTTTAATTGTTCATAGCAGAGTTTCAAATCCTATTAAAAGATTTGATCCTCTCCTCATATTTATAATCTTATGTAATTTTTATAAATTCATGCTGAACATTTTTATTTCAGCGGCCTATAATCATGATGATAAAGCTGATAAAAATGAGCTGATTTGGTGAAACACTTAAAATTATAACTCAAATAAATCAAAACAAAACTTACAAGTAGTGACAGCACACGTTTTTAAATTATAAGAAATATACATATATAACAACAGGCAACATACAACAAATTGAAGTATTCACAGACACTAAGCACAAAGAAGAAAAAAATGAAAATAATACATTCTCAGCTGACATTATGAAAACATCCATTTTTTTATAAAGAAGTTTTTATGATTTTGATTAAAAATATTTAAAAAAAAAAATCTAAACTTATTCATTTCAATATGATTGACATTCAGTTGACTATGGATGAAACCAAAATATAAATTCATTGTTTTTAATAACTTTAAGGACACATATTTAATAATCATACTGTTTGAACATTGACATAATTTAACTTGTGTTTGTATCTTTTTTTATAATTAATATGCTGATAACATGTAAATGTTTATTAAGTATATCCTTTATCTCAATTAATTGTCATTATGTTAAAAAGTTTTCTCTAATAATTTTTGAATTCTCCAAAAATTAGAAAATTGTAAGAACCTTAGGAAAGCAATTTAAATTCAAAATCTTTAAAATAACTCCATTATTTTGTAGCCCACAAGCTTGTAAATATAAAATTCATGCTTTTAAAAAATATTATACAATTCATTTTTAACTTTTGACTAAAATGTATTTTTTTAATGTTTAATTTTACTTAATCAGCTGAGAAGTACTTATGTTCTGATTGAAAGAAAAGTTAGAAACACATAACACATACCATAATTATCAGAGTAGGGAGGAGGGGTAAAAGTTTGATATGCAGGAGGTGTAATAAGAGGGGCACTTGTAGCTGTTTGACTTTGTGTACTAGGAGTTGGAACACATGTCTCTGAAGGGGCATACATAGAAGGCTGATATCCTGCTGTGAAATAACACACATAATGCATGAATACATGGAAAATAAAGTGACAAGAAATTATACATATATATAGGCAGAAGAAAGGCAATATTTACAATTTAGCAAAAAAAAAGTCTCAAAACAAAGAATTTTTTATCACTGTAACCCCTTGGATATACATTCATCTGAAATAGATTTGCTGATGCATGGAATAGTATAGAAAGTAAATAGATTTGTTGGGATTATTCATGTTTTGAATGATTTAATGACACAATAATTAGTATTTGCATTGTAAATCAAATTTAAATTAATAATTTGTGAATTAAAATTCAAGCTGAAACATACTCGTTATTTAGGTAACATGTGATGCAATGGAATTGTCAAATATACCAAAGGGGTTAGTATGAAAAGAGAGAGAGGAAAAAATTGTGGAAATAATTTATGACGCAAACATTAATAGACTTTATTATTACAGCAAATATATATAAATTCGACATGCTGTATCCATCATATCTATTTAAAAAGTTACTAACTGCAAAGAATGATTTTTAGATAGTAGTTTGTCACTGATAATATAAGAGACAAAATATTTTTTACAAAATGTGCAAATATACGATAACATAAAACATCAAATTCAGTTGCAGTTTATTCAACATTTTTATATAACTATTTATACTATTATCAAAAACCAATAAAAAATAATTTGTGCTAGTAAGAAACTATTTCATATTCAATAATCATAATAATTAACTAAAAGAAAAGAATCTGATTAAAAAATTAAGCTTTATTTAAAATTTCAAACCTATACTTTAATGCACTTTTATAATAGCAATATAATATTACTGAAAGAGCAAATAAATTCACAAGTTGTTAGGGATTTACAATTTTGATTAGACTATTTGCTTCAAATATATTGAAATAATTCATTTCCAATAATAGATGAGATCAATTTTAAAGTAATAAATTATTCACGAAATAATAATAAATTATTCACGAAATAAAAACTTTTTACTATGACTTCTTTTCAATTTGCACACATTCCAAGAATCTATACATTAAAAAGTAAATAAGAAAACTATATGAAACAGAAAAAATAAGTGAAAATCATATATGCATATTTCAATGATATGAATAAGAAAAGAGTATTGTAATTTAGAGTCAGTACTTTCAATATTACTAACCTGATTCATAAAAAGATTGATGTTGTGGTGCAACTTGTTGAGGAGGAGGTTGGTAGGTGCTAGTATCTGGAAGACTACGCTGCCTTAAAGATGAATAGCGTTTTGGACGGCCTGATGAATCCCCTGCACCTTTCAATGCCATATTTTGTATTTCATTGACATTGGCTGGTAAATCATCTATCAAAATTAATTCATATAAGACATAATCTGATAACAAAAACTGTTACTGACATTCTAAATGTAAGCATAAGAATTTTCTTTAATCCAATGTAGTTATGATATAAAATATTTCACAAGGAACTAAATTAGAAGTTATATTAAGGACATCTATTAAAAATTAAAAGCAAAGCATTTACATGCTTAATTTCAAAACATTAGATATTTGAGCATATAAAAGCTCAACGAAATAATAGAATAGAAACTTTGAAGAAAAACAAAAATTGCACAAAATATAAAATAAAGCTTATTTTCATAATTTAAGACATTTTTATTAATAATTAAATATAACTATAAATTTTATTTTATTTCTCAACAACTGAAGTCTAAGTCTCATTCCCAAAGCTTCATATATTTAAGAATAAAAAGTAATCGTTATTAATTAGTTTATATATATGTTCTTTATTTCATGAATCTTTTTAATTAATGGTAAAATATTTTGACAGTCAAATTATAAAAAGAAAGAATATTGTAAAAAAACAATGTCTCTGAAACTTAAGAATTTTCCACATAAAAAATCCTATCTTTATATTGCTTTTCACTTAGGGAGTAAATGAAATATAATTATTTTTTACTCTTTTAGATATATCCCCTTAATTCATACTCATTGGTGTGCACCAACTAAAAGATGCATACTGAGTTTTTTCCATTTAAAATGGAAATTTGTCTATGACTACTAACATGCTACAGATTTTTGAAGTATGGTACTGAACTGCTCCCTTAAATATTTTAAATAAAGCAACATTTGATTTTAATTTAAGAGCAAAACTAATTATTCAATGCATGTTTACACAAAAAAGTCAATTAGCAACAATAAGTGAGATTTAGAGAAAATAAAAATATTAAAAAGACTTTTATGAATATGATTGAAATTACTTTGGAATACTAACAGAAGTATGTTTTAAAACCAATTTTCAAAAAGAAAAATTCCATCTTTTCATCTAATCTTCATGGCGTAAAGTTTTATCAGAATAAAGCTCCAAGCCATACCTCTAATTCTTCTGTTTCATTTTTTTGAATGACAATGAAATGAAATGAAAAATGAAACTGGAATTATTATTTGCTTTAAATATATTCTACCTAACATCTAATATGTCTCCTATAGATAACTGAGAACTTGGAATTTTAATATAAGCTTTCTATAAGCAGCATTCAAAAACAATGGCTGAGCTCTGAGATTGTGAAGGAGGAAAGGAAGAACATCATCTTGTTGTTTCAAGAAAAGGACTTATATCTTGGAAATGAAAATGAAATATGATAGTTTAAAGAAAATTTATCTTCACAGTACATACCAGAAAGTAAAATTCTATATTTATTTCTATATATATATTTCTATATATATATGCAAAATCGTTACAAAAATATGTGAACACCTTCAGTATAAAACTTCTATTTGATGGACAAAAATTATTTTTCATTATTGAAATATTGCAATCTTTCCTTACATAAGAAACAGTGGACATTCCCATATTATTTTAATTTCATGTACAAAGAAGTAAGTAAAAATTTAAAAAGTAAAAAAGTGCAAAATCTAGTAAATTTTCAGGCAAACTTATATTTAATATTGATAACGATTCTGAGTTAAAATTAGTGTATGAAGAGAATTCATCAATTAAATTTAAATGCTTAAATAATAAACATAGGTTAAAGAGAATTGTGTAGGAAAATTTAGAACCCTCAACATTTTATTCAGTATTTATAATGATGGAATTTTGATACAATAACAATTATCAAAAAATACATAAGATATTATATAATGACTTTGGTCAAGAAAATTTGTGAGTAAAAACAAGCTTTTATTACCACCAAACAAATAAAATTGATGTTAAAATAAAAAAGCAAGGATTGCATATATGCTCCAAAGTCAGATGGTTTATATCATTTCTATAAAAGTAAGTCCTCCAAAAGAACCATTTTACCTAACTTCTAATGGTAATAAGAACAAGGAGTTTAAATCCTATTGTCATGCTAGGTATACTTGCCATTCAATGGCAATTGTTTTGGGAATAAGGGCTAATTACACCAGAACCTACAATTTCAAGTGGATTTCAAATTCACAGATTACTGAATCAAAGATCAGAACGCTACCTATTTGGCACCCAGCCTTGGTCTAGTCGTTATGAGGTCATGTAATGCATTGCAGTTTTCATTAATTTGTAAGTTCTTTCTTAAAGTATAATTTTCTAATTGTCGTATTGCACTCTGTTATTAATGATATTGAAATAAATAAATTTTTAGAAATAGCCAGCATTGTTTTCATACTAAGAACACAATTTATTTTGTGGTAATGCATAGTGAAAAAATAATGTTCACAATTTACAGTGTTGTTCTAGATTTATTAAAATCGTCATAATACAATAGAGGATATTGAAAGGATGCTATACTGTGCATTTTTTAATCACATTTAATATATCAGACATAAACAGATGTACTTTCAAAAGTGTAAAATTCTATAGAATGACTAGAATTCAAAATTATCACAATTAAATCTCACATTTTTCTAAATGAATTAGCAAACATACGGAACAAACATTAAATGAAAATTACAATATGAGGATGTAACTCATTGTGATTATAAAAACAGTTATTACATTTTTTACATCATGGCATTTGTTTTTGCTTTAGTGCCTCGTGAAATGTTCTTATTTATTCATGTTATTTCTTTAGATTCTTAACATTTCTTACAAAAATTCTAGGAAGTCCTTAGAAACTATTTATAGTTTAGATCTTTATTATTTTAAATGGAATAAATGAATGAGGATTTCGAACATCCTTAAATCTTCCTTGTTCATTAATCTTTCAGAGGACATGAATATTTATTCCATGAAAACGATCTCTCTGGAACAATTTTCGAGATAAAATAGGAAAACAAGATACATTATCCACTTATATAACCGTGCAATCAAAAATATTTGAGAAAAATTAATTTACATTATTTTCAAAACTTATAACGTTTTTATTCATTTCCTTCATTATTTACAATATAATACATTCAAAACCTCTTCAAACTCTCATCTTTGTGGAAAATTGAAATATTATAAAGGAACTTTAAAGAAAAAATCTTTTCTCATTTCAAATGTACCAAATCAACAAGAAAAATTTTGGTTGAAAAGTATGACATTGCAGAAAAGTAAGAAATTCTTATTACATTACGATAATGCATTACAAAACATAGTAATGCATCATCGTAAAGTAGATTAAACTGATATAAAATGGAGGATTATACTAAAAAGCATAGATGCCAATAAATTAGGTGATTAAAAGGAAAAAAATAATGGGGTAAAGAATTTTACATCAGATAATAATTTAAAGTTTTTATAAGTACTTTAAATAAAACATGAGCTTATCTGAAAATAACTTATTGAATAAATTTTCTGATAATTGTCTTTAAGTTTTGTAAAATGTGATGTAAAAAACTGAAAAAATGAATTAGTGCAAAAATAATAAAATGTATTAGCTTCATTTTAAAAATAATTCTCTCAACAGATATATTATGACAGATTTTCTCAATTTGCCACAGAAAAAGTCAATATAGGGGTTAACATTACTAAAAGTTTAATACTAACATTACTAAAGTATACATAGAACATAGAATGTTTTTTACCATTGTTCTCAACATGAGAAGCAGGCTCTGAATCACAGACTTCTCCATTAGCATCATTCTCCAAAGATAATTGTTCAATTTCTGTGCTGAGATTATTATTTATTTTATTTTCAAGAAAACGGGGAGATATGTGCCGGCTATTAGTTCCACGACCTCTTTTAATGTAGTCTCCTCTTGATGAACCTCGATTACCACGAGAATTTGGCCGACGGTTTCCCCTATCATGATTATTGGCAAAAGGAAGAGTCTTGCCACGTCGAGGAGGAACCTCACGCTCTGCTGAATTTCTCCCACTGAAATTAGAATTTTCAAATGTCAATGTCCTCACAGATTTTGCTTCAGCATTTTTAGGTGGGCTTTTACTGTAATAAGATTGTTGAGGAACATCTTGAGTTTCTGGTTCTTCTTTATCTGGTAAAGCAGGGAATTCTTCTCGATTAATTACTGAAGGACAATCTTTAGTCTCCCCTTCTAGAGATAAATAGAAACAAAATAATGTCAGAAAAAATTTCTCAGAAGCTAGAAAACAAGGCATTTGATAAAATTATTTACCTTCTGATTTTTCAGGCACTTCATTTGGATTTTCATCATTATTTTCATTCTGAGCATGATTTTCTGAATTGAAATTTCTGCGGCCCCTTCCGCGAAATCTAGGATTTCCTCCTCTAAATCTTCCAGTGCCTCTTCGACCTCTAGGAGAACCTCGAGGTGATCCTCTGAATTTTTCCCTTCCATAAGCAGTAACATCTTCCCAATTGCGATCATATTTAGTGGGTCCTCTTCTGAAATATGAATTAAGATTTCTATCAGAAACAATTAAGTTATTAATTTTAAATAGTTATAGTAAGAAAGTCAGTAATAATGTAATAAAATAAATAAGTTGATCTAAGAAATGAGAATGTAATTTTTTTAATCAGCATTAATAAAAAAATTATTTATTTGTTGGTTTTCAAAATGTTCAGTTTTTTGCACCCTAAAACTTTAGACAGGCAGTTTGGCCAATACACTTTGATCACAAAGCTTTGAAGTGGAAACACAATAATCCAAGACTAAGATGGGAATCAAGCATATGAATTTTTTTAACTGTAAGAGGCTAAAAATAAGGACTATTAGCTTGAATAGCAATTTAAATTAGTAATTATTGTTTTGTTTAATATATATTCAGCAAATAATTATTATAATATATAATTATTATAATAGTTTCCTCTGATGAAAACACTACCAGAAATTTCTCATTGAAAGTTATTAATTTTTAATAAAACTTTGAAACCATAAAACTTTTTTACATTGAACCATAATAACAAAAAATACTTAAATTTTCTTTTTTGCTGTCTCACTCTCAGGATGAAAATATTCAAAATATACAATATTGTAGAAGTGTAGACAAAATCCACAGCAACACAAACAGGTTTATTGATTCAGACTTTAAATTAAAAAAATAATAAAAATAAAAAATATAAAATATTTTTGTTTTTAAGAAAACATTATAATTTTTTTCCTACATCTGAAATCTCAAAACACTAAGCAGTAATTAAAAACATTAGATTTCAGTCTAAAATAGCTATAGCTTCCCTAATGCAATTTTTCAGTTGTTAAAAAAAATTTAGTTACAAATCATAGACCTCTAGCCAGCTGTGATAAGTAACTGATACAGAATTTTGTATCCAAGGTTAAAACCATTTATAGAAAATAACACAAGAATGAGCAATGAGACCAGGGGACATTTTGAAAGATGATTAATTGTACAATGAAAGACATCCTACTTTAACCAATATAGCACACATTTAATACAAATATTCAACCTCTCTTTCTGAAATGTAATACCTCAAATATAATAACAATAGTCAACAATGATTCCTTTCTATTTGAAAGAAAAATATAAAATTCATTATAAACACTGTTATTTACTGATTCAATCATGACCTATATTGGGTGACTTGAATAAAAACTGCAAGTTACTGAGGGGAAAGTTTTAACATTATCAGAATTAAATTTTAACATTATTTACTATTATTAGTAAAGCATTCAATTAAATGCACACAAAACTCAGAAAATTTTGACTGTTGGAAAGCAGAATCAATTATATTTATAAAAACATTTTTTATAAATAAAATACTTTTATTAACTTGTGATGAATTTTATTTAAATAGTTAATTGTTGTAGGTTTTTTTTTAATTACCAAATTTAATTTAAAGCTGACTCAACGAAATAATATACTATCTGATTGTTAAGTGCATGAACAAAGAATGGGGTTTTAAGCAGCTTGGTTTTGGTTAAATTTTGTCATTCAATGATCACCTTTTTGAATACAAAAGCAAATTAGACTAAACTTATAGCTCAAAGTAGATTCTAAATCTCTATAAATATCCACAAATAAAATGGAAATCAAACTCGAGATTTATTGAACTGAAAGTCAGAGAACTAATCGCGAGGTAGGTAGCTCAACAGACTATTTAGCAGGATAAAGTAGCAACAACATTTTTTGCATTAATTACTTTCAATATAAAACAGAAACTATTATTGAGAGAAAATAGGTAAATAAAAATAACATTTTGATATAGAAAAAACATACCCATATCTCCTTCGCCTTCTAGCCCGAGGTGGACCATCTTCATTCCGAATATCATAACCATACGTTTCAATTAACTCATGTCGAGACTTTGGAAATTGCTCTTCCTCCCGAAAACGATCATGGCCCCATTTCCCTTCATCTAACCATAACTTTTTCTTACGATCCCTAAAATTTACAAAAGTGAGTTTCTTTACATAAGTATACTTAAAATTCTCATACTATAATATATGGTTATTTCCAGCACAAATATATCGCTGAATTTTTCAACATGATTTTTAATTTTCACATTTAAAGAATATAAAAGATAAAATAGTACATAATATTGTGTAAGATACATTTTATAATATTGTTAGAGTGTCTTCATGGAAACTATCAACCATGTGAAAATTACAAATTTCTACATTAGAGCAGCATATATCTTGCAATAAAAATTAATGCTTAAAAAATGCAATTATATCACCAGAGCCTAATCTTCAGACTCCAATGTCAGCTATCAGAAATTGTTCAAAAATAGGAAATTCCTGTTGCATTTTTCCTTTCTGCAGGCACATTGTGAATATAGATCACTATTAAAGAAAAAGCATTCCAGAAGATAGTAACACAATATATTATTGTCTTTCAAAAACCATTACAGCAATTTTTATTTGAAAGACTGCCCTCTATGTGATGTCATTTGAGTATATATTGAAAGCGCTTTAATTCTACTTTTGAATTAACAAAAGATTTAAGCACACAATGTTTGATTTGTTTAACTATAATATATAAACTCTCTGACAGGAAAATTTATCATGCCTCAAATGAATTTTTATAATGAGAAATGCAAAAAAAGTAAAAAAAAAAAATTATAATATTTTATAGAACATTCAAGATAATTTTTTCATACGAATTACAAAAACTGAAATATTTAGAGATTCATATTTTTTTAAAGTTTGTTTTCAATGAAATACTTCCTTACAAACACATAAATTGTATAAAAATATTTCCCATCTGTAGGTATGCATAGATGTAATGAATAATATTTAAAAAATGAACAAATAAGAATCAATTTATAAAATTAAAATATTATTTACAATTTCAAATCAAATTCAGAAAAAAATAATTAAAATATAATGAATTTTAATAGGGTAACAGCTAACCATTTTTTTAAATAAATATTTATCAAGATTAATATGTATCAAATAGAAAATTTATCAATTATTAATGAATAAAAACTATTGTTTCATTTTTAGCCTATTTTCGTACATTTCACTGTTTCTTAAATTACTTGAAAATATTTTTTAAAACATAATGAAATCTGTATTAATATTCTTTCGGTGACAAATTATGTAATTATTTGATTAATTCTTAAACACAGATTAATTTAAAAATTATTTTAAATTTAAGAATACCTAGAAGTTTCTTCTTCCTTCTCTTTTATATCTTCATTGTTTCTATCATCATGCTCATAAAACATTCCTTTTTTAGGGATATACTGTGGATTCCTTCTATCTTCATCGAAATCCAATTCCTTCTCAGCAGCAGTGTCAGTAGGAGAGCATTCCTAATTATTTAATAAAAATTACAGCATGAGGTTCCATAAAATAAACTAATATAAATTACATTATAATATATTACTTTAATCAATTTTTAATTTACCAAGTAAAAATTAATTACAGTAATGTATTGTAATGATTTTTAATTACAAGCACATTTTCCATTTACCAAATTAAACAGTAAACCTCTCGTACATTTTTTAATAAGAATATATAGGTGGTTATCAAAATAATGGAAGGACCTTAGATTTAAATATAATCATTTAAAAATATGCTTCAGGAACACCTTTTGTTAATAATATAGCTTGGATTCACCTAGAAATCAATTCAGACAAATGCTTCAAAGTGTTTAGAACCACAAACTGTTGAAATAAAGGCCAAAGAGCTAACAATTCACATGCTAGCTTGGCAAAAGTTCTGAGAAATGCTGGTGGATCATATAGTCTATATTAAATCCTCTAAAAAAGACAATGATTCATTTGTAATGGGATAAAGTGATCACATGGGCTTTTGTAGCTGTTAAAATTTATCCTTTCGTTCACAAGCTATAAT
The DNA here is from genome assembly GCA_030067965.1 of Latrodectus elegans. Taxonomy (NCBI): domain Eukaryota; kingdom Metazoa; phylum Arthropoda; class Arachnida; order Araneae; family Theridiidae; genus Latrodectus; species Latrodectus elegans. The sequence goes on from CM057811.1 coordinate 17,458,576, forward strand.
TGAACAAGTGGCACTGCTTAGACAGGTATACAATCACTCTAGACAATTCCATCATTTGCAGGAAAAAAATTTACGACATAGAAAGGATCTGTTCAGTTAAAATCACTATAATTCACCCCAATGATCCTTCCTTACAGGGTTATGATTGGGCCAGCAGAAAACCAAAACATTGCTGCTCACATAATGATCATGTTTGTGCAGAAGTCTTCCAAGCATAAACCTGGCCTGTCGTAGGGAAAAGTGGAAGATGATTTGGTCAGACCATATTGTATTCTTTCACTTATCAATTGCACTGGTTTTGTGAGAATGACTGCTCTGTAAATGACATTTGGATTAACAACTGTGAGAAGTAATGAGGGAATTGCTAGTAACGACTGGATGCTGATTGAGTTTTGCGGTCACTCATGTTTCAGTGGTTCACTTTTGAAGCATTACAATCCACTTTAATATTAGTTGGTCTCTTTCAGTGAACTTTTATCTGCCCACTATTTTGCTTTTGCTGCACTGAGTCTATTGAGTTATGACTTTAGATTTGGTACAGTGCCTCTAGAAATGCTAAACTAAGATGTTCCAGCTAAAGGGCTTCTATAATTTAATTTCTTGAAAATCTGAGCAGTACTTTTTATGCCTTTGAAAAAAAAAATCAAAGACTTATAGGACATCAATAAAACTACCACATACTACCAAAACATATAAATTTCTATTAAAAAAAAATTATCAGCTATTATATCTTAATGCTTATGAAGTGCATTAAAAAATTTAACTTTCATTTGCAGAGGTTTCCATTACTTTTATAGCCACCAGTATATTTCAAACAAAGTTAAAAACAATTCAAGATAAATTATTGAAACAGTCAATTCAACAAGGATAATTGCAATCAGACTAAAAAAGCAAAACTGGGTGCTTTTTATTTACTTCTTTGATAAATACATGAATAAGTCATTTGAGTATAAAAAAACCCTAAAAACCCAAACAGCAATTTTAACCAACATACTTATAACAATAAAAACTACTCATTAATTATCTTTAATATTTAAAGTGTTAAAAGATCATAAGTTATAAACTGATTAGAAAGTAAATATTTAGGCTATGAGAGAACCAATCTTTCTCACTTAAAACACTTTAATTCTACATATATTTTATTGAGAACTTGATTTTATTTATCAAAAGCTTTGAAAAGATATTTTATCAAAAATATACATATATTCAAGATTAGTTTAATATTAAGAATTTTAGCCATAAAGAATGCCAGAAAAAAATGCAATATATTAATTTGATACCATTTAATTTAGTAATAGAATCAATTATCACGTAAATTAATTATGGAGTTAAAAGTTTTCAATAATTTCATTTTGTTCAAACAAGATTTTGAACATTTTTTAAGAATCGATTTTCAACACAAAAGCTTGATTCTTGTTTATATCCTTATTTTATAAAATTTAATTTAAAAAAATAAAACTTCAAGAAAAAGAAGACAAATTAATAATCATTGATTAAACACAACAGATTTTGCAAATATAAAAATACAAGTTAAATTATAAATTTAAGTTCCTGAAAAAAAATGTTTTTTCCCATCCATTTGATATCATGCACTATCTTTAATTATAAATTAAAGAAAAACATTTTAATACAAAACACTTTCTTGTGATATATTTTTAACAATGGAATTTATTAAAAAATCATGGTAACTCAATTTTTTTTCTATATTAGATGATAGTGCTTTTAATGTAACAACATTTAATCTAATATAAAAGAAATTCTAAATATAATAATATAAAGTTTGATATTATTTAAATACATTTTTTTAATATAAAACATTTATTTAATTTCAAAATGGCTGGAAAATAGAATTAAGAAGTTGTATAAGTGAGACTTACTTCTCCATCACCTTGTTGTCTTTCTTCTTCAACATAATCGTCATCATCTTCATCAGATGCATTTTCTGCAGCCTCATCACCATTTAGAAAATCTCCTTCAACATCTTCTGCTTCAGCTATATCTTCTTCTCCACCTTCTTCATCTACAATTTCTGACAAAGATTCCTGTTCTTTGGGACTTGCTTTTTGATCCTATAAAGATAATTTAAGTCATATCTATGTTATTAACTTTCAATTCTCTCATTAAAAAGTAAGCTTGAAAGGAAATTTATGAATATCAAAATTTAGTAAATATATTAAGTAATTACATCATCTTCTATAGTTTTTACTTCTTCTGGGGGACTTTCATAATCAGAACCTTGTGCATCTTTGGTTTCAGTAACCTAAAAATACAATACATTAAGATTTTTTTTATGAGACTTTAAAAAAAAGAACAATTTTTTTTGTGGAGATGAGAAGAACATATTTAATGGAATAATTTGCATCTACATCTAGATAAATTTTCTAATGACATTTCTTGCAAGCTCAATAAAATTAAATACAGTTTTATATAATTTAATCAAATTATATTAACTAAATATTTTTTAACAAATTTTATAATTTAAAAAATTATTTGTTGATATATTTGGCTATTAATCATACTAGGCCCTTGAAATTACAAAGTATTTGAACATCATTAGATCTTGTAAATTAATTCTAATAATTAGTTATAAATTTCAATTTGCTAGAATGATTTCAAGCAATAGCTTTATGATTTTTACTTAGTCAACAAATTTATTATTCTTATTAAGTTATTTCAGAATCACTTTATCTATAGTTGTTGTCTTACAATATACTTTTTCTTCAATTAATTTTACCATCTTTAATTATAAATTAATTGTTCCTTTTTTTAATTGTTCTGAAAGAAATTTTTTAAATTTAAAATGATAGTATTTCATTGTTTTTATAAAGACAATTACCAGTTTTAATAAAAGACAGCAATTCTGTCTGGGAAAATAACCTAATTAAAATTGATTATAAATATTGTTTTATATATGTATTTAAATATTGCACATATATAAAATAAATTCTGTTTGGTGTAAAATAGTTTTTATCATTTATAATTTATCTATCACAAATGTTTAAATAAAATATCTTCCATATTTAAAAAAAAATGAAAAAAATTTTTTGTTGCATTAAATAACATGTAATTTTATAATTTTATATTTAATTTTTCGCGCACTTAAAAGGAATAAATTAAATAAATGTAATAATGTTTTGAAAGAAATTATCATGGGACACACAGTAGAATTACGACACATCCTAAACTCAATTTGACATTTTTGACTTTGTTATACGAAATATATAAAATAAAATGAAATGAAAAATTATAAAAACTTGAGGGCAGCATAAAGTGTGTGGTTTTAGTTTTTATCTAAGATAAATATATAAAAATTTTATCTTGAGAATCTCCCTTAAATCAGTTATAATAGTTTCGTCGCGAATGTAAAAAGAAAAAATGATTATGATTTCTTCTAAATGAAATAGCCATTTCATTAATATTCAAATATATAAGTAGATATAATGAACAATCATTATATAAGTTAAATTCTGCAAAAAAGATAATTTTATTTATAACTTATCAATACAAAACAAGCAATATAAGCAAGTTTTTAGATGAGACAATTTTAAATAGTTTATCCTATTATAACAAAAACAATCAAATATTCCAAACAGTAGATTTTACAGCAAAAAAGTAAAAGTAAAGACAAAAGAAATATTGTATAATGTAATGTCAAAAATTGTTGAAAAAAAATATTAAAAATTATCAATAAATAGCATTTAGATTACAATAAAGATTTATTGTAATCTGAATCACAGTTATATGATGAGGTAATCAAGAAAAATAATCAATTCAGAAAAAAAATATACAGAAGCATAACAAAATTGGAGTGCAACAAGGATAAAAGTTTTTCAAATTATTTTCACCCTAAAAAAATATTTTAATGAATGACTAAAATTGTTAATAAAAATATTAAGAACTGTTTAACATGAGCTTAAAAATTTATTGTTTACTTCCTTTTCGATGATCATTTATTAAATAAACTATAGATTATCGAAGTATTTATATTACTAATAAACTCTTAAATCATGTAATGTTTATCATACTTTTTCTTCAAAAGTATTCACCTTATTTTAAATATATTATTACAATGGCATTACGAGATTAACTGGGGGCACAGATATAGATTGCCTTCTTGAAAAAACATAATAAAACATATATAATGTACTTATAATACAAATATGAACACTAAGAGAATGTAATATTTATTTTTAAATAATGTAAAATATAGATTAGACATTACATTTTAGATAAAAAGAATGTAGTTAAAAAATACTAAGATTAAATTTGAAAATACCTGCCTCAGTGATAAAATCAGACAAAGAATTATGTGGAATTTTTGATTTTGTTTGCTTCGTAAATTTTTTATTCAGTTATCTTTTCAATATTTTAATTGTTTTTGAAGAACATAACATCATTAAATATTTGTTTTTCTACAGCTTATAATACTTTGAATGAATATTAATATCAATTATGCCCTGTCCCAATGGAATATTCATCAGAAGACATTTCACAGAAAGACCAAAATTCATTTAAGAAATACTGTCAACACCTTAGTACTTGAAGTTTTCAGTATTAGATCTGGTCTAATCACCTTTATTTCAACAGGATCAATTAATGCAGCAAAAAATATAAGTTTCTAATAGAAATTCTTTAAAATTTACTGACTGAATTCTCTAAAACAATCTTTATAGCCATTTCTTTGAAATAATGAACAATAATTGGTTTTGGTTTCCATATAAGAAGAACGAGTTTGATCCACATTTTATTTCTGATAATGATGTGTTTGATCAAAAATCATTAAACATTTTAATGAATCATTTTTTAATCTTCTCAATACATAAAATGAGTAACTTTATCAAAATTCAATATACTATTTTATTTTGGTTTTTCAATAAGGCTGATAAAGGCCTACGGCAAGGGCAATGTTTCCCAAGACTCCATGAAACAATGCATGCTTGTATTTTGAAAATATTACTGGCTTTTAAATGCTTTATACTTATATGTGACATATTGTGCTTCATACTAAAATATAACATTTTATATATCTTGTAGATATGCAAATGATACAGAGACAATGAAATTAATAATAGCTGAAAGACATTCAAAATTGGTGTCAGAGCTGTCTTAAAGTGAAAATAAAGCAAAGTTACCTGCTGTGCTTGGAGTCCTATTTAGAATTTTCCTAAGGTCAGTCAACACCTTAATGAAATCAATATTGGTTCACTACCAATATCAGAAAATTATTGATATTGTGTTACCATTATCAATAGATACAGTCATTGACCAGAAACCATTCCAACATCTGACATCAAAACAAAAACCATAACTAAAGTCCTTTAAGCTGGTTAGATTACTCATTTTAGTGTCTCCTCATACAGTATTGCTGATCAAGATACACAGTTTGAATCATGCTTTTTTCAAGATTTTTCAAATATTATAGGATTTCAAAGAAAACCCACAACCTTGTATCATCCTCAATCGAATGATTTCATTGAGCAATGGCACACATCATTGAAATTAAAAGATTAACATTTTGGAAATATGTAGTGTAGTAAAATTTAATCACAATGCTCAATATTTCTAAACTGCTATTACAAGTTAGTATATAAAAAAAACTTTATATTGTAATACACACACATATATATATAAACATGCATATATTTATCTCAATCTCATTTTCAAGAAATCATCAGTGTGTTATCACCAATTATCAAATAATACTGTAAATAAAAATTTTGAAAATTATAAACTTGCTTATTTTTTTAAATAAATATCATTATTAATAATTTTATTAACAAATTATAAATTACACTTTTAATTTTGATATTTTCCCAGACTATAATATAATCAATTGTCATCATTTTCTTAGAAAAACAATTATTTTTTTTCTAATGATTGATAATTTAAGGACAAATATAGTGTACATAAAAAATTGTTTAATATTATTTATAAGTGAAATCATGGTATTTATAAAATCTGACTTCAAACAAAAAAATCAAAATCAAGTATTTACCTACTAATAAATTTTCATACTTCTAATTATATACTGATTATCTGCTTTTTGTAAGTTTTCATTCCTTTGTTCAAGCTTATCTAACACAGAACACAACCGAATTGGAAGATCCAATTTGGTTTCGGAAAACCATCAAAATCAAATCATCCTTAAAAATGACCACATTTTATAACTAGAATTAACAAACTATTCTAGAGGTTCATGTTGTTTTATCGCTAAAGAGTAGGAAAGTGTAACAAAGGGTAAAATGCCCCAAGCTTGCGATAAAGTGCACCAAACTGGCTTAGTTGTTCGCATTACGTATGTATGACGTGTTTTTCATTTTATGAGGTCATATGACATGTGCGTCTTGATTGCTACCCTTAAAGCAATTAACGAATAATCTTGAAGCATTAAATTTCGATATTTGATTATTAGAATTTGTGTTCCTTGTAAAAGATATTTAATAAATATGGATGATGAAATATTAAATTACGCTTGATTTATTGAATTTATGTATATTTACACTGGCCAATTTGATTCCTACCTTTCACAGTATGTCTGGAGGCGAAACATCGAGAAAACATTGCTGAGGATATTTTCAATGCTATAAAAATTATTTATTCGCCATTCATATACGATGAAGCAGAAAGCAGTGAAGATTAGGTGAGTTATATTTTGTTTTTCATTACAATTTCATTCACATTTAGAAACTCTAGTTTTTATAAAAATGTATGTTTACATAAGTAAATAATTGTATTATGTGTTTCACGTTAGTGTTAGATTGTGCTGCATTGAAATTTTTTTATGTGGTCGTAACTGCACGGTATATTAAAATTCAAGTTTAAATAAAAATAAAATTTTTTAACATTAGAAATTTAGCTTTATTGCCAGGATGTCACTGAAGTAGCTAGCACCACACTGAAGTTTTTTTTAAAGGTGGGTGCTATTGCCCAGTATATTTTGTTTCTAGTTATTATATATATATATAATACTTCTATAGTACTTAATTATAATGAAATATTCAAAATGTTGATATTTGGAATTAAAAAAAAAGCGTGAGATTTCACAGCCGAAGTTTGAATGCGATCGGTATTGGTAACCGGATATTGCGTATAGTGACGTAAATCAGGTTAGCGACATAACTGTGGAGCACTTGGCGCAAAAATTGAAAATCGTGCCAAATCAGTACAGTTTTGTCACTTTTTTTAAAAATCTATTTCTCTTAAATAAATACCATATCACATGTAACCTTCTAGCATCTTTCAATTCAGAAACAGAATATGAGCAGACGTTAAAGAAGAGGAATCCAACACTGCTTATATTTTTCAGAGCAAGATTTGTTCTTTTTCTAGCAAAACAGACCTTCTGGTTTTTTTCATAATGTTTTCTAGTTTTAAAATTTAACTTAATTATCAAATCATTGACACGATTGTTAAATTGTCCATGACAGATTCTTTGATTACTAGAGACAATTGAAATATTTTAAAGGTATAATCCTATGAGCTGCTTCCAGTTTGGAGAAGTTTCCAATGTTTATGTCAAGCACTGCACATTACTTGCCAGCCTAAATCATGTCATTTGTTATAATATCTCGTTTTTAAAATCCTGATCATGCTTAATCTTGAATATTGCACTATCTTCCCATCTTCAGTTTCTAGCATAAAAGCTTCATATATAACACTGCATTAACTAACAGCAGAAACATTGCAAAACAAATATAAAATAATTCTAAAAACCAATATTACTATTTGTACTGTCACAATAAAATTTACCAACAATATTTTTAATTATTTTCTTTTAATCAATCAAAACAGAAATTCTTTAAAAATACACTGTATATACCAATACCAAGATGACTATTCATTTTTGATGATGTTTTGACAGATAAATTTGGCAAGAATAAAAAAACACCAAATTTTACCAGATTTGGCGTTTTTTTTGCGCTTTGCAAGCTGAGACCATAGTGCTCAGTTTAGCCTGAATTTAAATTAGTTATGTAATAACATTCATTTAAAAAAAACTCAAATTTCTAATTAACTCAGCACTAGCACTCATTATAAAATTGATCTGCTATAATGAAATCTTGCATGAAAGAACAATTGGACAATAATTCTAAATCAATAACACAAATAACATCCATTGAAAAAAATATCTTTGCAAAAATTATCTATTTCGGAACGAGTAGGATATATTCCCAGTTGGTGAACAAAAGAACTTTTTATCACCACGCAATTCTAATGCTATTGCTACTTAGAAAACTATACATGACACAAAAATGATGTAATACATAAAAAAAAAATAAAACCTGGCAACAAAAAAATAAATTGGCAATGCCAAAGGAAAAATCAGAAACACTATAATCGAAACAAATGATGGCAGATTTGTCGAGAAATCTCTTGGAGTACTAAGATATCATACTTATTAAAATTCCTTGTCACCAAACATGTCATCATGCATTTTTAGAAGAAACAAAATTGCCATAAAAACACTATACAATGGTACACAATTTAAAAATTGCCCAAATTTCTCACATATTTTGAAACATATATATAAGATTTTTTAAAAATTAAAATTATTTTCATCAGCATACTCAATACCAATCAAACCAACACTAAACTGAGGAAAAAATCAAAGGACAACTAGAAGTACAGGTCACCCTATGCTTTATTATGAAAACTTGTTATCTAGTTAACCTAGTATTGCTACACACATTATTTAAATTTAAATTAATAACACAAATCCATTCAATAAAAAATCACAAATATTTCTACATTATACTTAATAAATCATATAATTTAGTATATAAAATAGAAAAACTATTACCAAACACTTAAAGTACTCACCTAATCAAAAATTCAATAATGATCTATATTTAAACTTTCAAAAAAAAAAAGTTTTTAAATGGAAAATAATCAAAATTTCAAACACAACTCCTTAAAAATAATTTTAGAAAAAATAAAACACAGTATAAGCTTCCAATGTAATTAAAACTACAAATGAGTCAAGCACATTGAAATAGAATTGCCTAATGAAAAATCCTGGCACACTAATCAGTAAGTTTGGTCCCCTTAGCATTCACACAGATTCATAGGATTTAGCCAATTATTTAATAAAAAAAATTAACATTTTCTGGAAAAACCATGTTTAATTTTGGAAATATTTTGCAACCCATTGTAAATGGTGCACTTGCATAATAGAAACCCATGCCACACCACTGCATGATTAAAACTTAATGGTATTTATAAGATTTTGACAATGTGGAAATTTGACAAAAACTTCATAAAACTGACATCAAATGGTTTTATAATATATATGTGCAAAACACTTATAATTTCATATTATAGTAGTAGAAAATATTTATCAAAGCTGGCCTACTGTTTGAAGAAACATTAACATTTTACCATAGTAACAACTGTTATGATTATTTGAAAAGAGGGTAATTTTGTCATTGGAGACATTTACAAGAAAATTTCCAAAAAAATTGTTTTAATAATTGTACAATTTAAAAAGTAAATATTTTATTACATTAAAAAAGAACTTTTTAAAATATCTCCAAATACTTAATAAAGAAATAAATAACAACTAGAAGTTCTCAAAATATAAATGTGATCCTTTATGCAATACATCAATGATTACCACACCGGTAAATTTGATTACAAATAGATAAAACTGCAATAATTTTAACATTAAAAAAGAAGAGCATTAATATAAACATTTCTTCTGAAAATTACTCTATCTCGATAATTTATAATCAAAATAATAAAAAGTAAAATAGTCATAAGATAGATCATCAGATGTTTGAAAGAATAAAAATATTGTATAAATGATAAATACATTGCAAGCATTTTCACCTACTTTTTCGGGTGTATCTTTGGAACTATCAAGAGTTTCATTAGTGTCTTCTAATTCAACATCAGAATCGGAAAAAGACTTTTCCGAGTCGTCATCTGACTTTTCTTTTCTTCTATGATCAATCTCAGCCATTTACAAAAGTAAAAAATAAAATTTCAGCGATTTAAGAGTTTTATACAGCACTTATATGTTTTATACAAGAATCATACACATCCACTATATATACAACAGCTCAATGAAACGATATCGCATTCAAAGCATGGTAAAGTAAATATTTCAGTAAAATTTCCGAAGGTAAGGTTCAGACAGACTGATGCCAAAAACACTTTCATAAATTTTCTAAAATAATTGTAACTAGCATAGAAGAAAAATTTCTGTAAGGCTTGGATAAAAAACGAACGAAACCTACTTCTTATTGATGTAAAGCTTCTCTATTTTGCTTTGGTGTTTTGTTCTAGTTTGTGTTGTTTAGAAATATATATATAATGAACTTCTCATAAAAATAACATGATAACATTAACATTTCATGAAAATAACATAAACTAATTAATATATATATCTAAAAAGTTTTCTATAATTTTACAGAAATACCATGGATGGTGATCAGTAAATTTATTGTACATCTACGTTTTGGAACGATATATCTTACTTTAAACTTTAATATTCTTACTACAGGAAAAAATTTAAATATTCATTATAATTTTGTTTCTTGGAATATTGAGGAACAAATAGTCAAATGATATTACTTTAATCCTATTAGCAAAATTTCTTGGCCCAATATTAACAATCTTGCCAAGATAACTTCAATAATGGACCAATAATAGGCTTCAAGTTTTCCCAATATACTGCATGCCAAGACAAGCCCAATAATGCACCTATAATGGGAGCCATGTTTACTCTAATATTGGATATGGCAATGTTGGTCTTGTCATGGTGGTCAAGGCTTTTCCAATGCAGGAAATGCCAAGATAAGTCAATTTTTGGACCAATGGGAGTGTCAGGTTTTCTCCAGTTTGCTATGATAAGCCATATTGGTTTTATAAAGATATCCAAGTCACTACCTATCTTGGGCATGTTAAAGTTCTTCCGAAATATAGTTTAGCAAGTTAAATCCAATTTTTCTAAGCTTTTTAATTAGTTTTTTCGACATTTTATTCAATTTGCTTTTGCGAAAGTTAAAGCAACGATTCCTAGAAATAAAGCATTAATAATGGTTCAGCGAAATTATAAAGAATATATAATCTATGATCAACCTAAAAGAGTTAAAAGAGTAAAGATCAACCTAAGAGTAAAGATCAAGAAAAGATCTAAAAGATACTAAAAGAGTAAAGATCAACCTAAAGTAAATCAATGCGCATTATTTTTTTCGAAGGAAACCTTTCGTTTCATGAGCTTTCGTATTGACTGTCTGTGAGAGTCTATAAGCGGTGGTGTTTTAAATGAGTAAATACATCACTCCGGAGTGGTACCTGAGAAATCTCTTCCAAAAAATATTGTGGAATAATCAGTACTCCTTTCTGGAAAGCTGGGAGACAACTTCAATCTTCGTAGCGTAACTAAATCCTTTTTGAAGTCTTTAGCTTTTGAAATTTGTACAGCTTGTTTCACATCAAAATGTTTTACAACATCAACATTGTAGAGCCAAAATATCACGAATGATAGAAAAACCATTTTGAAATGGCAATTAAAGCACCATTTCAATCTACAATTCTTTCTGCTTATCCTCCTATTTCTTATATTTGTAATTGTAGATTGTTGAAATCTTTCTGATGATCTTCTTTGATGAAAAAGGAGTCAAAATGGGATAAGTTCTGCCAAAAAGCAATGAGATCCAACTTGTGGTCTCTGCCGTACAAATTAGCAGTTGGAAACGCTGCCAAAAGCACATCAATGAGTAGCGTCAAATTGCCTGACGGAATTCTGAGCAATAACGAAGAGGAAACAGTCAAAACAATTGTAGCTGGTTTGTTCCCTGTGGACGAATCGGACCAAGAGAGTGGTGAGCAAATAGGCATGAAGAGTATAGCGGACTCCTATTACAGTGGAGGTGACTATCGGCCCTTTACAAAAGTGTAGATTAGGTAGGTAGTCAAGTCCATGGCAAAGAAAAAGGCACCGGGACGCGACGGAATCCCGGTGGAGGTCGTGCAAACTATTTTCGAGAGAAATCCCGGAATGTTTGTACTCCTCTTCAATAAATGTCTTTATCTAAAACATTTCCCAAAATCTTGGAAACATGCCAAGTTGGTCCTCTTTTTGAAGCAGGGAAAGAACGCGTCTGAGGCGCATTCATATAGGCCGATTTGTCTACTGTCTAGTTTAGGCAAAGTACTGGGCAAACTCCTAACACAAAGAATATACCACTACCTGGTGAAGTCACAGGTGCTTCACCCTGCCCAACATGGCTTTAGGCCGGGTAGTTCGTGCGACACGACGCACATTTGTCTCCATGACACAATTAGGTATTTTCAGGAGAAAGGAAAGTACGTAAGTCTAATTGTTGCACTAGATGTTCAGGGTGCTTTTGACAGCGTGTTATGTTCCTATATACCAGGTGTTATGTTCCTCCTCGGTCAAGCACGATGTGCACATAATATTTATATGCTGGTAAAGTCCTACCTGGAAGATAGACAGATTATATATAAAGGCTCGGGAGAAAACTTAGTTTTCGAATTCAGCAGAGGAGTATTGCAGGGGTCATGTAGTGGACCACTATTCTGGAACTTAGTTGCAGACAACGCTTTGCGACTGGACATGCTGGATGACATGAGGCTGATAGCCTTCACCGACGACATGCTGCTGGTGACTCAAGAGCAAAGCTCGAGAAAAATACCAAAGTTGCCCTCAGTGCAATCAGCAAATGGGGGACGACATATAAGCTGGTATTCAATCCCAGCAAAATGGTGGCCCTCACGGTCACCAGAAAGCCAAAACTTAAGAGACTGCCCGTTTTCAGGTGGGACGGAACCTCCATTAAGTCTGTGCTGGAGCAAACATTCCTGGGTGTAAAGTACTATAGCGCACTCACCTTCAATTCCCATCTTAGAAGGTGAGGCAAAACGTTGTGAAAGTCACAATGGCACTCCAACGGACGGCGAGAGTTCTTTTCGGGCGTGAGCCTGAATTACTCAAATGCCTATATAGGAGTGGAACCGAAAGGATGGCTCTTTTTGGTGAAGGGGCATGGAGACACAGACTGGAATATAAAACCTTCTATGGCCACCTACAGAGTGTTCAAAGACCGGCACTCATGGCATTCACTAAATGCTACAGGACTGTTTCAACCGCTGCTGTACAAGTACTGGCAAGAGTCCTACCGCTAGATATAAAAGCAAGCATAGAGTACGAAAGCTAATGGTATTGGTGGATCGCTGACCATATATCTTCAACGAGATTAATCTGCCGCCAGATGATATTGAACAGAGGGTCGACAGTCTGAAAAGTCACCCAGTGGAGCGATATAATGTGCCTTTCGACAGCGAAAAGCCAACTGGTGAGGGTCTGGAGATATTTAGCGACGGATCAGGCATTGATGGGAAAATAGGTTTAGGGTTTACAGTCTTGTACTTTGGGCATGAAATTGAAATTTATGGTGCTAGACTCGGTGACGAAAATTCTTTCTTTCAGGCGGAAATATCGGCGCTGTGACTGACACTAAACTGGCTCAAATCAAAACCGGACAACAGCACTTGTCATTTATACAGTGACTCGTTGTCTTCCCTTTACTCCCTGGCCTATCCAAATAACCAGAATATCTTGGTTAACAAGGTAAAGGACTCCTACCGGGAAGCCACTAGCGGTAGAGAGGTGCACTTACATTATGTGCGCACTCATGCAGACACTTTCGGCAACGAAAGACCAGATATGCTGGCCAAAGAGGCTGTGAGTTTACCAGAGCCAACTCTGGACCTGTCACGTCCAAGGTTGCAACTGATAAAGGTGCTGCGTAATGATGCACTGCGTGTATTTCAGCTAAGATGGGAAAATGAAGAAGTTGGTCGCCAGACCTTCAGACTCTTCGAATCAGTCTCTGAAAAAAGAGTTTTCGGTTATGCTATCGTTGCCCAAATAGCGACTGGACACGGACGTGTACCGGAATACCTTCATAAACGAGGGTATCCGATTAGTGAGTTATGTTGCTCGTGCAATGTGGTAGGGGATTGCCTCCACTTCGTGCTATCTTGTAGTAGGACCTCGGATGACAGAAGCAAGCTGGTGTACAAGAGCGAAAGCTTGAGTACCATCCTGGACCGGCGCAACTGGTCTATCTTGAAAAGGATAATGTCCATTGCGTCGGATGACATTCCAATGATGGAATACCAGCGTGTCACCGACAATGATCCGATCGAGATCTGGGACATATAGGAATAGTATAGGATTTGACGGTTCGTTAAGGTGAGGTAGAACAAGTCTTCCACGAGAAACATTGTGTACCAATATTAGTGAGTGGGTGCCGGCGAGACTCCTCGCTTCATCAAGGTATGGTTCTGTGACTCATCTACCAAGGCAGGTGGTGGCTGTTGGAAAGTAGATATAAGTTCAAAATCTTCGAGTTGCACGGTATATAATATACAGACAGAATTTTTTAATGAAATTCCATTGACACTGCTAATATCAGTTTTGGAAATTTGAAGTCGAATTTGGTGAATGTTTTTAGTTGAAACTATTTTACCTTTTCCAGAAATCAAATTTTAACAAGGGATGTGTTAATCGAGAATTTTAGCTAATTCATAGAGTAAGCAAAAATATTCTTGCCGTTTTCGTTTTACTATTAAATGAAATGAGAATAAATAAGAAAATTAGTGTACTACGAGGTTGGGACACCGGTCAGTTGGCAGTAGTAATATCAATCGTTATGAAAGCAGATCCATCGTGCACATTTGTCAATCGTAACTTGTACAGTAGCGAGGAGAAATGGGTATGTAGAAAGAGCTCGTTCGGTGTCATTTGCTTTACGAGTTCAAAGTAGGCTTATTAGCTCTGTAGCATGTTGCCGAATATGTCAATCATTAAGGAATAGTGCTGTGAATGAACGTTCAGCAAGGCATTGCTTTCACAAATTCAAGTCCCTCTATGATTAAGCTGCTCTATGGTGGACTAGTCGTCAAGTGCTTCACTATCAGCTGTTATAAACATTCTAATTGGAAATTTTGATTAGTTTCAATTGCTGTGGACCTGTACTATCAGCAATCGAAACTTGTGTAACAATCATTGCAACAGAACAATGGTTAATCCCAAGGGTGTTCTGTTCTTGACCGATGACGCGAGGCTGCATGTCGAAGTGAATGGTCAGGAATACCGTACATTGACTTAATTGGGAGACTTTGTACCAGTTTCCTTACTCACTTGACTTGGCTCCATCTGATTACCATCTGTTCCATTCCCTGGACAATCATCTTAGGGAAAAATCCTTCACCAGTAAAGCAGACTTACCCCAAGCACTCACGGACTTCTTTGCTCCCCAAACCCTCGAGTTTTACCTCAATAATATAGCACAACTGGAGAGGCGTTGTCAGAATAAAGAAGGCGACATGCTACAAACGTGAAACTTATACGAAAGGAAGAAGGTGCTGTGATATGCAAATGATTAGTTTTTCAGCGCATTCAGACAAAGCAGGCGCCAGTAGCGACACCTACATTGTGTTTAACTGAGGAAATTGTTCAGCCGGTTCCTCATACAAAAATTGCATTTGAACTTTGTTGCCTGGTGAAAAGTTGTTGTGATGCCTCGTGTAAGAAAGAGAAATGCGTATCAGCACGTTTCTGACTTTGATAAAGATCGAATTGTAGCGTACTGGTATTGTGGTTTATCTTATCGCAGTATTGCTGCTCGCGTTGGTCGAGATCCAATGACTGTTAGCAGAATATGAAATCGATGGGTTCAGGATGGTAATACGGAACGCCATGCGGGATCTCAACGGCCACCTATCACTAGCAGCTGAGAAGACAGGCATATTATCCGCATGGCCGTAATGGATCGTGCAACCACGTCACGAGCCGTGAGTCAAGAAACGGGGTCGTTTGGAAGACAACAAGTGTCTGCTCGAACAGTTCAACGACGTTTGCAGCAGCATGGACTCTCAGCTCGAAGACCATGGCTTCGGCTTCCCTTGATGCTGCGTCAAAGACAAGAGCACCTTCAATGGTGTGATCAACGACGAACCTGGGCGCACGAATGGCGAGACGTCATCTTTTCAGATGAATCCAGGTTCTGTGTACAGCATCATGATGGTCGCATCCGTGTTTGGCAGCATCGTGGTGAACGCACACTGGCAGCGTGCATTCGTCATCGTCATACTGGCTCATCAGCTGGCGTGATAGTATGGGGTGCCATTGGATACACGTCTCGGTTACCCCTTGTTCGCATTGACGGTGCTTTGAACAGTGCACGTTACATTTCTGGTGTGTTACGACCCATGGCTCTACCCTTTATTCGAGCCCTGCGAAACCCTACGTTTCAGCAGGATAATGCCCGACCGCATGTTGCCGGTATTGTACGGACCTTCTTTGATACGGAACATGTTCGGCTGTTGCCCTGGGCAGCATGTTCTCCAGATCTTTCACCAATAGAAAACGTCTGGTCAATGGTTGCCGAGCGACTGGCTCGTCACCAAATGCCAGTCACTACGGTTAATGAACTGTGGCATCGGGTTGAAGCTGCATGGGCATCTGTACTTGTACATGCAATCCAATCTCTGTTTGACTCAATGCCCAGGCATATAACTGCTGTTATTGTTGCCAGAGGTGGTTGCTCTGGGTACTGATTTATCAGGATCTATCCAGCCAATTTTTTTTGAAAACTTAATCACTTGTTATTTCAAGTATAATATATTTGTCCAATGAATATCATTTTGTTATCTGCATTTCTTCCTGGTGTAGCAATTTTAATGGCCAGTAGTGTATATATATATGCTACACTTTCTATAGATAATATCCATTGGAGTCATTAAAAACGGGAAGAATTTTCTTTACCTTATAGATGCTAAAAACTTGTGTGAAATTATAAATTTAGAAAGTATATGATTTGTGGGATAGTCAGAAGAAGCCTTATCAATTACATCATAAGAAAAGGTATACAGTACAAAATTCGATTTTTGCGAAGCGATTTTAAATTCGTTTTATATTTTTGCTTTTTAAATATTTTGTAACAGGAATAAAAAAAAAATTCTTTATATTTTTTGTGATTTATACTAAAGTGGAGTCTATGCATTTTATTATTTATTTCATAACTAAATTCAATGATTGTGTTATTTTAAATTTGTACTAATTGGCTTAAGATGTTCATTAAATAGATGCTTCATTTACAACAACGATTAACTCTATAAAACAAGTTAAGGAAAATGGCGAAAAAATGTATATAATACTTTTTAACATAAACGTTTTTATATTGTTTATACGTGTTTTTTGTGGTGTTAATTGCTATTATAAGTGAATTTTGTTCATATACAGTTATGTATTATGTTACTATATGGTATGAATTCAAATTATAAAAATACTCCTATTTTTGTTGTTTGATATTATTATTATATTTTTTATAAAATTTGGCATTATATCGTTTTTAGGAGATCATTGTACTATCTTACTGTGGTGCTAATGGAAGATTTCTACCTTTAAATACTATTTTCACAGAAATACTATTTCAGCAGAGATAAAATTGGCGACGTATGTAGACAATTAAGAATTTTATGAATAAAAAGGTATCTTTCAAAAATTAAATATTTTTTAGCACTTATTAAGACTTGGTTAGCTCATTTATAATCTTAAATAAATTTGTGTGGTATTCAGTTTAATGAAAATAAATGTATTTTGTTCAGTAGTTCAATTTATTTGTGCAAAAATAAATTTTCAGGCGCGTTGAGTTCAAACAAACCACATGTGAGTTACAAGTCACTGAATTACCTACTAAGTAATAAATAAATCTTTCCGTAATTTATCTATTATTGATGAACAACCAATCAAATTTATTTGGTTATTTTACTACAATGGACGACATTAGTCTTGACGTCATTCACTACTAAGTTTTTCCAAACAATCGTTGCTAATGTTGCCATAACATGGGAATTCCAGTAACCAATATATTTTGGGGATATCCCTAATAAGCTTTCTGAAACACGTTATCCTGAAATATTAAGTTTTAAATAAGAAATAGTAATTTAAATATATATCACTCAAAGCAATGGCGATTCAACGGTAATTAGGCCTTAGCAACGACTGCTTAAAAATTGTTGCTACGTTTGACGTCACACTAAGGCCCTTAACAACGACTGCTTAGAAACGGTTGCTAGGTTTTGACGTCACATTAAAGTTGTCCATATTTACTTTGTAATCATAAGCCTAACATTTAGTTTCAGTTAGAAAAGTAACTGTTCTGCTGTTTGAGAAGAGAAGATATGTATGACATCATTTATGTGCCTTAACTTTTTATATAAATTATAGTATAAAAATTTTAAATATTAATTAATCTCTTACTATTAAAAAAAATCTTAGAATCTTGAGTTAATAACCTATTTTCGAGACCACTAAAAATATAATTTTTATTCATAAAAAAATATATATATTTTCTTTGAAGTAATTTTCATAAAAGCTTTTTTATTTTAATGGAAGCTAATTTTCCAATGAAATTAGAAATATAATTTGATATGCTTCTAAACGATGCTCAAATAAAAGTATCCAATGCGTTTATTACAGCTTTCCTTGAATATTTTGCAGACTCTAATTTATCCTATCTGCATACTTTAAGCAGTTGAAATTAAAAAGAAAAATATTTTTTGTTAATAAATTTAATAAAAATTATTAGTTGTAGTTGCTTAAAAAGCATTTCAGTAATCAATAACAAATTTCAAAATACATTAAAAAGAGATATAAAATCATCAAAATACAGTTTAAAACATATATAAAATAGATTAAGATTAGTAATTAGAAACCTACGGTGGGAATTAAGCTCGTTCCATACTGTTATTTTATGCTATTAAAAATATTTTTCGCAGTAGATTCGAATTATTTTTTTATTTGGAGAAGTCTCACACATTTAAGCAAATTATTCTGGAGTCAGATGGTGCATAATTACTATTGGTTTCATTGACATCATCATAAACCCGTCGACGCTTTCCTTAGACGAAAAGAACTTATCGAATTTATCCATTTAACAGCTACAATCTTCCTGCATTTTTCAGGAGGAAAAAATGCTTGACAACATTTTTAAAAACGGATTAAATGTCCCAAAAATAATGAAAATTATTTTAAACGTTTGAAGGTATTTTAATTCTTTGAAAATATGTAAAAATTTTAGAAATGAAGTTATGATTTCGCTTTTTTAATATTCTATTTATCTGAATATTTCAATTTGGGGCTTTTATTTCTAAAATAACGAAATTTTGGTCAATGGGATTAAAATTATGGGAATTAGATATTTCAAAATAATTTATTCATGTTATTAAAATTATACATTATATACCGTTATTTTAATTCCTATAAGCAGTTCATAAAAATGTTTTTTACTTAAAATAAGACATGAATTCCTTTTTCATTGTAACCTTAACTGGTTGGTTAAAATGGCTTTTAAATATAAATTCTGAAATAATATTCCTGTTTTAATATAAAATGTTTATCATAAATGTTTGTGAAAAAATTGTGGAAAAAGGTGTTGAAAAATTATCAAAAAGGCAAAACGATTCCATTAAAAAAATTGCCAGAAACGATCTTGTGTGCAATTATTGAAATATTTTATAGATCTCAAAAGTGTATAAATTTTCCTAAATTACAGGGACCTATCCATGTAGAAGTAAACAATTTGATTATGCGATTAATTTGAATGTAACTGTAAATACAAGTACATTCCACTAGACAAATGAAACGTTTCAAATTCATTTGTTAACGTCGCTTTATTATTTTGCTTTTAATTTTTTTCGACAGATTATGTTGTTAAAACTTCTAAAATTCAGCCATATATACATTTTCCCAATGTCTACCGAAGTATTTTGATGATTAAAAATACTGATATTGTTAGAATTCACTTAAATATTAAATTCGTGAAAATAAATTGAAAAAACATTATAATTAAAATTCTAAAAAAGTTATTAATGATATGAAAAATAGAATTTTTCTATGGGAAAGAAAAAACAGTACACTTTCTGTTAAAATTGTATTCTGCAGTAATCTTTATTTCTTATATATTATAATGCAAAATGCCATGAAATATTATCAAAAACATTCTAGATTAATTTTCATTCACAATGTAAAATTTGTAAAAAAAAAAAAAAAAAAAAAAAAAAAAAAAAAAAGAAAAAAAGGAAGTAATTTTATTTTTTAGAAAGTTTTGAATAATTCTGGTCAACTATAAATTATGTAAGCCATATCCATGAAATAAAATTTCGTTACTCAAAATTATCTAAAAATAACAACATAGTTTATTTATAGATGATTTTATAAAGATATAAAAGAAAAATAAGAAAATTATTTATATATAATTGAATTACTTTGTACATATATTCACTATAACATGCAATTTGCTATATTTTTTAAAAAACAAAATTTCAGAGGAAAATAGTAATAGAAAAAAGTTATAGCATTATCATCTTCAGAGAAAACCTTTTCTTACTAAAAAATTCATATTTAGAATTCAAAATTCAGAATTTTCACACAAAAAATACTAAGATTCATGAAATAATAAAAAAAAAAGAATTTTTTTTTTATGTCAATAATTTTTCTATTTTATTTATTCATTTTATGTCTCGGATATTTCATCTTTTATTTTTTCAAAATCTGTTTTAAAATAAAAAAATAATTTATTTCTCAAATAAATATTTTTATAGATGATGTCGACTTTGTTGTGAAGTAATTTCTACAGAATGAGAGATAATAATCTGATTCAAATAGAGGCCATACTAGAAGAAATAAAATGCTGGAACCAGAAAAAGAAATGAAAGAAAGCGACGAAGCATAATGAGTGAGTCGCGTGTGTAAGTGATGACAAAATGAAAACAAAAATTCTTCATACGTGGCTCAAGATAGAACAACTTGTTTTTTTTTCTTAAGGCACGTATTTTTCGTTTCGTTTGGGGCAAAACAATGAACTCAAATAGAACAAAAATAAATTTAAGCTTTAACAAACCGGATGCTAAAACTTGTCATCGTTGGAATCCGCCCTGTAATGTCAGAAAGTAAGAATGCAGAAAAACACTAAATTGTAATTATGGTTGAAGAACAAAATCATAATTCATTGAATGCAGAAGGAAACAGTTGTGGAATCTTTTTTCCCAGAATACGAATCTATTCTTTTCCACATGCAAGAAAGTAATAAAATTGAATTATATATTCAATTTTATTACTTTCTTGCATGTATGTGTGTGTGTGCATGTGTGTGTGTGCATGTGTGTGTGTGCGAGTGTATGCATGTGTGTATGTGTTTAAGGACTACATTTTTAATATATAATTTTTCCTTTTATTCAATGTATAAAATCATTTCACTGTTTTCTCCTCATTGTTGTTCTTGTGACACTTAGACAAGCCAAGCTATGTATACCTTTGATTGTACGAATTTAAGTCAATAGGGAGAAATTTCGTTTCATCAGACCATCAGGAAGTTGAAAGTACGACTTTGCTCTTCAAGTCCACCGATAGATGGCACCACCAGAAGGTCCACTCCTTCAATTTTGATATTGATATGAATGGAATTTTCTCCAGATCATTGCACCCAAGGTAACTGCTCAATGACCTACCACAGGACTTTCGATTCCACATATTAACGAGCACGTATATCGCATGTTCTCAGTGGGTCTTTGGTGGCATTGGGGATCGAACCCTACCCTTCCGAACGGGAAGGTGGCCAATGCCTTAACTACTAGACTACCATGGCCCCTTTCTCCTCATCAAATTTTCTTAAAAGACTATCCATCAAGCCTCTTGTTTTGCAGGCGATCTTTTTCTTGATCAATACCTGAAAGGTGTTTTTCGATCTCATTCTTCATTTTCTCAATACATTCATCTACCTATATTTCTTATGCACATATCCCACGTAAGTCTACATTCGAAAAACTCTCGAAAAAATTTTGGGAAGCAAATTGGTTTTTTGTCAGAGTTTAATTCTTTTTTGTTTTAATGTCCGGAGAGACGAGAAGAATTTCGTTTTTTCCTTTCCAATATTCTTTAAAGTACAGGAATGGTGGAACGTGAATTCGCCAACAAAGAGTTCTTTACCATCTAACGTCTGATATTTATATGTCTTCGACTGCATGTGTGTGTTATATGAGCCTATTTTATATGAGCAAATTTTGATGTGCTAAATTTGATGTTATTCTTTTTACTCTGGATTTGTGTGAAGTGCTTTGATATATTGATTTCACTTTGGATATGAATATAATTTAAATAGAAAATAAAAATAAAATCTTGCTTAGATGTAAATTTCATTACATCTAATTTAGATACCTATAAGAAAAAATTGGTGTTTATAATAAATAATAAATATAGAATAACTTTATTCGATGTTTTATACCTTTTCCTACTTATGAAATCAGGCTACTTCATATGAAATTAATATGTTAAATTTTGTAAATATTTTTTAGAAAAATTTAAAATAATTGTAAATGTAGTCGATTTTCAAATGTAAGTTCAGATTGAAAAAAGGCTTTCCAAATTATAATCATTCAGAAATTATCATTATTATTTCTTTTGTAAAATTAAATTGTTACCACATATTTTATTAATGATAGTAAATATTTTCACTTTTTGATAATTTTATACATGTTTATAAGCATTCATCGGATTTTATAATTTGTTTTGATTCCATAATTTTTTCACAGGATATTTAAAAAAAAAAAAAAAAAAAAAAAAAAAAATTTTTTTCCGTATACAGCTTAAAAATTGTTATGATATTTTAAAAACCCTTTCCCCTTTTTTACTCCTAATAGCATAAACTAGTTCATGTAGCTGAGAAAGTACAGAGGGCAACATATACAAAAAGAGAAGAACATAAGTTGTGCTTTCTAGATTCTTGCAATATTTGAAGTATAAACTGCGAAATGAGATTGATCAATTTTAATTCCATAGTTTAAAATTTTGATCTGGGTCTGAAAATTTGCAATGTATAAAAACAATTTTTTCCAAAAAATCGTGAAAAATAGGAAATATTGTATTTTATTTTAAAAAATGCGCTGTGGGAATTAACAAGAAGGGGGGGGGGGTCCAGTGGCGTGAATATCTTTCTTTTATTTCATGACAATTTCAAAAGAGGGAGAAGGAATAGGATATCCGGGGTACAGTGTTGCATTGCCGAAAGTGATAGCATAGTCACAAAAGCTGCTTAAAAAAGGAGTTAAAAGTAGCTTCAGTTATATTCGAATAATACAAATGATGTAATCAAGGTGTCGACAGGAAACATAACTTTCATTTTTTTTTTTCGGCTGGAGATCAGCAGCAAACATAAGTTTTCTTCCATTCCGTGCAGAGCCGTTCATAGCTGGACCCCGGTTAAAAAATTTAGTACACAAGGAGAATTAAAATTTTAAAACGTGTTTTAATTTCTCGTTTACTTTATTTTAACATAAAATATAAAATTTTGAAGCCCAGTGGCGTAGTTTCACCTTTTGCGATCCCAAGGCACAGGTCCGAAGTTCAATTCTTGGATTGGGCAAGGTAAACCCAGCCTTTCATTCTTTCAATGTCGATAAACTGAATACCAAGCATGCATGAGATCATGGTAGTCTAGTGGTTAGGGCATCGGCTTTCCGTCCAGAAGGGCTGGGTTCAATTCCCAATGCTACCCAGACCCACTTAGTACATGTGATATACATGCTCGTTAAGTCTGTGGAAGTGAAAGTCCTATGGTAGGTCGTGGAGCTATTAACATGGGTATGATGGTTTGGGGAAAATTACCTTCCCCTCCTAATTAAATTCAAAATTGTGAGAATGGATCCTGTAGAGGTGCCATCTATCCGATGAGTTTAAGGCAAAGACGTTCTTTCACCTTCGAAGTGCTCTGATTAAACGAAAGACACACTACTGACTTAATTTCGCATAGCTTTCTTGGTTTGTCCAAGTGTCATCAATAGCAACAAAACAAACCAAACATGCTTGTGAATTAAACACTGAGGGTTAGGCTGACCACCTAACTGGGACGTATACTTCTCAACTCATGAAAACAGAATTTTACGTTGAAAGGCATGACCCCACATGGGTTGCCACGCCACTGATATTATCATAAAAGTTTAATACCTTAACACTCTCTTATTTTACAGTGTACATTTTTATACCTTATAATATTATATAATTATTCACGAATAAAGTTTCAATTTATATATTAATTTTTTAATATTTTTAGAACTTTTATAAAATAAATTCAGCAGTCATTAATAAGATTAAAATGTCTATTTCACAAATTATTTTTGTCCAATCATATATCATTACCCCAAAATTTTATGCATAATATAGAAGAAAAATCTTTTTAATTATGTAACAGGAAAAAAACAAAACTTAGTTAAAAAAATTTTTTTTGAAATATTACCTCTCATAATAAATTGACACAATCGAATTTTTTTCATCACGTAATATATGTCTGATCATTTAAAATACAACTGCACGTAACAGTTTTTTTCTTATAAATTTTTTTGTGAAAAACAAAGTAGTTATTTATAAAAAAGAGTAAATGAATTAAGAGGATAAGAAAATTCTTAAATCTACAATTTTATATTATTAATATATGAAATACAGAATTGTTCAAGGAAACAATTTCAAAAAGTCTTTGAAAGGCATTTAGTTTGCAAGCCGAATAAGATATTACCATAGTTATTTATGCTATTTTGTTGAGTGATAAAGTTATGTTAATTTAGACCAGAGGTGTCCAATTCAATTTTGCAGACGACCATTTATTAAATTTTGAATGTGTAGGCGGGCCAGATTCAAATAAAAAAAATGCTCTGAATTAATATTTTATTTATTTAATTATATAGTACATAGTATATGGTTGTTAAAAATTATATCAAAGTTATAAAAGAAAGTAATTATTTTGAGCACGAGGATCCAGATACCTGACTTCTCTTGTTTTAAACAAGCTAATTGATGTCATGTATCATATTTATTGTAGTTATTTTAAGAATTGATAGGAGAGGCTGATTCGTAAGTCTTGTGCGATGCTTTTTCTTATATATTTTCATGACGCACAACATCTGCTCACATAAATAGGTGCTAATTAACACGCCCACAATGCGTGCTGCATGTTTTTTTTTTAAATTCTGAGTATTTATCCAAACTCTTTAAATATTGTGTTTAAAATGTAAGAGCGTTTATCTCTTTAAATTTTTCGTTAAATTACTGTCCGATTGAAGATCTACTAACTCCATTTTGGAATGAAATCATAACAATTATGGAACTCGACACATCAATTATGGATATCGCACTCGCACAACACAAGCAAGTGGACAATATCTTCACAATCACTACTAAGCACTACAATCAAAATCCTTCTCCGAGCATATCTCTTCGATTATTCTACTCAATCTATTCGGTCTAATTTTATCATGAGATATGTAGCCTACTCGTCCATGTACCTCTTTTGGAATAATATGAGTTCACATCTACTATTTTTGCATAAGACTTGAGTATATCCCAAGAGGAGTTACCATTGCTGCCTGCTCTACAAGTCCTTCCCCTAACCAAGAATATATTTATTTAACAGAATTTTTTTTTTTTACAAAAATCTTGGAATTCGTCAGTGATATTACATAATCATACAGTTTACATTGTTTATATATCTTGCTTTGTTAATTACAATATTATTCAATTTACAATAATAAATTTTTTTGGTTAATTACAATCCTCTTCTATTTACAAATGTAAATTTTCTTGGTTACAGTCTTTAAAATATTTACAAGGTTAATTTATCCTTTCACACAGGTTAAATTTCTCTGATAGGTTAGTAGAATAAATGAGACAAATGATAATAGAAAATCATTTACATAATTGAGTTTGCACCCTCAGTAGGGAATAATTCACATGATGCTGCTTGGTAGAGGATAATTTTTATAAAACTTACTCATCAATATAAAGAAATAATAAAGAAAAATATATACAATTTATATACATTTATATTTGTAGTTGTGTGTGATCTATTAATTTTCATATTAATTAATAAATGTTAATTAATTCATAAATATTAATTAATAAATGTTTATGAGACACACATTTTGTAGTCACCCACCAATGTGCTGAACACTTCATAAATATCCTCATTTCGGATTCACCGGGATTTTGAGGGGTGGAGTATGTTTACTATTTATGTAGTTCATTTCACATTAATCTATTATTTATGTTATTTTTATATAATTTTTTAGTTACATTATTTTAGCTTAACTATCTACTGTTGGCTTTAGTCTTAATACCAACCTCGGCCTACGGAAATTCTTTAGTTCGTAAGGACTATATCTTTCTATTTGTTTGACTATTTGGGTAACTTATCCATATTTTTATAGAATTTTAAAGCATTATTTCTTATAAACTTGGTGAGTGTAAGCATGCCAAGATTTTTTCGTTTTAAGTTATTTCTATAATAATCTTCATTATTTGTTATTTGTCTTAAATTTTTTTTGTTGTGTTTCGAGGAAATACATTGTGGAGTCACAATTGCCCCCCCCCCTAACTAGATCCAGCATAGGTCATCATTGGTCTTATATATGATTTATAGACTAACAATTTATTTTTAATATTTAATTTTGAGTTTCTTGCCAAGAGTGGGAACAATTTTTGAATTTATTCGACTCAGCTGACTCACGTCTGGCCGACGCACTCCTTTTATATCGATAAGGAATGTCCTAATGCAGACTAGAAGATACTATTGTTCTCAACAAAAATAATAGGGTATTTCTGCTTGTTGCTAAGAGATGGCGTTACTGTCTACATTGTCTCGGAACGCGCTGAACTTGAAATTACTTACAAATAGAGTGTGCGTATTTTAAAACTTCTATAGAGGAATTGAGCGAAGTCTAAATGCTCTAAAAAACAAAATTCATCTTTCTGCGACACATTACAATCACGGGCCGTATCTTTGACAAGACTGATTTCATGAACAAGGAGTGAAAATGAACATTTATGATGAGTCATCACATAAATGTTCATTTTCAGTTCTTGACTGTGTTAAGTTGATATGTTAATATTCTTAACTTTATTCTTTAAACTATGTTTAAATTACATAAAAATAAACTATTGGTTATTATGCAATGTGTATAATTTATTTAACATTTCATTTTTATCAATGTATTGTGTTACACAATCACATAATTTCATATATTTATATTTCTGTTTTCAAAATTAAGTCGAATCATGTATATCGTGATCTCGTTTTCCAAAATTACATAAACAAAATATAAGCATAATTTTATTTATTTATCACCGTTAAAATTATAATTAAATCTTTGCATCGCACTGTTTTCTGGTTTTGAATAAAGAGATGAAATTAATATCTTTATCACACAGAAACGAATCTAAAGTAAAATCATTTAATCCAAAAGTGACATTTTTCTACGAAACAACATTAAAAATATTATTATTTTAAAAACTGTTTCTGAATATTTTTCATTTTAGATTATTATTTATTTATTCAATAGTGAAGTAATCGTTAAGCATTTAAAATCGAATTTAGGCTTAAAAATAATTATTTTTTTAATAATTATAATAAAATGTTTGTTATCTTTCTAATTCAATATAAGTATCAGCAAAATTAATTGCAAATTGTAATATCAATTTTTTGAAGAGGTCTTTATAATATATACATACATATATATTATGTGGCCGTGGTAACCAAGTATTTAGGGCATCGGTCTTCGGTCCGGAAGGGTGGGGGTTCGATTTCCAGTGCTACCAAAGACCCACCGATTACATTCAATGTACGTGTTCGTTTAATCTATGGAATCGAAAGTCCCATGGTCGGTCGTTGAGCAGTTACCATGGGTGTAAAGGCTTGGACAAAATTTCCTCATCCTCCTGATCAATGTCAAAATTGAGAGAATGGATACTCTAGTGGTGTCATCCATTGGAGGAGTTTAGAGCGAAGTCGCACTTTCATCTTCATGGTACTCTGGTTAAACGAAAGACGCATCCTACTGACTTAAATTCACATAGCCAGTGGCATAGCAAGTGTTGCTTGTCCAAGTGCCATAAGTAACAACAACAACATTTATATATTATATAAACTTTTATATAAACCCTATAATATATATATATATATATATATATATATATATATATATATATATATATACATTACACGAAAAGCAGTAATAATATGATTAATATATGACAAACTCATTAATTTCAGTAATTTAGGAGCACTTCAAATATAAATACTTTCAGAACAATTTATTTATAAATTACAAAGTGGCTCTAAGCAACTGAGAGTAATAAGTTCTTAGTTTGCAAAAGACATCACAGGCTTTTGTTTTAAATGAATAATTATTTAAAATTTTCCTCAAGCCTAAATGTTATTTTGCTAATTCGCTTTATGCATGAATGTACTTATGAAAGAGGAATTCTAATACTTTAATGTTTCCAATTAAAAAATTAAGAAAAGAAAGTAGCAACAAATTAGAAAACGCAGTTTGTCACGTTTTTTCAGCTTTTTTAAATGGCGTAACGCATAAGATCTCTTTAAATTGGATTTATTTGATGAGTAGTTTTATGGAATTTGGCATTTCAGTAAAGAGATATAGGTTTTAAATGTAACACGAAAATTCCCTAAAACAAATTAGTATTCATAATCCTTCATAAAATGAATATGGTTTTCTTATTATTATCTGAATCTAATAAACATTATCTTTAATTTGAAAAAGTTAACGATTATTATCATAATTTAGTAAGGAATAATTATTATCTTCATAATGACAGTTTGAAAATTTAAATGCATATCATTTAAATATTTAGACATCCATAATTAAAAGAAACCAATGGGTTACACAATGATTTTGCCAATTAAGTAATTTTCTTCATGATTTAAGTAGTTTTCTTTATGGAAATTACTATAGATAAAGAAAATCGTAATTTTCAGATGGAAACAAAATGTATGTATTTTATAATTAAAGATAATATTGTTTTCGATGTTTCTGAAAATAAAACCCCGATAAACATTCGATCTCTTTCACTAATAACATTCAACATTTAAATTCTAACCTTTTACTACTCTTACATTACTTAAAATGAAAACAACAAAAAAGTGCTCTACGTTGGCCGTAACACTAGCCAGTCTAGCCCGGGTCAATTGCTTGGAAGATAGCTATGCTAACCGTTATACCACCAACGCTCTCGTGTTAACTTTATTTTAACACACACACACACACACACACACACACACACACACACACACACACACACACACACACACACACACACACACACACACACACACACACACACACACACACACACACACACACAGTTTATTAATTATTTGATTGATTTGTATGAATATATTCATGATTCATTGAACAAGTGAATCAATACTTGAAAAAAAATAATAAATAAATAAAAGAATAATTCGGATCACCTCAATTATGTTTAGCCAACGCTTATTGAGAATTGTATTTGATTTTTATATATGTGAAAAGACATTAACTTAAAAAGTATCCTTGAATAACATGATTTTCTTAATAAGAATAGTACTTAATCTTTTTTTAACTGTAATTTTCTTTACAGCATAACTAGGCCTTATAACTGAGGAGATAATTCATGTGATACATGAAGACCAATAAATTGTTTCGATAAAAAAATTCTATAAAATTTACACAGTATTTTGGAAATAATTCTATAAAACTTTTTATTTCCATAAAACTTACAAAAATTATTAGAAATCGGAAATAAAAGGAGACAAAAATTAATAATTCATAAATATTCATTAAACTCTCCTAAGTTTTCCATGCATTTTCTCTACCAAAAATTTAATTTCCTTGTTCTTTATAGTTATTACTCTTAAACTATTAAAGTTAAGCTCTATAAATAATATTAAGAGCTTATATAGACCTATATAAGTATCCGAATCCTTATGGAATCTTTTATATCTATGAATATATATACTAAAAAACGATTGATATGTTTTAATATTTCACAGACAGAAATCATTTAAAAAAATTTTATACTCAAAAATCAATTTTCTTTGCCCCCTTTTACATATTAAAGTTATTTGTTTTACATTAATTAATCAATCAGTTCTACAGAGAAGGAACTTTTTATTACATTTACACCATTCAACATTTACATTACATAATACATTTACATTAACATTTTTCAACATACATCACTCAAACACAGAAGAATTTTAAATATAATAATACATTTGAGACCTCTGAGTTTAAATGTTTTAGATAAAGTTATCTAGAATCGGTTTCGCTCTCTTTAGCTTAAAATTGATGATGTGTCCTGTAGTTTATTTATATTACAAATTTCTTACGTCACACTTTAAGCTCACAAATTTATATAGCAAGTCTTCAAAATGTTGCTCAGTTCTGAAAACTTTCCACTAGAATTTACAAAAAGTAAATCTTATTTACTTATTTTCTTTATATTTGGCACACATTTTGCATCGTTTTGGCTTTTCTAAGTATCACCTTTACACCGAATTTCTGCAACTGGATTCGAAACTGGGCCTGCCACAGCCACGAATGCGGTCATCGTAAACTAGCTTAACAGGACAAGAAAATACATGCAAGGTGTACTTATTCAACCATTTATCCCAAAAACATTCATAGAACATGTTGCAGTCTTTTGGGTGCTGGAATAAACCAGCTCGCGTACAAATTGTAGGAGTCATTGTTACATCACTTTGGTTATTCACAAAGGGGATGTTCCTGACATAATCTTGAAATCGAATTTGCAATTCAACGTCGCTGTTATCCTCGGGGACAAAATTCTTGAGCAACGTTGTTCTTAATTCGTTCAGAATATCCTTTGGTATTTTCATCTGTCCATCGTTGTTCTGTCTGTTGTCATGTGATCTTTCGTTGTTGGGGCTGTTACCACTGGGTACTTTCTTCACCAAAATTCTTAACTTACGCCGCTTTCTTCTTTTTTGTTCCACATTTCTATGCCTCTTTGGCTCTTCAGGAAGATTTATGTTAATATTATCAGTTTTTTGTTCACTATTAATGGCATCGAATGTCTGTCTTTCATTAAAGCTACCAAAAACATATCTAGATTCATTATCATTAATCTTAGTTCTTATGTTTTCATAATTATT
Organism: Latrodectus elegans; assembly: GCA_030067965.1. Lineage (NCBI taxonomy): Eukaryota > Metazoa > Arthropoda > Arachnida > Araneae > Theridiidae > Latrodectus > Latrodectus elegans. The sequence goes on from CM057811.1 coordinate 17,489,613, forward strand.
ATTGTTTATAGGAAAATGATTTTTTCGGTAATCAAAATTTTCTTTTTTAGGTTCTTCGGATTCAAATGCAAACAATGGATTTTGTGTGTAAAAAGCAGGTTGAATTGGTAAAGTATAAAATGGTTTTGATGGTTCCAATGTAACTTTTCTACTTTCAATGTTTCCATTGTTCGAAAGAGTGGGTTCATTAATACTGGTTGCTTTGTTAGTCCTAATTTCACTGGAAAATCTGTTATTACTATTTGATTGGTAAGAAATGGGGTTATCTTGTATTCCAGTATAATCCTGAGGTATAATCCATTCTGCTGTTCGTGTACGATCTAATGCCTTAAAGCCAGTGTTGTAATTAAAAGTTCTTTGAACTGGTGAATTGAATGAATTGTTTATGTTTGTATGAACTTGAGCTTCAGAAATTGAATCTAAATATTTCCGATTACTAGATGATTGAGAATAATAGTTTACATTATATTGAGATGGTTCAGCATTTCTTGCAGCGAAATTGCTTCCATAGTCAAAGGTATTTGGAAGTGAAGAAATATCTGGTTGATTATTATTATTATTTCCAGTTGTTTTAGTATCAATCACTCCCTCAGAAAATCTTCCATAATCAAGAAATCTATAATCACTGGAGTTTGTAAATGCAGGGTTAACTAAATTAATTTTATGAGTCAAGTTTCTTATGATTGGAGAAATGCTAGATTGATTTAATTGGTGGATTCTATAGCCAAATTGTAATCTTCCCGGTGAAGAATTATTAGTTTTTAGAAACTGATTAGTCCCTCCTGAAAAATTCATGGCACTGGGCAATGTTAAAGAGATTGATCGTTCCGAATTTTCGAGATTAGAGGCTCTTAGGTTTTGGTTTTCCAACTGCTCACGGATTGAAGGATATCGTGGTTTATTAGGAGATGAAATAATAGTTTGATTTTGCGGTGTTCCTATTGTTTTATATTCTACATTTTCTTTCGGGTTTTTATATAGACTTTGAAACTCTAATTGTTCTTTAATACTTGGGTACCTATATTTACGAAATAAGCGTCTTCGGACAAATGGTACATTAGCTATAATTTCACCTTGTAAGCTATTTTCAGTTGAAGAAATAAAGGATAGCCTTTCATTGCTTTTTTTAACTTCTGATTCTAGCTGTGATCCATTTGAAGGAACATCAGAGTCGTTAAAAACACTTTCATAATTTTCTTCTGAATACTTTTTTGTAAAACTGTTATCTATCGGTAAATCAGAAACAAATTCATCTTCAGTGGGATGCAATACTGAATTATTACCGTGGAAATTCAAATCAGTTTCTTCTTTGGTGGAATTTGTTAAACTTTCAGTATTCGTTGAATTTAACATATTTTCTATCATGGTGATCATATCCATGACTGTAACCATTTTTGAGACATTTTTCTTTTGGTTCATGTTTTCCGATGTTGCTTTCAATTTCTTCTCCAAAAGTTTTATGTTAATGTCGCCGTCTTTCATATACTTTTTAAGCATTCTATCCACTTCTATAAGAGTTTGAGGGGGGATTTCATTCATTTGATTCAAATAAACATTCAAAAGCACACCTTCGGAATAAAAATTGATTGACATTAATACTTCTTTATGATCTAAGCTTTTAGAACGCGTAAGATTTTCACCACTCGTAATTTCACTTTCTCTATGACCCAAATGAAGAACTTCTTCAGAAGATTTTAAGGAAATTTTGTTGGATCTTTTATTGACTTCTTCAGTTAAATTTAGTTTCTTTTCACTGTCAATGCTATCCGAAAAGTTAGTTTTTGCATAGTTTTCCTTACCATGATCTCCAGTGGGAAACAGATTCAAATTATTAAACTTAATCTTCTCACCACGCTCAAGTTGAGAAGACCTTCCTTGAGTATGTGATCTTTCTTTTTCATTCGCTTTACCCAAAGGGATGTCATTGTTGTTATTTGATCTTGAAGTAATTTCCAAGTTTCCATTGCTAAGAAAAGCAACTTGTTCAGATCCAACTTGTTGGTGAGCGGATCTGACGATATGCTTCTCTTTGAGAATATATTTATCAGAATTTATACCACTTTTTAATTTTATCGATAAGCTCACTTCTGCTGTGCAACCAAAATTATCATTTCCAATATTGAGCTCCCCTACTAATTGATTCTTATCAATTGATTTTGAGCATTTTATATTTGCAAACAGTTTGGGATTTTCTTGGTGATAGTAGGAACCTCCAGTTTCTTGATTCGTTTTGTCCTTGTTTTCTTTATCAACTGCTCGACCTTGAGTATTTTCACCTTCGGAGTTGATCAAATCAGGATTATGAAGTTGTGTGCGGGAATGGTAATTCGAATCAGATAAGGGCTCATTACTAAGATGTTTGTTCCAATTTGGTATTTCTGAAGGTTGATATTTTTCTTTTAATAATGCATACCTATGTATTTCAGTTTTGGGACTTCGATTATAATTATTATTATTATTTATGTTGCCATTTTCGTGAGAATTTAAAACTGTTGTGTTCCTTGAGTTTCTGATTTGTTGAATTAGCCTATCTAAAGTTCTAGGGTCATTCCTCGGAGAATTTCTGTTTATCATCGACCTGTGCCAATAAGCTCTACCATAACTTTTTTCTGTAACAGTTTCATATGGTGATTTTGAGCTACTATTCCCCATATTTGTAATTTTCTCTTCTAGTTTTGGAATTAGTTTCTCTGTTGTATGATTTCTTGCACTATTATGATTAACAGAAAAAGATTCCTTTGACAAGCTATTACTAAAACCATTATTTTTATATTGGTCTGATGTTCCTGAAGTGATATTGAACTCCGAAAACTGGGTTTTCGCTCTAGATTTAAGAGCTTCTTCTTCAAAGCCTTTGTTTCTTTCTTGGTGGAAGTTGTTGAAATGAATTGGATAATGAGAAACGAATACATTTGCATCAGTGACGTTAACAATGCTATCAAGCTCTTCAGAAGAAATATTGCTTTTACAAACTGGTATCATCCATTTCCAGTTGCAGAGTAATTGGCGTTCATCGAATCCCAACAAATGAGAAGGACACTGAAATTCAAAAGCATCAAGTTTACCATCTCCAAGATCAGAACAGTAGTAAAACCACCTACAATCTTTTGGATCTGCATGAAATCCAGGTTTTACGCATTTAAACTTTTTCGATGGTACTGGTGTTAATTCACCTGAACCAGAACAAGGTGCAGAATGAGACGGCCAGTTGCAAGAGCTTTGAAATTCGTCATATACTAGTCCTTGCGGGCACTTGTAAACAACTACCGCATACTGTTTACTTTGTGGTCTAGTTGGCGCTTGATATTCTGCACAGTGATAGAACTTTGTACAATCCAAGGGATGTCGGAAGAAACCAATTTTATCACATTTGAATTTTTGCAATGGTTTTGCTTTATTATTAGGATCTTGAAAAACTCGTATTTCTCCAGTTATTTGTGATTCTCCTGTGGAAAGTGGTATATCTAAATCTTTAAAAGTCACAAACGATGATTTCTCGTTCTTCATGACATCTTGTATAAGAGGAAGAAATAAGAAAGGAGATTTTCCACACCCATTGGAATCAGATACGGTATTCAGTGACCATATATCTAAACCAGCAACTTTATTTTGCTTCACCAAATGAGTCTGGAATGATAAAAAAAATTAATATTTTTTAATGCAATTTAAATTAATTTTTTTAAACTTTTCTTAGAAGAAAAAAAATTTGGGAACAGGAAATCCTACCCTGTCTTTCATAAATTCAAGTAAGTGTTGAACTTTTCCTTGTATTTCGGGAGAATTTTGAAAATTAATAGGAATTTCAGGAAGCTTTCTGGCATTAGAATTTATTAAGTCACACACCTGTGTAAGAAATACAAAATATAAATAGGGATTTAATTCATAATTTAAAATTATACAAATCATATGCATAAACGATTAAATGATATCATGCTCTATTGCAAGAAATTAAATATATAACCAAGTCATTATAAATATATAGCAGTAAATAGGCATCAGTATAAAGTCTCACATAAAAAGGAATAGGATTTCAAAAATTAGGAATTCTTTTGTTGAAGAGTGGCTAGCACAACAGATTTTAATTTAGTTCATTCGTTACAAAATACATACAAAGCATTCCAAAATATGCAGTTGACGCTAAAGTTTGTTTCTGTTAAATTTTCTTTTGTTTATATGTATTTCAGTATGTATGAATTTTAAATTACTATGCCTGGATTATTTATAATATTTTATCAAGCGAAAATTTGAATTTTGAATACTTTGTTTCTGGAAATTCGGTCGTTGAGCAGTTACCATGAGTGTAAGGGTCTTGGCAAAGTTTCCTCCCTCTCCAGATCAAAGTCAAAATTCAGGAAATGGTGTCATCTATAGGAGGAATCATAAAGCAGAGACATACTTTCACCTTTGTGATGCTCTGGTTAAACGAAAGAAGCACCCTTCTGACTTAATTTTGCACAGCCATCGGCTAGCGGATTAACTTTATCCAAGTGTCATAAATAACAACAACTGAACGATAAGAATTATGACCTTTAAGCATATAGTGGTTCTTATACTTACTCCAGACAAATATAGTTATAGTGATTCAAAGTTATTTCCCTTTAATGATTTAATTAACTAATTTTGATCAAATTAACTTTCATATGCGAAAATTGACCTTAGTATAAAAAACAAAGGCATAATTTTTAATAATCATTTCCCATGACCGATACTAGGAAATGTATCTTAAGGATATCTGCAACAAAGTGAACCCCATTACGCATAGCAGAAAGCACAGATTCATTCATGATTAGTTATTTAAATGTTATTACTTGAGAATAAAATTGTACCCTGAACATGTGTTTGTATAATATAACAGTTTCTTTGCTTTATTTGGGGGGAAGAATCTTATTGAATTTCAATACACTCCATACATCCACAAGTAGCACTTGTGGTAACAACCCTCGTTTTATAAATAGTATAACAAAATTACAATTAGTTTTTCAGCTTTAAATTATTTTTGATCAATGAGCAGTTTTGTCACTTCCCTATTTCGACTTTTGCAACAATGTCTGTAGGCAGTGTTTTTTGTTTTCTTTCAGTGTCTCTCATCGGGCATATAAAACAGCCAATTTTTCTTTCAAGAATTTTATGTTTTGTGAAAATGTTTTGAAATTTTAATAAAGAGTTATTCCTAAGAACTAAAATTTTCAATCTGTCGCCATTATATTGATAATTTCTGCATATCAAGATATATTAAGTAATTTTTATATTTATTCTCTAACGAACAAGAATGTCCACACTATTATTAACCAAAAATTTTTCCTTCCTTGTATTGTTTTTTAGTAATTTAAAAAAAGAAGCTACAGAATTTTACCTTTCTGATACTATTCCTAGAACAATTAGTATTTGTTAAATATAGGTAAATTATTTAAAATTTTATGTAAAAAGTCGTAATTTTTAAACAACAAATTACATTCCAATGAAAAAAGCTTAAATAAACAGGAGAATGTGATAGTAAAAATTTGTTGTTGTTGTTAGCTTGTCCCACTTGATTGACAGACATCGATCAAGTAGGATATTATTGACAGAGAGTAATGCAAATAGGATATATGATCGACAGGGACATCGATCTAGTAGGATTTTATTGACATAGATTGATCCAAGTGGGATATATGATCGACAGGGACATCGATTTAGTAGGATATTACTGACGGAGATTATTCAAAGAGGGATATATGTTCGACAGGGACATCGATTAAGTAGGATATTATTGAGAGGATAATATACAGAGGATAATGTAGGTAATATAATACACAGAGATTGGTCGAAAATATGATCGACAAGTAGGATATTATTGACGGAGATTAGTCCAAGTAAGATATATGTTCAACAGGGACAATGATGAAACCCATAAGCTCCAGTGAATCCTGATGAAGGATGTAAAATGCAGATTCAGGAGATTCAAAACAAAGAAGTACCAATATTGCAGCCTGACATTAGCCTTAAGCCAGGAAAACATTTAGTTGAAGAAAAGGATAGGTTTTCGTAATTTAGAAGCTGGGACCAAGCAGAAGACTTCCAAGCTTGGTCGGCCTCCCGCAGACATGTTATTCCACTTGGAGTACATTTCAACCACAAAATAATTTACGTCTCCCAGCCGCCATGAGCGAACATGACGCATCTTCTGTTAGATCGGGATTCGAAACCACTACTTTCGATAACAAGATCGAACGCTTTAACCAAACTTAAATTTACTTCTATGTATTGTGTTAGAATAAATATTAAAGCTTAATACAAAGAAATTAACTCTACTTTTTTCTATCAAAAAGGAATCTTCAGAATTTTAATCAATTTCTTAATTTAGTTTAAAACTTACCTTTGAAAGAGAAGTCTCATGTAGAAGTGAGTTAAATAAGCTTTTCAAAATTTGATGAATGTCAAATGAGACTAATAACTTGCTCTTTGGAATGCCAAGATGAACAGCAGCTTCTATTGTAGACTGTATCACCTAAAAATAACGTGAAACAATAAATTTTTTAATAAAGAAACACACAATTTGTTTATAAAGAAATTTCAAAATTAAAGATTTTTTTATCGATTATATAGTGGGATAAGCAACTTACAGAGAGTTTAAGTCAGTGTGGTAATAACAGAACTTATTGGTAAATTATTATCATTATTATTTACAATTAGACCACGGAATATTCTATATGGTTCATGGAACAAAATTATTTGAAAATGCAAAAAATAAATTTAAACTTAGTGATGTCTTAATGTTAATGCAATACTGAATTATGTTCTAAATTTCTGAAAATTTCTTATCTGTATATAACATGTAAAATAAATATAAAAGAATGCAGAGCTATTTTAAATAATAAATTTAAAGAATTTAATTATTTGTGGTTACCCTCAAGTTTGATCAAAGCTTTTACGTTTTACTTTTATTTTACCATTACTCAAATAAAATCAAAGAAAGGGATTAAATCATTTATATTTTAAAATTATGATTTTACAAAATAGATCTTTTTTTTACATAAACTTACATAATCTCTTCAGAAGCGAGTTACAAATGCTAAGTTACACGTGCAAGGAATGAAAAATTCACTTCGCATTTTCTTTTTACTTATATGTGTTTGTCTCCTTCATTTATACGTGTATTGATAAAAACAATATAATTTCAGAAAAAAATGAGGAAATAGTGAAACTAAGAAACAAAAATTCAGTTCGCAATATGGTATTCTTCTGATAAGAATATTTAGTTTCATTTAAAATATGTATATATATATTTCTTTGTGTGTTGGTTGCAGCAAAATATTGTTAGAATGTTCATTTATATAATTCTTTTTGTGCATACTCTCCAAAATTTCCAGTTTCATTACTGATTTACAACATCACAATTTAGGATCCATTTTTGGATTCTGCCTTGGAAAAGTGTTTTATCCATGGTGGAACTACTTTTCCCTTTTTATGTGCATACTGTGGATACATGCTGATGTACAGTTCAGATGTGCTTCATTTGACCAGTACTTCATCAATTGATGGCATGAATTGATTGAACGAAGATTGATTATCAATTAATTGTAAATTTTGGAAACAAAGATAACTAGCTTATTTAGTGGAAGAAATTGCTTCGTAGAAATTTACTATGATTCGGTGTGAATATATATATATATATATATATATATATATATATATATATATATATATATATATATATATATATATATATTTAAAATATAATATTTTCTGTCCATGAAAGATCACCTTATCTTGAGTTTTAATTGATTAATTGATTCGTCACTCAGTACCATCTGATAAACAATTCTCTTCGCAAAAAAAAAAAAAAAAAAAAAAAAAAAAAACACTGAATTTAACTGGATTCATTTTTCAATATTTTGTTTCCCATGATTATTAATTAGTGATTTTGAGGTCAACCTTCTTTGAAATATTCAATTATTTTGATCGTGGCTAATTTAATAATATGAAAAAAATCAAACCCTTATTTTCGAGAGGATTCTTCAATAAACAACGTGAAAATAGCTTTCCGTTTTAATTGATATTCTCATTAAAATGTCTTTGAACATTCAGATTTTAATCTATAAACGAAGAAAAATCATCCTGAACAGCAGATAGATAAAAAAATTACAATTCAATAGGCAATATGATTTTAATTCTGCAATGTTAGTACGCACAAAAAATTCTTTTTCAGTGATTTGATGTCCTGTTTTAGTTGGAATGTATTTTAAAAATAAATGTGCAAAAGAATTATAGATTAACTTACTGATTGAGATTTCATAAATATCTCCGAATTTGCTGAAGGTATCAAGTTAAAAAAATCAATCGAACTGAAATGGAAAGAATAATAATTTTGTAGTAAGCTATATATATAATCACTAACTATTTAAGAAATGTTAAACATGCGTCTCAAAGTAATTTATGTATGCAATTATTGACTATAAAAATGAAAAAAGTAGAAATAGCAGTGTTAAATAAAATGATATGAAAATAAAATGAATGTTATAAATAAGTATAATTCCCATATTAGATAAGATCTCAATTTCAAAACTTAGCATTAAACTAAACACTCTTTACTCCGTTGGATTATCTTCCCATTAAATAAGAGATGAAGAAAAAATTATTTTAAATTTAATTAAACTGTAATTTATCTAAGAAATAATTCAAAGTCTGAAAAGGCAAATTTAAAAAAAATTACTCACCAAGTAAATGTGAATTTTGTGAATAATTTTTTTCATTAAAACTTTTTAAAATTGTAAAGTATTTCGCCTCAAAACTCTCAATATTTGAAGGTTTAAAATACTCTGGGGAGGAAAAAGCTTTCACTTTTTGATTTACTGTGAAATGACTTTTCTGCTAAGCTCACTACAATTACTTTTTTGTCTCTTGCACAACTGTTGCATAGACAAAAAAAAGTCCAGCATTATAAAATAATTTTTATTTTTAGGAATACGCCAACTGGTTAGAGAGTAAAGAAATTTATATACATCTCAAGTATGTGTGATTTTATTTTTAAATAAATCAATAGTATATAATATCAGAGTATTTTAAGGATATATTCCTACAACGTGGTAAAATGATTAATAAAAGTGTTTTTATAGAAAATTTATATAGCTAAATACTATTATATATATATATATATATATATATATATATATATATATATATATATATATATATATATATATATATATATATATATATATATATATATATATATATATATATATATATATATATATATATATATATATATATATATATATATATATATATATATATATATATATATATATATATATATATATATATATATATATATATATATATATATATATATATATATATATATATATATATATATATATATATATATATATAATAGTATTTATCTATATAAATATCTATATAAATACATATATATATATATATATGTATATATATATATATATATATATATATATATATATATATATATATATATATATATATATATATATATATATATATATATATATATATATATATATATATATATATAGGCATGAAGAATTTTCAAAACTTTGGAGGATAACATATGAAACAAATCTAATTATTGATAGAAATTATCGTGTAGCAGTAAATAATGACTACTGATAATATTTTTATCACTAATACTGGACTACAAGAACGGACTAAGAACGACTACAAGATGTATTCAGATCTTTCTCTTTTCTGTTATCTTTTATTTGATGGATCAGAAATGCCTTAAAATGAAATCATTTTTCATAAAAATTTTATATATCTTCTTTAGCCGCTCAACTTGCCTAGTGGTCAGCATGCTTGACTGCGGATAGGGAGGTCATGGGCTCGAATCCGGTTCACGGATATGGATGCACTTTCTCTCTCTGTCTGTCATGTCGTTGTATGAATGAATTGTGAATGGTTGCCTACCCTGTAAACGGGTAACTATGGCATGTGTGCACTCAGAAAGTTGGACTCCACATCTAAATATAGTTCAGTTGGAAAAGTGGAGCAGCGCACCCCATAATGCCATAAAAAATGATTCGAGTGAATTGTTCAAAATAAGCTGATCCACGCATAAAAAATTTGAATATGTTCATAAGAGAACAGTGCTGAATACTGCAATTATTTTGCTTATGTGTGGTTGAATATCAAAATGATTATTTGATAAGGAGATTACAAATTTTGCAAATACTGAGATATGTGTACTGAGAGTACTGATGAGTACTTAGATGTATAACTGGGTTAGACCCAAATCGTATCAATGACGTTCAAATATAATTTGCCCAAAGAAAAGAAGTAAAGAGGTTTTGAGATTTAATGCGAAGAAAAAACAAGCAAAGTTTCGTGATTTTCATAGACTATTGATCTTATTTCAAAAGGATATCTGTTGAATACGTTGCTTGTCGTAAGCGATGGTGTTTATCATTTACAATAAACACCATCATCATATTGGTTGTTCTGGTTGGTTAGGGGGTCATTCGCATTATCGGAATATAATGAGTTCGAATCTCGGCTTAACTGAAGATCCGTCGTGTTCAGTAAAGGTAAATGGGGCACAATAAATCTGGGCATGATCGCAACGCCGTCCAAGTGAAATAATATCTCTAGGTGTAGCAGACAAATTATTGGAGGTCTTCTGCTTGTTCTTTTCTTAAAAATCACGAAGGCTCCACTCGGCTGCTTCTACCTTACTGATAAAGCTCATCTCAGAGCTAGGTACAGGGAAGCACGTTGGTGTAACAGCTACAATATTTCGAATTGAGGATTCAGCTGAAACCGGTCAACACCTTAGGTCGAGAGCTAATAATTTATCTTTGAAGTCAAATCATGATGGAATGGAACCACAAATATAACTCAACCCATAGATACCGGGACATGTTTTGTTCAAAATTCGTGAAGAAATGGATGGAAGACTACGAAATTGGTATGCGAAGTAACCAACCTTTCGAGTGCAGTAACTTATCGACTTTAACCGAAACGTTTGAATTGTCAAAACTTTGTTACGAAAGATAATGAGCTATTCAATGGATTATTCAAGGTCACTGTAATATGGCAACTAAAATATAGTGAAACATGACTTGAACTATAACATGGTTGAGGAAATATAGCTAATCACGATAAATGAGGAGTTATTAATGTACGACAGTAGGCTTAGCTTGTATAATCACAGCAAACACATTATCTGATTTAAAAAATTCGTAAGCATTTACTACCATTCCTCAAACATTAATGAAGAAGATTATAATTAGAAAAGGCCTTCAAGATCTTAGAGTTTTATACGACGTTCAGGAAAATACGTTGCTGCTAACAATTTTTCTCCAGTAAATTAGTCTACTAAATAGATACCTACCCTAATAACTGTAAGTTGTTATAAAATATTCGGACCTCTGGAAAAGAAAGCCATTTGAAGGAACTTTTCATAGACTGTAAGCCTAATGAAACTAGCAAAATTCCTTAACGCAGATGTTTATGTGAAAATCCGAAACACAACATCCATTTCCTACTGTTCAACAATAGCTGAGATTGAAACCTGGTACTTTATATTCCGAAAAGCCTGGACACAGTACGGACCTGAATTGAGTTTTATCTCATACCTATTGGTACTTTTAAATTGTTGTTATTTGTGACACTTGGACACAAGAAAGCTCTCTAGCCGACAACTATGCCAAATTCAGTCAGAAAGGTGCGTCTCTCGCTTAAACAGAGAGCCACGAAGGTGAAAAGTACGACTTTGCTCTATGGTTCCACCGACAGATGGCGCCACCAGTGGATTTTTTCTTTCCATTTTGACTTTTATCTGAAGAGGGAGTAAATTTTCTATAGATCATTACACCCATGGTAACTGTTCAACGACCAACCCTTTGGACTTTCAATTCCACAAATTTAATGATCACGTATATCGCATGCACTCGATGGGCAATACTGGCAATCAAATAAGCCCTTCCGAAAGGAGGGCCTTAGCCCGTCCCACATTCCTGCTAAACTTCTTTAATACCTGCCTCAAGTTTTCCACATTCCCAAAGCAATTTAAAAAGGGTCAAATAGTATTCTTTCTAAAAAAGAATAAAGATCCAAAAAATCCCGCCTCATACCGCCCCATCTGCCTCCTTCCCGCAATAGGTAAAGTTTATGAAAAACTCATCATCAATCGTCTCAAGCATCACTTACTGGTCTCCAACTACATTCACCCCAGACAATTCGGATTTCGCTCGAATCTTTCGACGGAACACGCCTTGCAGACTGCGAAAGCTGTAATCAACGACAACCAAGCCCAAGATCACTATACTATGCTTCTAAGTCTGGACATAACAAAGGCATTCGACTCAATGGCATGGCCTCGACTTAAAGCTGAGCTAGCCAAAACTTCAGCACCAGCCAACATTTTTAAAACTCTCCTCTCCTTTCTGGACAACAGAGAACTTCTAGTGATCCATGACAGTGGTACCATCACAACACCCCAAAATCGCGGTTGCCCGCAAGGATCAGTAGGAGGACCAATTCTCTGGAGTATTTACTTCCACAGCGTTGTCTCACACACCTGGCCGGAGCACACACAAATTATCTGTTTTGCAGATGACACACTCCTAATCACAAGAGGTAAAACCAGAGAGGAACTAAAACACCACAGTAATGAATCCCTGCAGATTTTCTCAAATCTTTGCAACGCTCTTCAGCTCACTATCTCACCCCAAAAGTCACAAGCAATGATAATACATAAAAAATCCAGGACTCTAAAATCCAACCCAAAAATAATGCTTAATGGTAGCAGCCTAAGACACACTAAATCACTTAACTATCTCGGGGTCACAATAGACAACAAGCTCTCCTTCTTACAACACATCCGAAACTTAAAGACAAAAGTCCTTCCAATCTCCCAAAGAATAGGATATATGATGGGTCGTGACTGGGGCCTTAGAGGTAAACTCCTCAAAATCATTTACACCACCATTATTCAACGAATCATCCTTTATGCAGCCTCATTCTGGGCATTCCTCTAACAACACGAAAGATAAAATTACTCTCCAGTCTGCAACGCCTCTTCACCCTCCGAATCAAGGACATACCGAACCACGCCATCAATCAGCCTCACTATCCTCTCTGGCACTCCTCCACTACACCTCCAACTTAAATACGAAGCTTTGAAGACAGCAATCCTCCAACTTAACGAACCAGTGAACATTGATGGAGAAATTCTTCATCCAGACCAAATAGAGGGCAAGGCTCATAAAGATCTGATTCACCCAGGTAAACGCCATAGAGGAATCAAAGTGATAATCACCAAACATTCAACCTTACAGCCTACTCCCAACCACCCCAACTACTACACAGACGGGTCTAAAATAGATGAATCAACTGGAGCAGCTTTTGTTTTACTAATCAATGACAGCATCATCACGACAAGTAAATTCTTACTAAATCCAAGGAATACAGTATTCCAGGCTGAGGCTCTTGCCATCCTTGAAGCCATAAAGCACGCCTTAAACTCTAAATACCCAAAATCAACAATCTGGTCTGACAGCCAATCTACCCTTCTAGCCATCAACAACCCCTTACATCGCTCCCCCCTTATTCAACAAATTCAATCACTGATAACCGATGCAACAAATTCATGTAAATTCACCCTCATCTGGACCAGAGCTCACATAGGCATCCAAGGTAATGAGCTCGCTGACGCAGCTGCGAAAGAATCAACCAAACTTCCAAAAGATGAACAATATCACCTCGCATGGTCCCAAGCATCCATAAAACACAGCCTTAACTCTCAAAAGTTAGCCTCATGGCAAACCGCATGGACAATAGCACACCAGGGAAGAACAACCAACAAAATAATTCCAAAAGTCTCCGAGCCAAATCTACTGGATAATCCGTATGTAAATTACTTCTTAACAGAACATGGCCCATTCCCAACTTACTTTAAAAAAATAAACAAAACATCTTCATCTCTCTGTCTCTGTGGCAAAGAAGGCAATCCTTTCCACTACATTAAAGAATGCAGCTACACCGCACATCATCATCTCAAATGCCCTCAAAACCTGAACTACACCGACTTTCTTCGATTCTGCTCACGTTCAGCTCCACACAAGAAAAAACTAACATTAATCGCCAAGTTCCTCACAGAAAAAGGTCTAGATTTATGTAAGGACAGGAATCCTCCTCCTATCAGCTTGCCAGATGATCTGTCAGATTCAGACTTTTAACCCCTTATGTTTAAACAAACTTAATATTTTCATTCTCTAATTTTATATAACTTTTCATTACTTAATTTACCTTTTATTTTAAAAAAATTTTTTTTCTTTAAATTTTTTTTTTTTTTTTTTTTTTTTTTTTTTTTTTTTTAAATTTCAATTATCCATCCTTATGTTGTTATCCCTGCCTGATACAGAACTGTAATGTATTGGACACTGCGGTATCCAATACAAGGCTTTAAGGCCTCACCATTGTAAATTCTTCCATCTACAACAGCATGCTGGGTGACGGCACAGTTTGGGGACTTTTTAACCCTCAGAAGGTGCTGCTTACTCTCGATGGTGATGAGTGGACTATACCCGATAACCGATTGGTACAGAACGGGGTCCACTCTCATCTCTTATGTATGTATGCCGAAAGACACTCACATTTATTAATTCAGAAACTAGGTTATGAAACAATATAATAAATAATATTTTACAAGAAACACAATTTATCATATCTTAATATCATTACTCAATTAATTTATATTCAAATAAAATAATTTTTAGCATAAGCTGTTCCTGATTATATATTTATTATAAACAGAACCTACCTCAATATTCCTTGAAATTCTGAAGAATTTAAGTGCTTGAAGTCATCTTCTGAAATAGTCAAACTTAAAATTTTTTCTTTTTCATCAGAGGTTTGTTTCAACAGTTTGTTCATATCCTGCAATATGCAATGCAATTGAATTAATTTAATTTATTTTTTAATTAATTATTGTCAATATTATTTATGATTAAATTTAATTAACGTATTTAATGATTACGAAATATGACTGAAAAATGCAAGCAGGATAGATAACAATCTACTGCTCTGTCAAAGTAATTAAAGTAAATTAAAAAAAAAATCTATGGAAGATTTATTTTGTGCTAATGCAAAAGAAAGAAAAGCAGTGTTCAATAATAATAAAGTTTAAGCACAAATGTAGATTAATGGAAATTTCTAAAAGTAATTAAGGTAACGGTAATAATGAATGTTGAAAAGAAAGAAATATTATGTGAGCGGAATTAATTCTCTATATTGCATTTTTTTCTTTTTAGTCTTGATGCAAAAAATAGAGACATTAATATTAGAATAGGAAAATGAAAATTTACAAAGAGTGCGCTTTAAAAGTGAAAACACAGTTTGCAGATGAATTACATATTTTCTCCTTTTTTTTCGGATACTTAAATTGAATCTATTTTCAATAACCGTCAATTGATAAATATGTATTTTTGATAAATAATGTATTTTTTGATGAAAAAGAGAGGTATTATCCAGTATTTTTTTTATGTTTTTTTTCAAAACTATATTTGATCGCATAAATATAAATGTGCATTTAACTTTAAATGCCTTCAAAAATAGGATTTTTTCAATTATCGGCATTACAAGGGGCAGAAGTTATGGCATATTATAAATGAAGCTCCGAGTGGTTGTTCCCCCGATACCATCCAAACTAGATGGATTCTAGCAATTTAGAAACAAGGTCCAAGCAAAAGATTCAAAGGTTTGGATAGCCCTTAACCTTTGTATCTAAAACACAGACACACAGATATACTATCTTTCGACCACAAAAATAGATCTTGACAAGTAATCTTGTTAAATGTAGTTGCTATAGTAACAAGAGCTGTACATTTCAAATAGGGATTAAGAGTGTTATGCATCGGTTTAAGTAATACTTTATACTATTATCAAGCGATCAGTAACCAAATTTGGTGCTTTTCTTCTGGCTCTTCCTGTAGAAAATGGAACTTGTCTTGCTTCCATGGCAGCAGACATACACAGATTGATTGGAAGGGAGTTGCTTTCGTGGTAGACAGTATCACTTCACTTATGGAACATGCCACGATTTATTTGCGCGTCTTAGCCGACAATAGTGAATACGAGGTATGTTCCAAATTGTCCTGAAGTGCTTGCAATCTTCAAGCGAAGAGAACGATATCATTCCCAAGCTGACCAGGCGTCACCATGTTCAAAAGTACATTTTGATAATTAGAATAAATCACAATGCTAATTTAAGAATGAAAAGAAATGTTAAGACATTGTGCTCTGGAAGTAACAATTTGTATCACTCTTGCTACGGATATAATTTGTAATCTGGAATTTTCGGTAGATTAACTATAACTTGTTTCGTAGTATGTGTTATTATTGTTTTAATAACACAAAAATAGAATTTTTTAAAAAAATTTCCTTATTTATTTTCAGTTTTTTTTTTAAATATGATGACAAAGTACGCAAATAATAAAAGAAAACACGAGCAAGAAAATAGAGAGAGTAGTTTTAATAAAGAGATGGCGGAGAACATTTTTACTGACAATAACGGAAAACCATAATGTATTATTTGTAATTTTACAGTTAAAAATTATAAAGCTTGCGTTTTACGCCGACTATGGAACCAATCATCCCCAGTTTTGTAATTAGTATACATAAAATTTCAAATTAAGGTCCGATAAACTTGCTTCTTTAAAATCAAATTTAAATGAACAACAGTCATTTTTGCTGACCCATAGCAATTAAGCTAATAAGTTGAAGCCAGTTTTGTTATTGCCTGGAATATATTCTTCGTGCAAAACGCCCATATCGAGAGAGAGAGAGAGTATTTTAAAATAAACTTGCATTTAGATCCAAATAATTCAATACTGCAAAAGTTGTTTCGCAAATTCCCATCTCGAGACACACAACCAAACAATGCATAACTGCAAATAAAATATTTCTTGATTATGATTAAAAAAATGATTTGAAGAGCTGTAATGCATTCAGCTTAGCCCTTGACAAATAGACAGATACCACAGATCTTTTGTAATTGCCTGTTTTCATACGCTTTGTTTCATCTGACTTCGTTGCTAAAGAAGAATTGTTAGATTTAGTAGCACTTCAAGAGTGAACCCCCGTGGTGTCGATATTTAAAAGGCATTAGATTACATAATGAAAACTTTTGATGGACCTCTTAATAAAATTATAAGCATTGCAACTGATGGAGCTCCAACAAAGCTGGGTAAAATAATATGTCTTAATGGGCTTTTAAGAAATGATCCCTAAATTCCACAATTTATACCGTTTCGCTGCTTAATTCACACACATCTTTTTTTCCAATGGCACAGATAAAAAGACAATTACAGCAAAAATACAAATAAGAAAAAAAAAATGAAAAATAAAACATTTGTAACAATTGCCTATGTATCTAAAAGGCCCCTGGCCTCCCAGTAGCGGTCCGCAATTGAGCGTTTCGATAATGCTTTACAATGGAGTAGATGGTCACGATCCATGTCCCAATCCAGATGACAGAGGTTGCAGATAGGACTTTAAACTATACGAAGACGGTACAAGTGTTTAAGAAGGCAGTCATGACCGGTGGTGAGCCTAAACTCAGCCACCATTTTATGTCTGGGCCATTTTGAGACCGAAGAAAGTCTGTCTTTCCAAGACTTTTGCTCTGATCGAGATTCGAGAATCTTTTTGAATCTTTCAGACAATATATTTTTAATTAGACGTTTTATTATGCAAAGAGATACACTAGAAAAAGATGCTTGTAAAGTCATGGCCCCCCTCTTTTCCAGTGTATCGGCGATTTCATTTCCATGGATTCCACAGTGTCCGGGGATCCATTGTCCGCGGATTCACACACATTGCAATAACATTCGCACCAATGTGAAAAATCGTGACAGTAAAAGCATTTCCTTGGAGTATTAAAGGACGAGGAACTTCCAAATGACATTAATTTCTTTTGCATTGTTAGATGGTTATCTAACCTTAACATTTTAAATCTATTTGTAGATTTGCTTAATCCGATAGATGCATTTCTAAAAGAAAAGGAAATAACCTATTTAGAATCACAGAAGATGTCGAGTGGTTACAAGACTTAATTTTTTGACTTATGTCATGGGACATGTGAAAACAATGAATTTACAATTGCAGGGGAATTATAAAATAATATCTGATCTCTCACAGTGTATATTTTTTTCCAAACTAAGTTACAACTTTTTCAAAAGGACATTAAAAGTGAAACATTTTGGCATTTTCCTTGAATTAAAAAAAATTTGTTAATAATGTTAAACAAGTAAAACTCAACGAGTATATAAAAACTAGAAGGAATATTGACGGAATTCCAAAACAGATTTCACGAATTGAAATATTTTAAAGCGTCTCTTCATTTTATTATGAATACCTTTAAAATTGATATAAATCAAGGCGAATTTCCCAATTTCAATAAAAATATGATTCAAAAACCTCTAGAGAACAAAAATTAATAGAGCTGCTAGAAGATACAATTAAAATATAATTCGACTCCGATTGCAGAATTTTAGAAATTTCTACCACAATCAAAGCTACCTGAATTAAAAAGGGCTGCCTAAGGAATAATTTCAATATTCGAGACAACGTACTTATGTGAATCATTTTATCCCACTTTAAAATTCGTGAAATCCTAATACCGATTAGCATTCACTAACCAGCATCTCAAGGAATTACTGAAAAGTGCTGTCATCAATTATTCTCTTAATAATTCTTTAAAATTTAGTGAAGTAAAATATATGTTTAATTTTTAATATTTAAATTCAATAAACAGATCTTATACTTTTATTTATATGTTTTCAATAAATATAATTTCATTAAAGAACTTTTAACACACAATATGCTTTTTTAATTGCGGCTAGCGAAAAATTTCAAATATTGAAAAATAGCTGTGACATCAAAGAGCTTGGCCACCCCTTATATATAATTTAGATTCCAAACCACCAATTAGATTAACACTGATTGTTTTAATATAAAAAGTAACATTTGAAAACATCTGGAATTTGTTATTACTTGGGTGTGATGTTAAACACATTAGGTAATCATGATTCAGACAAACTTACTTACCTTAAAGAAAGTTAGATAATCATGCTTCGGACCAATAGAGCGTGATGATGATTGGTTCGTTAAAAGGACGTCCAAGCCATTCAGTTGGTGCTCCGAAAGCCATGATGCTATGTATTGTGATCGAATCGCGTCTGTGAAACCATGTTTAATAAATGCAATTATCCGCAAATGGGGATAGGATGAACGCAAGCGCTTCAGTTTTTCTGAAAGAAATAGGTTGCTAAGTAAATAATTTAATAAAAAATTACCTCGTCAAACTTCCACGGTTTTATTTATGCTAAGATAAAATCAATAATATTAAAATGAGTTTTATTTAGATTAAATTAATAAAAATATGAACAAAATAGTCACAAGAAAGTTTTAAATTTTATCTGAAAATATATTAAATTGTTAAGCAATAGATTATATATGGCTATTAAAATAATTTCGCTATATGTATGTGTATATATATATATATATATATATATATATATATATATATATATATATATATATATATATATATATATATATATATATATATATATATATATATATATATATATATATATATATATATATATATATATATATATATATATATATATATATATATATATATATATATATATATATATATATAAATATATATATATATATATATATATATATATATATGTATATATATATATATATATATATATATATATATATATATATATATATATATATATATATATATATATATATATATATATATATATATATATATATAGTTTATGCTTATAAGATGAATTTTTTTAAATACTTCGAATATTTATATAATTTAATAAGATCCTAATACGATGGAATTATAGATAAAATATATTGTTTGTAGAAGTGTTTATATAACTAGAGTAATAAAATAGTTTAGAGAACAATTCATTTTGTAGATTTCATAGCTTTATTTATAAGTAATTGTTTAAAATCTACACTTTATAACTGCTAATATGATCATCTACAATGTAGTGGGATTAATTTATTTAAAAAAAGTTCAAGTTACCTTATCTTAAATTTACTTTTATTTTGTAGAATATATGTGATATTATCATAAATACAGTAACAACAACATAAAGGTAAAAGAATTTAAATGAAATGGTATTTCTCTCTCTCACACAAACACAGTATATATACTTTATTTATGCTAAGATACAATCAACACACACACACAGTATATATATTTTATTTCTGCTAAGATACAATCAACACACACACACACACACACACACACACACACACACACACACACACACACACACACACACACACACACACACACACACACACACACACACACACACACACACACACACACACACACACACACACACACATACAGTTTAAAAATTTTCTTCATTTAATCTTAAATATTTTAATTACCTTCAAATCTTTATTAGTTGTATTTCTTACTAATGCTTCTTATTTATATTAATAAATAAAAAATATTAAGAAATAACTATAATATGTGTATTGAATATTATCTATATTTTTAGGCAACATTTTCAGAAAATTTCTTGAAGATTGTTAGGCATTCGATTACGATTTTATAATCCATATCGGTTTCAGATCAAAGGCTTCGTTCTATAACTACTCAAATGACTAAACAACAACTTACGGATATCTCGAATAGCTGCATGGTAGCTAAAGAGAATGTGTGTGCACAAACAGGGATCAAAGCTGGACACGTTAAGATTTTCCCTCTCCATAAAGCGACATAACATAATTTTATTTCTGTGCTTATCAGCACATTCATTATCTGCAAACAAAATCATGGTACGAATTAAAACAAACTTAAAATAAATATTTAAGAATACTTAGTACTTAGTAATTTCTTGTTATTGGAAATAATCCATTAGTAATAAATTTCTGCAATATTGTCTTACAGAAGAGGAATGCTTTCATTAGTTTTGGGTGAAAAATATAGTAATTGTATTATTCTTAAAACTTTAAAAATACTCTTTAATGACTAATAACCACATACCGGTAAATTCACGGCCTTTCATTCAATGTGAAAATTTATTAAAAACTTTTTTACTATCGAATTAAAAATATTAAGCAAATTATTAGACCGAATTTTTTTCTAAGCCCATACCGGCAGTATGGGCTTAGAAAAAAATTCCAGACTTGTAAGGTATCTCGGGTGCATGAATCCTCGCAGAATCATGAATAAGTATACACAAAATTGTGTTGAAGTGTAACTATAAATAGATTAAGTGCGTGATATGTGTGGAAATGTTAATTCATGAAAAGTAAACAGGATTCCTCAAACTTTCATAACATATTTTTTTATTTAGTTTTGTGAGCGTACTTTAAATATAATTCATTCATACTCTAAATCTTTTTGAGTATCTGAATTGATTTCTGAAATCAATTTCTAGAATGAACTTTGAATTTCTCTAATCGAGTTAATTATTTACATTAATATAACAGTATAAATTGATACTTTTTCCAAAATTCTCAGACTAAACCCTCCAACTAAAGTGAATTACACTTGTTTATTAATTATCCTGCAGTAAAATTGTAGATAATTGGACGCAAGTGATTGGAAATATTTCCAGAAAGGAGACAATAGCAACTGATTTTTTTATATTTCAAAGCTAACTGATTACAAATTTCAATGAAACACTTGGCAGTTTTAAAAGAAATAAATGTTTCTTTGTGTGTAAATGTGTAAAAAATTTTATTTCTTAAAAGAAATAAATGTTTCTTTAAAGAAATCAAATTTTTTACACATACATTTCAGCTTCTAGAAAGTTATTTCATTTTGATCCTTTCCGGTTTTATAAGGTTTAAAAGAGTGTAACTTTGAAACACTCCTTTAAACATTATAAAACCTGAAGGACAGATATAAACGGGTAATTTTTGAATTTAAATCTATTTAATGGAATTTAACCTGAGCATATAAATAACCTTAACTGTTAATTTTATTTTATCTGGTCAAGAAACAGAAAGATTAACTAGCTTTGTTATTTATGAATTAAAATTCACAAATAATAGTATTAATTAATCTTTCTCTCTTAATCAGATAAAATAATTTAATTGTTCATGCATTAATATTCACAAATAATAGTACTAGTTAATCTTTCTCTCTTAATCAGATAAAATCATTTTAATTGTTCATGCATTAATATTCACAAATAATAGTACTAGTTAATCTTTCTCTCTTAATCAGATAAAATAATTTAATTGTTCATGCATTAATATTCACAAATAATAGTATTAATTAATATTTCTCTCTTAATCAGATAAAATAATTTAATTGTTCATGCATTAATATTCACAAATGATAGTACTAGTTAATCTTTCTCTCTTAATCAGATAAAATAATTTAATTGTTCATGCATTAATATTCATAAATAATAGTACTAGTTAATCTTTCTCTCTTAATCAGATAAAATAATTTAATTGTTCATGCATTAATATTCACAAATAATAGTACTAGTTAATCTTTCTCTCTTAATCAGATAAAATAATTTAATTGTTCATGCATTAATATTCACAAATAATAGTACTAGTTAATCTTTCTCTCTTAATCAGATAAAATAATTTAATTGTTCATGCATTAATATTCACAAATAATAGTACTAGTTAATCTTTCTCTCTTAATCAGATAAAATAATTTAATTGTTCATGCATTAATATTCACAAATAATAGTACTAGTTAATCTTTCTCTCTTAATCAGATAAAATAATTTAATTGTTCATGCATTAATATTAACAAATAATCGTACTAGTTGATCTTTCTCTCTTAATCAGATAAAATAATTTAATTGTTCATGCATTAATATTCACAAATAATCGTACTAGTTGATCTTTCTCTCTTAATCAGATAAAATAATTTAATTGTTCATGCATTAATATTCACAAATAATAGTACTAGTTAATCTTTCTCTCTTAATCAGATAAAATAATTTAATTGTTCATGCATTAATATTCACAAATAATAGTATTAATTAATCTTTCTCTCTTAATCAGATAAAATAATTTAATTGTTCATGCATTAATATTCACAAATAATAGTACTAGTTAATCTTTCTCTCTTAATCAGATAAAATAATTTAATTGTTCATGCATTAATATTCACAAATAATAGTACTAGTTAATCTTTCTCTCTTAATCAGATAAAATAATTTAATTGTTCATGCATTAATATTCACAAATAATAGTATTAATTAATCTTTCTCTCTTAATCAGATAAAATAATTTAATTGTTCATGCATTAATATTCACAAATAATAGTACTAGTTAATCTTTCTCTCTTAATCAGATAAAATAATTTAATTGTTCATGCATTAATATTCACAAATAATAATAGTACTAGTTAATCTTTCTCTCTTAATCAGATAAAATAATTTAATTGTTCATGCATTAATATTCACAAATAATAGTACTAGTTAATCTTTCTCTCTTAATCAGATAAAATAATTTAATTGTTCATGCATTAATATTCACAAATAATCGTACTAGTTAATCTTTCTCTCTTAATCAGATAAAATAATTTAATTGTTCATGCATTAATATTCACAAATAATAGTACTAGTTAATCTTTCTCTCTTAATCAGATAAAATAATTTAATTGTTCATGCATTAATATTCACAAATAATAGTACTAGTTAATCTTTCTCTCTTAATCAGATAAAATAATTTAATTGTTCATGCATTAATATTCACAAATAATAGTACTAGTTAATCTTTCTCTCTTAATCAGATAAAATAATTTAATTGTTCATGCATTAATATTCACAAATAATCGTACTAGTTAATCTTTCTCTCTTAATCAGATAAAATAATTTAATTGTTCATGCATTAATATTCACAAATAATAGTACTAGTTAATCTTTCTCTCTTAATCAGATAAAATAATTTAATTGTTCATGCATTAATATTCACAAATAATAGTACTAGTTAATCTTTCTCTCTTAATCAGATAAAATAATTTAATTGTTCATGCATTAATATTCACAAATAATAGTACTAGTTAATCTTTCTCTCTTAATCAGATAAAATAATTTAATTGTTCATGCATTAATATTCACAAATAATAGTACTAGTTAATCTTTCTCTCTTAATCAGATAAAATAATTTAATTGTTCATGCATTAATATTCACAAATAATAGTATTAATTAATCTTTCTCTCTTAATCAGATAAAATAATTTAATTGTTCATGCATTAATATTCACAAATAATAGTACTAGTTAATCTTTCTCTCTTAATCAGATAAAATAATTTAATTGTTCATGCATTAATATTCACAAATAATAGTACTAGTTAATCTTTCTCTCTTAATCAGATAAAATAATTTAATTGTTCATGCATTAATATTCACAAATAATAGTACTAGTTAATCTTTCTCTCTTAATCAGATAAAATAATTTAATTGTTCATGCATTAATATTCACAAATAATCGTACTAGTTAATCTTTCTCTCTTAATCAGATAAAATAATTTAATTGTTCATGCATTAATATTCACAAATAATAGTACTAGTTAATCTTTCTCTCTTAATCAGATAAAATAATTTTATAGTTTATGAAATAATATTCACAAATAATAATACTATTTAACCAAATTTATACCAATTTTTAATTTTTGCGTAACTTGAAAGGAAAATGACATCATTCGTCTTCTGAACTTTTCAGTATTCTCATTATAAATTTATTTCATGGAATTTTATGAGTGTGTAATAAAAATATAGGAATATCATAATAAGGAGGTATCATCAATAATTTATTCTAGTAAAATTAAAATTTACGACATTAAATTACGACTATCAAAATTAACGACAAACGTGTTTTTAAAGATGTCTCAACTTTCTCTTCTAGGACTGCATCGTAACCCTTGACAAGTATTGACCATTGCAAGGACCAAGCAGAAGAAACCCTTAATTCCAGTTGGACTTTTCTTAGGTCATGAAGACGTAATTTGCCACACCTGGAGGTATCGTTTCACTTGGAATGATAAAGACCTATTTAATTTGCGCCAGCCGCTTTTAATGAACATGATGAATCACCGGTTAAATTGGGAGAATCGAACTCACTACTTTTCGATGATGAAAACGATGTCTTTCGCAAGCAGGTTACCACTGCCTTACGTCAAGCAGAAGATTTGCTTTTAAATGTAGCTGATAAAAAATTAATAAAAAACTAATTTTAAGTGTAGTTACTAAACTTTTTGAAAATAAATTGTTAAAATAATTTAAATTACTAAACATTTTCATTTTTTCTTTGGTATATTTATTCCCGCTCTGTAAAGCTACATTTAAAAGGTTTTACTTTTAAATGTAGTTTTTAAGAACGGGAGTAAATTTATCAAAGAAAAAATGAAAATGTTAAATAATGTAAATTATTTTAACAATTTACAATTTATTATCTTAGAGTTAGAATGCAATGTAGTGAAATGACTTGACATTATTGATTGCCGTGGAAATAATAATAAAATGATATTGAGTTTTCGTTTTCTGCCTGCTCATACTTTAGGGTGAGTGCTTGCGCGTCTTCTGGTTTTCTTCCTTGTGACAATGTCCTCCATGATTTAACTGGAAGATAAGTTTCTGTTGTTTGATACGGTTTACTTTGTCATTCAACAGACATTTTTTACACACGAAAGTTGATTAAACTAAAATATACAGTTTAAAGTAGATTCCGAGCCTTGTACGAACATTGTACATGAAAAATTAGCATTTCTAACATTGTACATGAAAAATTAGCTCGATTTCCAAAATTCTGAGCACTCTATTCGCGTAGGTATATTCTTCGTTGAAAAAATTATCAGAAGCTTAAAACTTAAAAAAAAAGTTTTTAGAAGATGAATACTTTCCGATTGTTACTAAATAATTTTGTATGTTCTGTAAACTACATAACACGAAATTCTAATTTTAAATATTAACTTCAAGTTTTAATTTTCTTACTGAACATGCATTATTTCTGAAATGGGTGAAATTTCATCAGGACCAACCTAATAATTGTTTAAAACATTATATAAATGTTGGTTAAAATATATTTTTACTTTTAGGAATATTTTTATAATTAATCTTTTCATTCTTTGGCAATATATTTTTAGATAAATATTGATAATAAATAATTGTGATAATAATATTGATAATTAGAGTATCTAATGAACACACAGGAAGATTTTAACTGCTAAACCATACTAACATAAACATGTTTTAAATAATAATAATAATAATAATAATAATAATAATAATATATATATATATATATATATATATATATATATATAGGGAGAAAAATAATTATTATTTAATATGAGACGTCTAAATAACTAAGATCCTACTCTTTGAAGGGGTAGTTTGAGGAACGGCTTTGCTCCTAAAAGGGAAGTTCGCAAACAAACATTTTTGTAAAAATGTAAGCCATATGCTTGGATCAAGTATATGAGAATTTTCCTTGTTTCCTCCTTTGAAAGTAATGACCTTTTTCTTGACTGATTGTATAGCACATCAAACAGCAAAGGATTAATGCATGTTTGTAGTACATTTCAGGCAGACTTTCTCTGCGACTGTAAAACACAGCCTGTCATTTCGTAACTTCTAACATGGTCATATGATTAGATCTACACCTGAGCTGGCACCATCCTCTATAAGCTACACCAGTGAAAGGATATTAAAACTACCACATGCCTCAGTAGCACTTATGAAACATAGTGGATCTTTGATTGTGTCAAATATAGAACTCGTCACCTCTTTGCCAAACTGAGGTATTTACAACACTTTTATTCATTATATGATAATACTATTAGAATAAAGAAACACGGATAAAAAATTCAGTTTTTATAATATTTTTCATCAGCATTTTCTTATTAATTGAGGCCTTGTAAAACAAATTAATTTATTTAGGTCTGTAGGTGCTGTCTCATATTCATTATTAGATTAGGAAATAAGTCGAAATTTAAAACAAGTTTGTCACCTTTACGTATGATAATTATCAACGTGATGTCCCAATTCATTGCATTTTCCAAGGAATTTATTGAGGACGGATTCATATCGTTAAAGCTTGTTGGAAAAGTTGAAGCATCAATATCTCTAAACATTTCCGGTTATGACGAAATCCCGTGTGTGTTCCCCTCTTTATCTATTATTCACCTCTTACAACAGGTGGCAAGAATTCCATTGCAAGAGATACCGTATCGGAAATCCATCAAGCGTAAGGAAACCGTGACCCATGGCTTTTCAACTCTTCCCCAGAGGTCACTGGAGTCAATTGGCGACCCACTTTCACCAAGATTTTGAAGGAGGGGATTGCCGGTGTTGAGTTGTATGCAAGTAGTTTAACGGGATTGAAAAGGATTCACGATCTCAAGGTTGACGAGTACATAGAAGAACATTGTAAAGTGAATAACTTTCATTGTAGTCATCGACTAAATTGTATTACAGTTAGAAGTTTGAGTGGGTGGTATGTGAGGATGCTGTGAAGTACCAAAAAATGTTTTTGAGACAAAGCTGACCTTGCTAAGATGTTGCCTTGACATTTGAGGAAGAAATAATTCTGATGCAGCGGAATGAATGATAGTCAACAACCTCTAATAGGAAATTGCTTCTGATGTTTAGTTTGTAGGAGCGATTCTGCAAAAATATATTGCTTTTGCTGACTTTTCAAAGGAAATGTTTACTTTGATAGTCGGATATGTTATTTCAAAACAAAAGATATATTGCTTAAAGAAAACATGAATAAATTAACATGAATAAATTAAACATGAATAAATTAACTTCAAATGAGCATAAAATATTAAAATATTTTAATACAAAATATAAAATATTATATAAAATCAAACATTTTATTTATGAAATATTATTCTTGTTAAAATGAACACCCAATAATATATATATGATCAATATGTGCTTAAAAAGAAAACTTGACCAGCCTTACAGATTTCGTGATTAAAGAAATAAGCTGAACTTTGTAGAATGAGCAAAAATATTTTATTTATAGATAAAAAAAATGTTTGTAAATATAAAGAATGTCATAAAATATTCGTTTCATCATTTTCAAGATAAACTGCACAGATTCATAAAATAAAGTATTACTACTTTACTACATTCTTTTGAAAAGTGAAAATCCTAATAGCCGGGCACCACCAACAACGCACACCCACACATACCCCCCCACATATATATAATTTTAAAATTGTGCAGTAAAATATTGGTTTTTAAAATAATAAATTACATGATTTTGTTATTGAAACCAATAATAAAAATTATGATAAAGCGTTATTTTTTTTATCAATGTTAAAATACAATAACAGCGAATTTGCCTGTTAGTTTTTGTACTTTTTAATAATGTCTTTATTTATTTATTTATTTTTTGTTTTCAAAAAGGGCCACTTTTGTAACCTATTTTTGAAAATTGCTAGTTCCAAAAGTAAACAAAGGACTATCATTCAAATTGAAAGGCTATTTTGTAAAGTCTGAAGAAAGCATTGAAGCATTTGAAGAAAATTAAAAATAAATGATAAACAAGAATTACTAAATCATAACTTTCCAAACAAAATTCTCAATTAAATGAAGAAAATTTTAATATTAACTTCAAATATGCCCTATTAGTAAGATAACGCTTATGTGATATGTGATAAAATATTGAATACATTAATTTTTTTTATTGATATTAAATTCCCTTCTCAGATTTATCCACCCAGCTGCAACAGAAGGGAAGCATAATTTGCGTGAAACCTTTTGCATTATAATTAGTTCCCCAGTAATAAATTTTCTCAACCTATTATTTTTTTTATAAAAAATTGCAAATTAAGTGGTGAAACAAGTTTTAGGTTAAGAAGAGAGAGGAATGGGAAAAATTGAGAACAATTTATTTTCAAATTATCTTTTTAGAACACCATGAATCGAAAGGCTGGGATGATTATGGTTCTAATCTTCATTCTTCATCATATAATGCATGTCTGACCTCTTCAAAACCAATGCTTAAGTAAAGAATGTCTTAATAGCAATTTTGGGAAAATCCGTTGACTCATGAGGTAAAATAGTGTTTTGTGATTTGGAAGGAATCTTAAAAACAAGATAATGCATTATTATGGAAAACAGCCATGACACTCACATCATACTTCATAAGGCAAGGAACGAATGCATTTTAGTGAAGTTCTCTAATTATATTTCTCTTTTATGAAGAATGATAAGACAATAATTCTTTCTAAGCTCATTTGTTGTTGTACCTATCTTTGAGTTGGGCTCTACTTGTCAAAAGGAATCAGCCAGTAGGGTAGATAAGCAGGAATTAAGTAGAAGACCCCCAGATACTTGACCTATTACCCCCACAAGTATCATTTCACTTGGAGGATATTGCGATTACTACCTATTAAATGTGCCGTAATTCGAACTCATTACCTTCCGATTACAAGAATGAATGCTGGGATCAACCAAGCCATGGCCATTCTTCAAGATACTTTCAACTTATAATAGTCACGCCTCGGTAGAACCTCATCGTCTGTGACATTGCCACTGCGCAAACCTTTCCAGATACTTTATGGCAGTGTATTTTAGAACAAAAAATTACGATGCTTTTAACATAATTTATTTGGGGACGAAATTATTGTTAGCTTTTTATGTGGTGACGAAGTGCACAAAAGATTATTAGGTTTATCTCAATCCATAAAGATACACAGATGTCTTGTATTTATTCATCTATTCTCCACTTTATGTGTCATGCGTGGGGGCGTATTAGGTCATCGGAATATGGTTAATGACGAATGTACGGTCATTCATACATGGGTTCCAACATCTCTGATATGTTGTTGCACCATCATGCTTCTCTGTACTTAGCCCTAAATAATGCTCTGCCAGTTAGACAGAAAAAAACTGATTGAGAGTCTACGTAATTTAAAAGCAGGGACTAAGTAGAGGATTGCAATATTTGGCAAACCGCCTCAGTGATATCATTTCACATGGAGGACATTTTGATCAGGACACATTTAACATGCTCGAACCGTCGTTAGCGAAAACGACTGATTTTTGGTGGGGTAAGGATTTGAACTCACTACTTTTTGACAATGAGAACAAAACCTTATCTACCAGGCCACCGTGGACTTCAAAGCGCAATTGCACCAGAATGATAACATTGACTGCAATAAAATACTATTGAGCACATATGTTGTCCTACAGAGAGAGAATCAAACATGTGCCTTGATTTTCCTGTATTGAACGTAATGATAAAATAATGAAAGTAATGATAAATGAACCATGAGATTTGTAAGCAATAAGATAAAATAAGAGAAATAAGTGTTAGGATTTCAATAATGTTATTAATTCGAATCACATTCATCTTAATCTAAAATAATAACATCACCAGTAAATGTAATCATTGGAAAAGTATATTTTCATTTTCATTTTTCACAGTTCTTTACTTCATGTTTTAAATTTAACTTCCCTAATAAAACCACAATTAGTCCAAGTTTAATCAAAGAACTGACAATATATTTTTATATTGACAACCAATAATTCACTATTTTTAAAGGTTTAGAAAAATAAATTATATTCGACAGCTGTGAAAAACCCATAATCCTTAATAACTAAAAATTAAATGAATGAAGAAAATAAGGAGCAATGTAAAAGAAATTACTTGGTTAAATCTTAAATATTAACATTCAAAATATAAATTTTACTATTGAAGTAATGCTAAAGTAACAATAATAAGTACTTTAAAAAAATAAAGACACAGTTTATTAATTTTTTAAATAAATAGTTACATAAAAGAAACTATACTAATTATTACTTCATTAATTATTTTTGTGAAAATTTTTCTACACAAAATTTTTATTACATTTTGTAAAAGATTTCTTATTTTTTTGTAATTTAAAATGATAAACATTAAAACTTATCACACAACTATTTACAAATTTAATATTTATTATAATATATTAACACTAGAGAAGAATTCTTAAGTCATAAATGAAATATTCAGCAGCGAAATCTTGAACCTCTGTTTGAAAATCTTTAAAATAATTCAATTATATAAAAAATCTCTGTATAAATAATTCAGTAAAACTTGAATTTAAGACTTTTGTGAAATTTATCATCCTATTTATTTTAAATTTTTAATGTACTTGAAAATATGAAAAGAAATTATTGGGTTATTCATGAATTATTATAGAGAAATTCTGAATTCATGCTTTTATTCTACATACCTTCTTCTGCAAATGCATCCATCATATCATATCTTCTGTTGGAAACTTGAACGTGACAAGCCGTTAAATGTAAGGATAAAATGGATAAACTGACACTTCCCTGTTGCAAAACAAAAAATAAAGTAAAATATAAACATCAATGCAAAGTTAAAATCTTTGGCATCAGAAATTTACTTGTAATCAATTGATTCACAATGGTATACAATTAGAATAGCTCATCATTTAATCAACGATATGAGAAACAATTTGAAAAAACATTTACAAAATATGGGTTTTATAGATACATCACAAAATTAAAATATATTTCTTATGTTATACTTCTTAGGTTATGCTTCTTTTGTCTTTTTTATTGTTATGAACCTAAGGAAATGTGAATAAATGTGACTCTTTTTACCTTAACATTTTTATTTATTTTGAAATATTTTGTTGAAGTTTCCATTATTTTTATATTTTTACTATGATAGAAATATGAATAGATGTTTTGTTTCTGAAAAAGAGGGATATATATATGGATATACATATATATATATAGGATATATATATGGATATAATATGGAATAGTGATGAATTCTTTGGAACTTCCGCAACTACAATACATTACAAATTTAATTTCGAAGCATTAGATATCGCAAATAATGTATGAATAGACATCAGTTTTGAAAAATCAAATAAAGAGAATGAGAGAGAGAAAGTTTTCGGAAACAATATAACATACACAGAATCGATATTTATAAAATGCATGGAGGATCTACAAGAAAAATGCAATAGAAAAATAATTTATTAACACTTAACAACATTAACAAAGAATTAACAAATTAAAAATTTTAATCAATTATTTAAAAATATATCAATTTGAAAACTTCTGTAGTTTATTATGTTTGAATAAACTGCAGAAGTTTTCTATCTATTTAAGAAATTATGCTTGATTTTAGAAGGAATAAAAAATTTATAGAAATTAGAAAAGCTCTTATGCAAACGATTTTTGACAAAAAGAAAAATTTTAACAGAATTGTATCAAAAGAATATTTATGTTCATACATATGATATTATTCACAAGAAAAAGTGAAATAATATTATTAAATGTTTTGTTAAGTTCTTGATTATATCGTCTTTTTTTCAGTTAATCGATTGGTGCTTCTTTTAAATAAATATGTAAATGCTAAGCTCTGTCAGGTTGCCATAGTAACGAATACGTAACACAAATTATTTTCAGTTGATAGAAATTTCTCCACAATTAAGATTCTTAGTATTAGGAAAATGGTAACATTTGTGAAAAAATGAAATTAAACTTTTCCATCTGCATTATTCAGTTAATATTTATAATGAAATGAAAATTGACTTATAAGCAGTAACTTAAAAACAAAATGAATTTTTTTTATTAATTTTGATTATGTACATGTTCAAAGAAATTATAAAAGTTAATTAAAAATTTTAAAATATTTAATTATATTAAAATATTTAATTATTTTAAAAGTTACTAAAAAATTTAACTTATATATTACAAATTACACCTATAAATACCGTTAGTGGTTGCATTAAAATAATGATTTACTTGTATTACTTTTTTTTGCGCCGTGGAAAATAAATAAAAATTATCATGTAAATTCTTGAAGATATTAAGTTCTTAAATATAATATATCTAGATTAAATTTGTCACAATAACTGATGATTGCTCTATTCAAATGCATCAGACTTAAGTAATTTTAAGATTCTTTTCTGTTTCATCTGCTGGATTTTTCCCCGTACATTTGTTATTATCCTTTAATTCTTCTTTTATATATTGAAGAATAATTTTTAATTAATTAGGTTTCTAAACGAGATGACTTTAATCAAAATTTCAGCTCTTACGTTAGAATCTTAACTCAGAATTACAATTTAAAGACTGTCTAAATATTTCATTGTACAAATATAATGAGGAATGTATACTCATATTTTTATAGATTGTTTCAATTTCAAAATGTTATATTGGTTTCATACATATGAGTTTTAAAATTGAACTCACCATAATAATTACTATTGATAAATTATTTCATACACTATTGTCGCATGCGTCAAATAGGTAATGATATCATTAAAAACTTTTTATGAATGAAAAAAAGTTGAGTTTTCCTTGTCTATTAAAAAAGTATCATAAATCTTGGCATATGAAGGATATCGGAAACTTACAAAACACAATTTAAAAGCTATTTTTATTTATTTTGACACTAAAACACATTACAAATACTTTTCTCAGCTATAGATTTAATTCTTTCCCTTAAAGCTTCCTTGTAAGCTACTAAATATTGATGAAGATACAGGTTCATGGAATTTTTTTCCCATCTGAAATGAGTTATCGGATAAAATGAAAAAAGATTTTGCAACGCCATAATGAGACTTGTTTTATTTTGATTACTGAACATTAGAACGCTTTAATTAATTTTTGTAATTTTGAACATGCGCTTGAGATGGGAGAAAATAAATATTTCCATGGTCCATGAGCACGTACACCTTTAAAAAGTCCAGCACCATAAGTGGATTCTCCATCAGATCTCTCCCGGAGGGACCAAGGCATTGAAGAATATGTTCAGGAGAGGTTTGTTCATTTAAGCACTTGGAGCAAATTTCGAATTTCTTCGTACCTTTGACGAATTTCTCTTTTTTCTTCTTTTTTCTTTATATAAAGGCAACAGGATTAAAAAATGAAATTTAGCTAATATTCTGAATAACTATCATATTTTTTTTTAAATCATGCTCTTCTTGTTCCAATTTTGAAATGAGAACGATAAATTTAAATGATGGTTAACATAAAAATAATTCTTCTTTTTTTAATTTTTCCTAATTTTTCTTACGCTCTATAATTAACGATTACTTTTTTCTTAAGTAGGCTTTTACTCAGCTGAACGATAGCTCCAGGAATGACTTAATGGATAAGTATGATTTTGTGCTACACCTGTTCTCTAGTTCTGTTGATATTTTAAAGATTGCTCGAAATTCATCTGTACAGAAACCGTTTACGAGGCGCAATCACACCCTTAATCATAATTTCGAGTATTCGTCTACAACATTCGATTATGCCCTCAAGAGAAGGTAAAGTTCACTGTACAAGTTTTTCTCCCAACATCAGTCTGTAGCGATATCTGCCATAAGACTTTTAGCAACGAAAAAAAATTTAGCTTTGGTAATAAAGTTTTTGGAAACAAAATTAAATCAAGCATAGTGCAAGTTGTCAAATAAAAAATGTCCATGGTTTTCCACCCACTCCTAGTCCATAGACAGACATCATCAGCAATTACAACAATGCGGTGCAAGTGTTCATACAGAAAGTCCTGCCCAATCAAAAGTTGGATTTGCAGGAAAAACAGATCGGGGTATGCAATTAGCATAAGTAAAAGTTCACACTTTATCTGCTGTAAGGAGCTTATAGTTTTTTTTTTTAAGGAGTTTGTTAAATTTCTCTTTTATTTCAGAACTAAACTGATGACTGGATAAAGAGAAAAATGGCTAGGGTAATTTATAGCCATTTTTTAATCCAAAGATAAACGACCTTTACATTTTCCGGCTCTATACCAGTAGCTGGAATCCATTTGAAATCAGCTCCCAGCCAGACTCAAGATTACTTTAGACACATCTATCTTAGATTTTACAATAAGAAAGTAATCACTAGATTTATAGGTGATTTCTGCTCTAATTGTAGCGTGGGTGTCAATAAATATTACCTTGTTAAGGGTACTATTAAATCCAAAAAGATTTAAAATTGCTTTTCCTAAAGCAATAAACTCTGCATCGAAATTAGAGGCATTGAGACAAACAGCAGAATATTCCACAAATTACCCTTAACAATACAAACTAGGACCAACCTTCCCTTGCACGCATATCTATCTGTGGAAAAATGTGGATCCACCCTAAGTAATTCGGGTAATTTGCAGTGGTAATTTCTAAGGAAAATGTTTTAGGAACGACAAGAACTGCATCACATTTCTTTTCAGACATACCGATGTCAAGATTATAAGGAACTTTAATAGTAGCTGAAAAAAGGCCAAATTGAAAAGGGTGGGGTAAAGTTGGTATGATAAAATATTAGAGTTACTCAACACAAAATATAAATGATTTGTGTGTTCTCAGAGGGAGAACTGTTTCCAATGTTGTAAATTTAATATTTTACACTTATCACATGGAGTTGTAAAGCCTGCTTTTCTCTTCTGAATTTTAAAGGCTTAATGCTAGTCTGAATTTCTATGACAGTTATTGGGATTATACAAATCTTACATATTCCACGAAGCAGCAGATGCCGATGAATTGACCGAGCAGAAAGTAGCCGACCTACAAATGTAAACTAACGTGCCATCAACTGTTCAAATGAAAGGTGTATTTTCTGTTAAATCCAAACTGACCGTCACGCGTTGCTGCCACTTTTCAGCCTACTTTCTCGGATTTTCAAATTGTCCAGTTCTAGGCTATCAACTGCTTCCCAATTTGCAAAGCAATGTTTCTGTTACGCAACACATGAGCAGTTATTGCACCATAGAAAAACCCACGTACACAAAAGCCCATGGTTTCCCACATTCAAATTCCATAACTTGTTGAAATGTCAGCGTCTTTCATGTTTACATTTCATCTAAAGCTTACCACTAACACATGCCAATAGGCCATTTTCAACGTCCCAGTGCAGGTGTCAATTTATATGATTTCAGCGGCATACATGAACTTTTGAAATTTAATAGTCATGATTTTACATGAAAAAAAATACTCATTTTCAATATTTGTTGTATACCGACCGATAGCTAAATGGTTAGCTTTCCTGATTCCTGAGCTGTGGGTCCTGGGTTCGAACCCCGGATAAGGCATGGATGCTACTTTCCCTCTGTGTTTCTCTGTCCTTTCTTCTGTGATGATGTATGAATGTGGCCCACCCTATAAACTGTTTTGCGTTTGGAGTTGGTAATGCTACTCGCCTCAGTGACTTAGTTAACAGGTGCCCGCTGGGTAACGACAAATGAGTAGCAGTTTCTGTCCTTTTTATGGCGGAGGGTTAGTCACCCATGTGCCCGCCGTTTTTAAAAAGATATTTGTAGTATCTGAAAAGTTTCCACTGGGGTGGTTTAACAGATAAGGAATTTTCAAATAATATTTCTTTACTTCGATAGTTTAAATGAAATATAATTCAATAGCGATAAAAATAAAAAATAGCATTTAAAAGAAAAGCTTGGTGAAAAAGTGTTGCATTGCAATTCAGGCAAGACAAAAGATATATACATTTTTTTTTAAAAAAATAAAGAGTTGGATATTAATTTTTTAAATTATCAGATATCACTATATCAAATTATAGTTTGGCTTTTTATTGTCTTATTGATAAGTCTTAGACAGCTTATGTAGCAACAACTCTGAAACATGCATAGGCTTTGAATTTAGCTAGTTTTGAAAAGCATGAGAACTGTATGGCTATTTTTGCTTTCTATTACAATAAATATTTCGTGTTAAATACCATATTAAAATGTAGCACATTTATTTGCTTTACATATTGATGATATTATTGTTGTTGTCATGTGACAGATAGGTTGGCATTACGGGGTGTGCTGCTTCCTCTTTTCCAACTAAACCATATTTTGGTGTGGAGTCCGACTTCCTCAGTACACACAAACCATAGGTATCTGTTTATAAGGTAGGCAACCATTCACAGCTCATTCATGCAAGGAAAGGACAAAGACAGTGTAGATATAGAGAGAAAGTACATCCATGCCCGAATCAGGACTCGAACCCAGGACCTCCCTATCCGCAATCAGGTACGCTGACAACTAGACAAGTTGGCAGCGATGATTTTATTATAAATGACTCTCTTATTATGAAATAAAAACAACTCTTTAGTATTAAATACATTTTAATGAAAAAATCCCTTTACGTTTACAACCAACCTTTTTAATACATAATCCTAATAAACTAAAGAATATTATGAGTTCTTGTTATTTCAATATGGGATACATAAAAAAAGTATGTAATGCATGCTCTGTTTTCACTGCATTAATTCCATGCTTTCTACTTTGACTCATAAAAAATGAAATCCTCGAAATCTAAATGCAATCTTCTTAAGTAAAATCCAAACATTTTCCCAATACATCGTGCTATATACATTTTTTTAAGGTAAAGTCCAAATTAAGTAATCATGCCATAAGTCAGTTGTCAACTTATAAATTCATCGAACAAGATGCAAAATGATTTAGGTAAAACGCATTGAAGCGGATACAGTCAAATAATCAATATTAAATTTAATATTCTACTGGCATTAATCATTAGTAATCCTCTATTAAGTATTACTTTTTTCTGTAAGCTCAATCATTTTCTCTCTCTTCAATACATTAACATAGATATATTGAAATAGATATAAAATCGACACATACTTTTAAAAACATAGATTTAAAGATTTCAATCTGTGAGAGAGAGAGAGAGAGAATGAAGACTTTTTTAAATATTTTATTTAAAATATTTTGATTTAAAAACATTTTTTTTAAAATGATAAAATATTAAATATACATTTTTCTGCAGTAATTTTTCCCGATTTTTTAAAGATGAAAAGACATAGTTATACAAAATAGAGCACATGGTCAACAAATTATTACATTTATTTTTTAAATTATTTTTATTGTTTAAAATTTTAAAAACTTGAAATCATTATGCATTTCAGTATTTATCATACTTGGGCGCTCATAAACATCATATTTGTGTCTCTCGCTACAATTTTTC
Source organism: Latrodectus elegans (assembly GCA_030067965.1). Lineage (NCBI taxonomy): Eukaryota > Metazoa > Arthropoda > Arachnida > Araneae > Theridiidae > Latrodectus > Latrodectus elegans. Next base: position 17,527,562 of record CM057811.1, read on the forward strand.
CAATTTCTTGACTTCAGCTTCATGTTAATTTAGGTTAAAAACGAATTTTCAATTAATTGAATCAATGAATTCTGTGATTACTGAAAATGATTCAATACTGAAAAATTTAATCATCATACTTTATGTTAGAAATAAAAATAAAAATACTTTTAACTAAGTAATATTTTAAAACATGCAACAAAATATAATTCATTAGAATATAAGTTAATGCTTCAAACAAATGTTAATTGAGTTCAACTTCGAAATGTTTATTTAGCTTACACATGAATAATTAATAAAATTATTTAATATCTAACATTATAGCATCAACTCGTTAGGCCTTGTATGTAGTGCTTGCACACACATTTAATTTATATTTAAACATTATGTTCTAAAATATGGAAAAAAATGAAAATATTCGACACATTTTCTTAGGATATATGTTTTCTTGATTAAAATATTTATTCAATAAATTGATTAAATTGCATATCCTGAAAAGCTTTTAGATTGTTTTAGATTTGTAAAACGTATTCAACCTACCTTTAGATAAAAATAAACTGCAGGCAAATTTTTCAAATAAATACGATATAATTTTTTAACTATTTATATTAATTAAATTATAAAGAGAATCCTTATGTATTTAAAAGAAATACATAATTATTATTTAAAATGTGTAAAATCAATATAAAATTGGAAAACTCCTCAAAAAGAAACTTTTGAAATTTTCTACAGAATTTCAAATATTATGACAATGATGAAATTATTGGTACAAAAATTTAAAACTCATATTTTTAAAAACATCAAAATATTGTGTGACGGATATATTCTTAATATAATTCATAATTTGATTAAATTAAAAAAAGAAGCATGTATATATTTAAGAAACTCACCCAGAAACATAATAGAATCTTCTGCATCATAAATTTAATAAGAATCGTCGGCTACTTTTTCTTAAAATGAAGTGAAGTGCGGGTGGAAATTCTAACTTCCACGGATAGCATGGAATGCAATTAAGCTACCTTCTTGGAATGGATGAACTTCGTTAGGAGAAAGTGGTGGTGAGATCGGGAGGAGGAACATTTTTCGGAACTCGTCCTCTGACCTTGTCTTTAATTCGAAAGGAACGGTAAAGTGATTAGAACTCTTGTTCTAAAAACCGTTATTGTTTAATTTCTGAAGATCAGATTTTTTCGATGTTTGCCTTTTGCGAGGACATGCATTATATCGGAACACACATAACAAATGAAGTATTTATGTGCCCCTTAAGAAGCGTTTTGTTTAATTTACTTTTTCTTATAAATAATGAAAAAAATACTAATACTCATAAGAGAAGAAAAAAAAATTCAAAATTTTGTCGAATTAAATCCAGTTTATAACAAAAATATTTTTCCAAAATTTTCGTATCTTGAATTTATCTATAAATAAAATTTTTCATCTTATTTGTCCTGCAGATATTTGACCAAGTTTTTGTCAAATTGAGAATGCCAATATCGAATAGAATAAAACATTTGTTATCATGTTGGTCTCTGATTAACTGAAAGTGAAAGTTATTTTTCATTTCGAAACTTTAAGATCAGTGTTTCTAATTAATTAAGATTGTAACATTGATATGAATTCATTTTAAAATTGCTTAGGATACAACTTATTCTGTTCAGGAACTTAGTTCGCCTCAAAAACGAGTTTTGTGGTTCTTTTCATCTTTTTTTAAATAATACTCTGCTTTTTTAAAATAGGCTCTTAAGTGGTGCCTAACAGCTGCAAATAAAAAATATATAACTCAAGTCTTCCTTTCTTTCTACATTATTTTTTTAATAAAAAGTAGCAATATTTACTATTTTTGACCGTAAAGTGGTTGTTTCTTTCGTTCCAGTTGAGATTATGAGTACGACACTTTATTACAACGCTCATTGGTTTAAAATATCCATGTCGCCAGATAACGTTTCATCTAAGTCACTTTTTATTGAAACAGCGTCGTAAATCCGAATTGTCAACGAATTTGCCGACTGCCTTTTAATCACATTCATCGAGCGGTGGCAAACAACGCGAAGTTCATATCTGAGTGTCGTCGACGATGAGAAATAAATCTATTCTTGATTTTTACCAGTAAAAAAGAAGTATTTTTTAAATATTACTTATATATGTATTTGAAAACTAAATATTTAAAACAACAGGAAAATTATTTGTTGCTTAAAATATTTAGCTTTCAAATTTTCAAATCTTTAGCGATTTTGCTTCCAAAGTTTTCATGTTGACAACAGAGTAAAAGAAAAGCAAAATGAAAAAGACAAGAAAAGACATCCACTCTATGGTTAGCAAAAATAGTAAGGATGATTTATATTTTTGGGGTTATTTATTCTTGATAAAAATTGTAATGTTTTCATCGGCAGCAATTTTTTTCCCTTCCCCCTTTTTTTATTCTTGTTCAGTTTTCCGAATGCGGCGCAGATCTGAAATGCATGGTAACTTGGATGAATGGAGACCCAACTTCAAAATTAAAAAAAATCGTTACTGAATGTAATTTTTGAAGCCTAATTCTCAATTTATTTTTATCTGATCCTTATGTAAGACTTCATTAAGCTATCAGTGCTTTGAACAAAGCTAAGCAAATGGTAAATATCGTTATTTTTCCTAATCATCATTTTCTCTCCAACATTTAGCTGTACGTTTTCTATTAAAGACCAATGTAAGCCAAATTTGGCATATTTTACCCTCTATAGTCTTGTATATATATATATATATATATATATATATATATATATATATATATATATATATATATATTACAACTGCGGGCGCTTGGGGGACGAACCATATGCCACAACAAGGCCGGTAACTGCTACTTATTTGTCGTTATCCAGCTGGCACCTGCAAACCAAGTCACGGAGGCGAGTAGCGTTGTCCGTGCCATACCACCACAATCCCGTTTATAAAGTGATCCACATTCATACATCCTCACAGAAGAAAAGACAGAGAAACACAGACAGAACAGAGAAGGAAAGTAGCATCCATGTCCGAACAGGGATTCGAACCCGGGACACGACGCTCAGGAGTCAGGAACGCTAATCCCTAAGTCATCGGCCAGCTTAGCCTTGTATATAATAAAATAGAAAATTCACATTTGCATGTCATTTTATTTTTTTATTTCCAATGGTAGATTAGACGACAACTATAGTAAGAATATATAAAACAAACATTAAAACTAGAACTATATATTAACCAAAATAATATATAAAAATATTAACAAAACACTTAAATTACATTATTATCGTTCACCATGTGCCGATCTTCCCAGTATCTTCATTGACGCTAATCCCTGGGTAACGCTAAACGATCTATAACTTTGGCATCATGTGCTGCTCTCAAAGAGAATAATTTCACATGATGTAAAAATTTAAAATTACATTACTTACCAACCCTAGAGGTATCATATCCCTCAGAGAACATTGATACCAAAACATATTTAAAGCGCCCCAATCGCCATTAATGAACACGATGACGCATTAAATAAGTTAGGTATTATTATTATTATTTTTTTTTGTTTCGGTAAAGCTTGAAAAATCAATATATTTTCTAATTCGAAATTAATTTTGCAAGACATATTATATTATTCAAATTTAACACTTTAAAAATTTATGTGAATAAACTTTAATTATATTTCATATAAGTGGTTTACATATATTTGTTCAATAATAATAAGTTTTAATTAAAAAAATATAAGAAAAAGATATTTTTTTTTTTTTGAAAAATTTTAATTTTTATCATCTACAGATAAATTCTGGAATTAAATAAGTTTATATAAATGTTTAGCTACTATTATTTCATTGGTACAACAAATGATATTTAGAACTTCAAAGTAATTATGATATTTGCAGTAAATTTTATCTTACATAAATATTAGTAGTATTCATGAAAACTGCTAGTAATTATAGCATTATTATTAGTAGTCAAATAATTTCAGCACTAAAATTTCATTTCATTAACAGAATAAAGTTATGAATGCAGACAAGGAAACTGATAGCAATAACAACAGATGCATAACAATAATCCTTTCTCTAATTTTCGTAAAATTACTGAGCACTTATAAGTGCTCCAAAATTATACATAATAATAAAAAAAAACATTTGTAACTATGCAATGATTTGTTTTTTTTAATCAATATAATGATTCAACAATGTGATTATTTTTCATGAATACAAATCTATTTCTATTAGGGAAAAATAATTATAATGAGAAAAAATTATAATTTGTATGTTTGAAATATAAAATAATTGTACTAAAATGGCAGCGATTATATATATATATATATATATATATATATATATATATATATATAATATATATATAATATATATATATATATATATATATATATATATATATATATATATATATATATATACACACACACTACCGGTCATTAAAACATTAAAATTGCTACACCAAGAAGGCGACATGCTACAGACGTGAAATTTATACGAAAGGAAGATGGTGTTGTGATATGCAAATGATTAGCTTTTCAGCGCATTCAGACAAAACAGGCGCCAGTAGTGACACCTACAGTGTGTTTAAATGAGGAAATTGTTCAGCCGGTTCCTCATACACAAATTGCATTTGAACGTTGTTGCCTGGTGAATTCCCTTGACGCTGAGTCATAGACAAGAGCGCCTTCACTGGTGTGATCAACTATGAACCTGGGCGCACGAATGGCGAGACGTCATCTTTTCAGACGAATCCAGGTTCTGTGTACAGCATCATGATGATATCATCCGTGTTTGGCGGCATCGTGGTGAATGCACACTGGCAGCGTGCATTCGTCAACGTCCTACTGGCCTATCACCTGGCGTGATGGTATGGGGTGCCATTGGATACACGTCTCGGTCACCTCTTGTTCGTTTTGACGGTGCTTTGAACAGTGGACGTTACATTTCTGGTGTGTTACGACCCGTGGCTTTAGCCTTTATTCGAGCCCTGCGAAACCCTACGTTTCAGCAGGATAATGTCCGACCGCATGTTGCCGATATCGTATGGATCTTCCTTGATACGGAACATGTTCGGCTGTTGCCCTGGCCAGCACATTCTCCAGATCTTTCACCAATAGAAAACGTCTGGTCAATGGTTGCCGAGCGACTAGCTCGTCACCAAACACCAGTTACTACGGTTGATGAACTGTGGCATCGTGTTGAAGCTGCATGGGCATCTGTACCTGTACATGCAATCCAATCTCTGTTTGACTCAATGCCCAGGCGTATAACTGCTTTCATTACTGCCAGAAGTGGTTGTTCTGGGTACTGATTTCTCAGGATCTATCCAGCCATTTTTTTTGAAAATTTAATCACTTGTTATATTTCTAGTATAATATATTTGTCTAATAAATATCATTTTGTTATCTGCATTTCTTCCTGGTGTAGCAATTTTAATGGCCACAGTAGTGTAAATATATATATATATATATATATTAAAATATATACATATGTAGCACTTATCTGGTTTAATAGGAACAAAGAAATAAGTTCCTTAAATAGCTCAAAATAATTTATTACAATTAAGGGTACAATTTGAGCACAACACAGATACATATACTACAAATAAAACAAAATTACATCTAAACACATAAAGTTAAAGGGAATAGGGTAAACATGAGAGTCATATGGATATACGTCTCATTCCTACGGTTGCTGGAGAGGGACTGACTTCCTTGGTGATGACGTCATGGGTGGTGCTGAAGATATGGGGCGCTACAGACTCCCCCTCTGGCTCCGCCGACGTCCCGGCAAGGAGACAGGATTGAGGTTAAGGTTGAGGTTGTCTACGTGGTCTTCCTCTACTTTTCAATGGATACACTGGCCCTTTATCTCTAGAGGATTGTTGATAAGGCTTCAACATACTGGTATGGTAAGTACCGAGTACTTGATCAGGGGCAGCAGGATCTGCAACATCATATGTATTTGGGGATTTATTCGTTAATATAATATAAGGTCCTTCACGCTTGGGCATGAATTTTTACTTGTTTTGGTTTTGGACTTGCTCACGGGATGTAAAGTGATCCAAACTTTATCACCTGGTTGATAATAAACGGGTCTGTGCTTCTTGTCAAAGTACTCCTTTCTAGCATCTTGCTTTTGCTCTATACGTTCTCTAATTATGGGTGTAAATCGTGCAAATTCTTTTAAGTAAGGTGTTATCTCTGCGACGAAGTTATCGTTATCAATGACAGCTCTAATATCATGATTGACATCGTCTGTGGTTCGAAGTTCTCTTCCGAACTGAAGGTAAGCTGCCGTATGACCTGTAGAATCACATTTTGCGGTGTTTAAAGCAAAACGTATCATGGGTAGTTTGTCCTCCCAAGTATTATGTGAGTCACCAACTAGAATTGCTAATTTGGGTTTTAGATCTCGATTTTTACGTTCAGCAGGATTTGCTTGAGGATGGTATAAAGGTATAAGATCTTGCTTAATATCTAGGATCTTACAAGTTTGTTGCATTACAGCACTGACAAATTGTACACCGTTGTCGCTGATTAGTCTTCTAGGTAAGCCATAGCGTAAGAAGACTTCTTCTATCAATATTTTAGAGCAATTGATAGCTGTGGCATCTTTTAGGGCAAAAGTTCGACCCATCTTGTACTTGTATCTTCAACAAGAAAAATCCATTTTTTCCAGCTGGGGTCTCTGGAAGAGGACCAAACAAGTCTATTGCCAGCGTCTCAAATCTTTGTGAGTAAATAGGCGTTCTGAGTAATCCAGCAGGTTTCTGGTTGTTAGATTTGTACCGATTACATTCAGCACAATCTTTCACGTATTCGGCGATAAACTTTCTCATACCAGGAAAGAAATATCTAGAAGCAATTTTATGATACGTATTCTCAGCTCCACAATGTCCTGCCGTGGGAGAATCATGATATTGCTGTAGGACACGTTCTCGCTCGTGACAAGGGACAACTAACTGTGCTTCTTCTGACTCTGTTTCAGGCGAATATCGATACAGTATTCCCTGATTCATGAGATAACCTCTACTAGTCCAATTTACATAATTTTCATCTTTCCGTCCACTTTCAAAGCAGTCTATGATCTTTCTTACATCCTCGTCCTTCAGTTGTTCTTCGCGAATGTCTTTAGATTTCCGGGATGGTAAATCTATGGAAATAGTGTTGAAGTTACAAACAAATTTGTCCTCTGTATCAAATGGTCTAGACAGAAGATCTGCAATTACATTAGATTTTCCTGGAGTGTAAAGTATTTTCGGATGATATGACTGGATTTGAAGAGCCCATCGAGCTAAGCGTCCGGATGGCGATTTAATACTCATAAGCCACTTCAAGGGTTGGTGATCTGATGCAATAATGATTTCTTGATTTTCCACATAGCCACGGAACTTCTCAAGAGCCCATACTACCGCTAGTGCTTCTTTTCGGTAGTTGAATAATTTCTTTCTGCCCAACTGAGCAATCGACTGGCATATTCAATCACATGTTCTTCCGGTCTTTCTCCTTGGATAAGGACTGCTCCTAGAGCGTAATTACTCGCATCAGTTCTTATGAGGAATGGTTTAGATCCATCTGGCTGAGACAACACAGGTGGTGAAATCAGCCGTCTTTTTAACTCTTCAAATGCTTTCTGCTCTGTATCACCCCATGTCCATTGTTTATTCTTTTTAGTTAAGTCACTAAGGGTCTAGCAACTTCAGAAAAATGGGGAACATATCTCCGGAACCAGGAACAAGTCTGTAAGAAGGACTGAACTTCTTTAACACATTTTGGTGTTGGAATTTTTTGAATAGTGGATACTTTGTCAGCATCTACTTCTACACCTTTTTCAGTTATCCAATGACCTAAATACTTCACTCTGTCACAAGAAAAATTGCACTTGCTTCTATTGGCATTGAGCTTAAATATAGAAAGTCTTTCAAACACTTTTCGTAAATCTGATAAATGTTCATCAAAAGTTTCTGATAAGATAATGATATCATCAAGGTATGACAATGCAAAAACATCTTTGAGACCAGATCTAAATTTATCAATGAGACGTTGAAAAGTTGCGGGTGCGTTGCGCAACCCAAAAGGCATACGTAAAAATTTAAAAGTTCCAAATGGACAGATGAAGGCTGTCTTCTCTTGGTCTGATTCATGAACTTTGACCTGATGATAACCAGATCTTAAATCTATCGTAGACATGTATTTCGTCGACTTGGCCTCAGTCAATAAATCATCCATTCTAGGTAGTGGATAGTTATCCGGAATAGTCGTTGAGTTTAACTTGCGGTAATCAACACACAATCTAATGGTACCGTTTGGTTTAGGTACTAATACCACAGGACTTGCATAAGGAGACTCACATTCCTCAATTATTCCTTCTGTTAGTAAGGAATCTAGCTCTTTCTTCAACAACTCTTTCTTTGCAGGCGTCATTCTATATGGTGGTTCAGCAACAGGTAGGCTATTTCCAGTCTGTATTCTATGTTCAATAAAAGGAGTAGGCTCTCCCCATGGCTTGAAATTATTTTCAAATTCTTCCAGCAATGAATTTAATTTGTTTCGTTGTTCTCTTGTCAAATGTTTTCCTTCATCATTCCTCAATTTCACGGAATTAGAGGTTTCTGAAATTTCAGCAGGCATATCAGGAGAAGTTAATTTCTGCGACATTATTACTTTTGCAGTACTTACGGTTTCGGATGGTTCACGATAAAATGGGTAATGTCTGTGTGGATATTCACTAAAATGCCAAGTGCCATTCTGGATGTTAAGCACAATTCCAGCAGCCTGGAGAAAGTCAGTGCCAAGCAATGTTCTATTGCCTCTAGCGTTTGGTAATGCAATAAATTTCATACGAACTTTCTTTCCCTCTACATTAAGATTTACGACTGTTGACAAAGCTGGGACATTTCTTTTCTTTTCCATCAGCAAGTACCATTGTAATATTCTTCTTTTGAAATTTGAAACCTTTCTTTTTCAATAAACTATAAAATTTCTCTCCCACAATGGAATTTGATGCACCGGTGTCGGCACAAAAAGCTGCTTTTTCACCACAAACAGTTTAAAAAATTGAGCTGGACAATGAATCTGAAGATTGTGCGGTATACAACTTTACACCATTAACAATTGTTTTAGCCTCTTCTTTTAATTTGTTGCACTTTGGACACTTAGACTGAATAAAACCAGGATTACCACATCCATAGCAATGAACAGAAAATCTTTTTTTCTGGCTTGTCTTTAGTAAATTTTGGACTTTCATAATTGGAATATTTAATTTTGTCATTTTCCCTAGAAATAGGAAGCTTATAGTTTCTCTCTGAAGCAGATTTAACATAGTCTTTGAAGTTTGGCTTCTTAGCAAAGATAGGTGAATTTTTCTTCATTCCCAGTCTTACATTTTCATAACTGTCAAGCTTTTCTGCAAGTTCTAAAGGATCATTCAGCTCTGACCATTGATCAACAAAATGTTCTCTAACCTCTGGAGGTGTTCTTTTCTTTAACTGGTCAGCTATAATTAAGTCTTGCAATTTCTCAAAAGTGACGATATTTAATTCTTTTACCCATCCTTCGAAATACGATTTAATTTCAAAATAGAAGTCTTTCCATGTTACTTCTGCACTTTTTCTATGTTGCGAGAACATCTGCCGAAACTTATCTGAAGTAAGTCTAAAACGCTTCAAGAGCATCTCTTTCGCCTTTGGAGTAGTCTTTAACGTCCTCTTCATTTTCTCTAGCAATTAATTGATTTATTTCATTTCGGCTGGCAATGAGCCTATCAAGTACGGCATCCAATTCATCTCAGGTATATTCACTAATTTTAATTGACGTTCAAATACTGTCAGATAAAGTCCGATTTCATCTTTATTGGGATTAAATTTTGGGAGAATTCGATTCAGATCCCAGTTTGTTTTCTCTGTTTCACTGGATGGATCTGTGGAGGAAAGTACCTTCTGAGCTTCCACTTGAAGTTTTAAGCGTTGCAACTCATACGCTCTCTCTTTTTCAATGCATAGTTCTTTTTCTTTGGCAATTCTTTCGCATTCAGCTTGTTTTTTTCTTTTTCAAGCCGTTCCTCTATTATATTAGTTAGCATATTTTTCACCAACTCTTCATCATAATCTTTTGATTTGGTTATGATATCTTTCAGTTGAATTACTTTCAGATCATCTGCTACCCTAGCCCCATTTCTGTAGCGAGGTTTCTCAGATCCTCCTTTTTCCCTTTTCCAAGGAATGACATTTTTGCAAGTGTTTTTATTTTAGTTAAAACAGAAATTTAAACAACATCAGTCTTAAGTACCAGATTATGTTAAAATATAAATCTTTTTATAACTCTAAATATATATGAAATGTAACTTATTACTATTTATTCAAACATTAATTGCAAATAAAATGAACTCTTTAATTATTGTAAATAAACCTGAAATATTCATATGATATTCACCATAATAAAATAATCAAATCAAATAAACCCAGAAATAATCATATAATATTCACCATTATAAAAATAATCAAATCAATTTTATTATATTAATCTTACTAAATTTATAAAGATTCGCTCTTATTTTATATTTCAATTCAAACAAAACCGAAACAAAACATTTCAAAATTCTATCATGAAACTTTTTATTTTCTTTCATTTAAAACTCTATACTATCGTTTTACAATTACCAATAATCACTTAATGTACCTTTGTTTATAAATTATATTTTATCAATACTTCAATTCCAACATTCAATAAATCAAAAATATATTAATAAAGATAACTTAATCATAAATAACAAAATTTTCTATTAAATTTTTATTTCTTTAAATTTCCTCAATTTCTAAAATATCAATTCTGATTCCTTTTACCAAAATATTAATAATATATTATTTTGTTATCTTAATATATAACCTTAAATATACATGAAAAACAATATATTTTCTATTCTTTATTCAATGAAACCACTTACTAAAGAAAGATTAAAACACAAAAATTCCAAACAGAAAGTGAATGAGGAAGAAATAAAATAAAAATAAGCATTAATATATACTGAACTCTCATAGCATTCATAGATATTGAGCAGCTAGACAGAGAGGCATTTATGAAAACAATAACAACGGTCGTTTGCGGCGCCTTGTTTCGTGTTTTTAAATCAAAACAAAAGTATCATCACATGAAAAACGCACAGATCATCAGACATTTTAAATTCTGTTAGCTACTCAATTTTAAAACACTATCTCACCGTAAAGATTGTTATCTTCAAATATTCAGAATTAAGAAATATAATATATAAGAAATATATAATATTCAAAAGTAACAAATATTTTACTTATTGTTCATAATTTTCTTAAAATATAATTCACGCACACATACTATAATACTTCAAATAAATATAATAATAAAATAAATGTTTCTTTTTTTAACTCAATATTCTACTAAATTTTAAGCATTTAATAAGATATGAAACATATCTACCAAATCAAACAAATAACTATACTGCAAGTATTAATACTGTTCTAAATTCAAGAACATAAAATAACACTTTTATCAGAAACACAACAACCAACAAAGAAACTTATTATACACATTTAAATACATAACTGCATAAACATTAACACTCATTAATTACTTCCTTAATTGTAATTCTTCACAATTAATTAGGAAATATTAGAAATATAAAACAGTAACAAAAACTTATCTCGAATTCGCAAATCAAAACTGGATAATCCAAATGAAGGAGACACTCCACTCCAGTTTGAACAACAAAGACACTCAATCTCGGATGAGATTATATTTGCATTAATCCATAACACACAACACATCAGGAGGTAACCTGTAAAATTTTGAGTTCCCTCCAACAACAAGATTTAATTCTGGGTAGAATTTTTAACAGCGAAAAGAAACTTCTAACTCAGGCCCACGTTGGGAGCCATTATTTTATATTGTAGCACTTATCTGGTTTAATAGGAACAAAGAAATAAGTTCCTTAAATAGCTCAAAATAATTTATTACAATTAAGGGTACAATTTGAGCACAACACAGATACATATACTACAAATAAAACAAAATTACATCTAAACACATAAAGTTAAAGGGAATAGGGTAAACATGAGAGTCATATGGATATACGTCTCATTCCTACGGTTGCTGGAGAGGGACTGACTTCCTTGGTGATGACGTCATGGGTGGTGCTGAAGATATGGGGCGCTACACATATATATTATATAGAAAGATATATATTATATAGGAAGATATTAAAAAAAAAAAAATGGCGGAAAATTTGCTAATATATGGCAAGCACAAAACATGCTCAGTTCGAAAATTATCCATTTCTTTCTTTTGAGCATTAGCTCAAGAAACATATTTCCTTTAAAAAAAACTTGCAAACCTTCGTTTTAAAAACTATTAAAAACTAAAATATTATAAGTTGTTATAAAATCTTTTTCTCAATTTTTTTGGCTGTGGGTTAACTTAGCTCCCCTTTTTCCAAGAGGGGTCCAAAATAGGGTACAAATTTAAAATTTTGACGAACTAAAATCCGATCTTTGTTTAATAATTTGACAAGATATTTCAAGTTTTCGGAATCTTAAAAACAAACAATGCATTGTGATGTCAAAAAATATAGCATACAATTTAGTATTTTTTTATTAGAGAATTGTATATTTTTTAATATTAAGTGAAAAGTGTATATTGACAGTTTCAGATATATTTAAAATTAATTACAGCCTTTTTCTCATTATTTTCTATTGCAATACAATAAAACTTGACACAAATTCATCACATATTCTGTAAATTCATTCTTATTTTTCCTTATGAGCAAATGGTATGAGATTACTGCCTCGAAAATGGTGGTTTCTCACATTAGCGCATGTGAAAAGCTCTTCTCCATAAAAATAAAAATCAAGATTTTCCAAGATAAATCAGGGTTTAGAATTTTCCTTTTTTTTATTGCATCTTCTAAAATAAATGAGAACCAATTGTTAATATAATTTAAAAACTGAAAAAGTCATACAGCAGATTTTATTATAAAAATCACAATAAGATATGCATAGTACTTGAGCTAATAAAATAAAACTTATAAATAATGAATGAAGTAAAAACAAAACGCAAAACAAAGTAGTTAATGAAGAAATTCGAGTCGTATTTCTTTTTATTTTTAAATATAGAGAATGTAATTCTTTTGAATTTTCTCTGAGCACACATAAATTTTTTGATAATGAAAATATCTGAGAGCATTTTTATTAAATATGTCCTTTATGTGATCTCTGGTGAATGCTGAAAATGGCAAATCTTAAATTAAAGTTTGTATTTTTAAAAGAAACACTACAGTTTTCCACATATGTTGGGTGAATTCACCTTTCCCATGACATACACAGATTCTATGAGTACGTTGACAAAGTATGCTTAAAAAAATTGCTTACAAAGAGTTTACTTTTCAAATATTCCTAGTCAATAAAATGTATTGCAAACAGTTTATCTTTAACATTTATTCCACTCTTTTCTTCCCTGAGAGATAAACCAAATGAGCAAGTAATAAATATTTTTCTGCTATAAGTGTCGAAAGCAATCCTTGATTTTATAACAAATATTATTTGTTTTTTTCTTGTAGTTTCTTGTGACACTTGGACAAGCCAGTCTCCCAATGCCTTCGGCTTAGTGAATTTAAGTCAGTAGGGTGCGTCTTTCGTTTAACAAGAGCAATGAAGTTGAAAGAAGACTGTGCTCTAGGGCTCTTCCTATAGATGGCACAACCAGAAAATTCAATCCCGCAATTTTGACATAATCCAGAGGGAGAAGAAATTTTTCCTAGACCATGACACCCATGGTAACTGCTCAACGGCAGGCCACAGGACTTTCGATTCCACAGATTTAACGATCACGTATATAGACTTTGGTGGCATTGAGAATCGAATCCCCCCCTTCCAGACGAAAGTTTGCTTTTCTAATTATTATAATAATTAATTTGTTTTGATAATTTGTTAGTAATGATTAAATTGCCGAAAATTCTGTAATTTAGATGCTAATCTAAGTATATAATCATAGACAACATCTTGATCCAGATGTTTTCTTAGTAGACATGGATTTTCCATAGCTAGGTTAAAATAAATTTCTACGAAAATGTGTAATTACAGATAAAATCAATTCCAATAAAATGATTATAGAAATCCCATTTCTCAAATCCAGGTGGGATCGGTCTAATCGCGGAAACACCTATGTCTATGAATGCAAGAAAAATTGAAAAGCTTTACTTTTTCAATTAATATGTTTGGTTTCGAATTTTATGAAAAAACATTTACTTTAGTTCATTTTATTTATTCTTCTGAAAATATGTCTTCTGGCGTTTTTCCAGTCTGTCATGTCAGTGTATTTTTAACGAACATCTTCAAAAGTCTGAAAAATATAATTATTTGCTTACTGTATATTATTTGATTACTATTAAATTGACTATATTTTAGTTATCACAGTGGAATATAATACTCTCATGTTCATTAATTAAGGATAATTCAAAATCACACATAAATTGAACTCTAAAATAAAAATTTCACTTGTAGAATTATCACACGCACCTTGAAAAATAATAGTCAAATTGCAAGAAACCACTAGATGGCGCCGATACAATGACGAGAGGGTAAGAGAGGGATTGTAAGGAGTGGTTTCCGCAAATAATCACTGAGCACAGAAGGAGCATTTAATCAAGTTTTTTGCTATGATTATCTCACAGAAAACTGTAAATACAGGCCAATCGCCAGAAATTATTTAGAAGAAAATATTTAATATAATTTTTGTATATAGTGTCTATAACCTTATTTAACCATATATTACTCTTCATTTATTCAGGATTATATCTTATTTTTTCTATTTTTATTGTATGTATCAATTTTATTTCAACTTTATTATATCCTCTATTTTTCAAGTAGAATACAAATTTTCAATTCATTGCTGCTCTCCTGATTGGCTCTCAGCACCAAGACTCGGTTCCTCACGCTTTAAATCTAGCGTTCCCTGTAACTACCGCAATGTCTTCCTTCAAGGAATAATCATAAATGAAGAAGTAAAGGCCTTCTTCATAGGCCGACACTTCGTAAATGAATAGAGATCCAAGATCATCACTGAACTCCTCCGTTGTTACCGGCAGATGAACTCCGAACTGGAACCAGCTCTCTTCTAGCACAGATAAAATAGTAAAGGCCTGCTCTGTATGCAACACAAGATTTAAGAAATAAAATTGTTCACAAGCGCTTTAAAAGCATTTTAGCTCAATAACTGCATAGTTAGGGCACAAAGGAATCATTTGGATGTTGTTTTACGTGGTAGAATTATCGGCCGTTCGGAATGTGGACGTACCCAGCTGGAAGTATCAGAGGAACTTGAAATCACCCAGAGTGTCATCGCCAGGCTTTGGCAACGGTTCCAAGATTATGGTAATGTAAGTAGACGATACAGCACAGGTCGCTCCTGAGTTACAACGCCGAATGAGGACCCAGAATAATTGGCAGTTACTGCCAAAAGAAACAGACGAAGCACAGCATCAGAGCTGTCTCGTCAGCTCTCTTCATCTACCGGTACGACAATTTCAAGGCAGACCGTGTACAAACGCTTAGGTCACATTGGTCTATCTGATCGTAGGCCTGTCAGATGTGCTCCACTTACCACAACTCACTGTCACCTGCGGTTGGCGTGGAGTAGAGAGCATACATTATGGACACCGCAACAATAGTCTTATGTGATGTTTTTTGACGAGTCCAGGTTTAGCTTTCAGTCTGATTCTCCCTGGACTTTCACATGGAGATGGCTAGGTACCCGTTACCATCAGGAGAACACCATTGAACGACACCGTTAAGGTGGTGCAGGATTGCTCGTTTGGGGAGGAATTATTCTGGGTTCCAGAATTAACCTGCATGTTCAGAATGTAATCATGATAGGCCACATATATCGGATGTCATTGTGGAATAACATGTACGTTTATTTACGAATAACATGTACATTTAATTACTATCATAACATACTAACAGATCATAACACAACTATTTACGAATAAAAATAGCAATTAATAACATGTACATTTATGTACGGGGATCCAAGGGTGCAGAATTTTTGTTTATGGATGACAACATCCGTCTTTATCTTGCAAACATTGTAAACGAATGTCTTCAATTAGAGGATATCACCCGTATGGACTGGCCAGCATACTCACCGGAATTGAATCTAATAAAACATGTGTGGGACATATTTGGCCAACGAATTGCAGCCCGTCAACCCCCTCCCACATGTCTACCGAAACTTCGGAGAACATTGCTGGATGAGTGGTGTAATATTCCCCAAGATCAGATCGATAATTTGATAACTCAGCCTACCTAGATGTTGTACGCCTTATATTGGATCGTCTGGGGGACATACTATGTATTAGTCATCATACCAACCACGTTATATTGGTTTTTGTAAAGTAGTTTTTTTTTTTTTAAATTTGCTCCAGGAAATAAGAATCGCTATTTTTATTAATGATGTCAAGTATATAGCATTTTTTTTGCTCTTTACTCTTTGTTTAGTAAATAGACTTTACAAATAAGTCAGATTTGTTTGCTTTTGTCTCTTTCTTTGAGTGAACTTGCAATATCCTTAATTTATGGACACGAATGTAGTTAACATTTCATTTTCAGCCTTGAATGGTATTCATGAAAACAAGTTTTTTTTTTCAAAATGAAATTGATAAGTATTTCCCTGTCAATTTAAGAACGAATTTATTTACGGTTTAATCAGAATGCTTCGCAATCATTAATGATCCGCAGAGTCTGACTTACCCTAATTAGGACTAGAGGTGAAAACTTCTTTGGGCCCCATTCTGTTTCCCACAAACTTTCTATTCGATTTCTAAAATGATTTTATTGAATTGAAAACGTAAAATTAGCCTTTCTATTTGATTCGGAAATCTCATCTGATGTGGGCGGTAGGGGAAACTGCCTCATATGCTACTGCCTTCGTCAGCTGTAAGATCACTTAGTAGCTCAAGTATGAAATAGTTGCTTGAAACTTTTTTTTTTATCATGCACTGTTTGATTTGTAGTTGACAAATTAAACAAAAACTGAAATTTTCATTTTAAACAGAAAGCACTTACAAATGAAAAATGTTTTCTATTTAAGATTCTCAAATATCTCAAATAAAATCAATAAAAAATTATTATGCATAAAAATCATAATTTTTAACCTGAAAAATCATACTCTAAGCAGATATTTATGAAGATACTGAGTATATGTAATATTTTTTTTTACCGACAATGCAGATTACTTTTAATATTTTAAGGAATAATATATTTGTAAAAAAAAATTAATAATGCTTATACTAAAAGTATTTGCTATGTATTTTTCATATTGAATGTTCTTTTTAATTTAGGTTTCTGTACCTTGATTGGTCAGAATTCGTTGTTTGTTATATATATATATATATATATATATATATATATATATATATATATATATATATATATATATAT